>CM070037.1:68681895-68700425 GCA_036250615.1 Ptychadena robeensis
TTAGTGATGCCGAGGGCCGCACTTGTGGCCCTCCATAGCAACTCAGTTGCCCACCACTGGGCTAGATACTCCTCTGACTGTATCTCCTCATCAAATATTGCCCCAGCACCAATAGTTAACACCAAAGCCCTGACTGATTGTTGCCACCTTCCAATGTCGGCCATCCTACCTGGGCTACAATCATGGTTGGATCAAAACAAAAATTATATACTATTCATCAAATATTTAATAATATAAATCCATTATAAAAAAAAATTCATGAAATTCCCATCCAGTTTTCAGCAGATCAACAGAATGATGTGCAAGTTATCATATCGAGTTGGAAAATTTTAACAAAACCTTTAAAATCCTGAGATATTCCGTATATTTAACATTTTTACATTTCTCTACCACTTGTTGGTAGATTTGAGATAATGACATTTGGTTTAAGGGCACTTGAACGAAAATTCCTGTTTTAGGCTGTATTAAAGATTAAAGTGAATCACTAAGTTGTATTAATTTAAGTTCCACCTAGGTGTTCAGCTAATTAACCTACAGCTGACCTCGGACCTCAGGGCGAAGAACAGTGGGCGCTTGGAAATAACTGCTGGGTAAGGTTGGTTTATTCCTTATGTTCCTGCAGCTGAACTGCACCAGCTGGGTTTAGTTAATAACACCTTTGGGGGAGTTTCTAGAGATAGAAAACATAAGGTAAAACAATTTATCTGTAAAACCAGTTTGTAGGATGAAAACTGAAAGTAGTAACCACTGCTGATTTTAAAAATAAAGTTGAAGATGAAAAATTAAAGATAAACTAAAACCGGTAGACCATAGTATTGTGTTTTTAAATGGGCTGTTGAAGTGTGTTAGGATGAGCTGTAACAAAAAGATAGACATTTCTATGATGTATACCGTAAGAAAAGCAAACATGTTATGTTCGCAGCTGAACTGTCTAGTAAATAGTGTTCTAGTGATTGACATTGTCCTTGTGTGTAAATACCACTGTACTACCATTGCAATACAGGACATTTCCCTCCACTGTTTACACATTATATAGATACAATACTTTTCTGTGTGATTTGAACTGATGTACCCCAACATTTATGTTTTGTTTTTTTCTGCTTATTGATTTATTTTTTGGTTCAATAAAACATATCCCTAGGTTTTTGTTCAGTGAGAGGTTTTTTTTTGTGTTGTTATAAATGCTTTTTTTATGCTGGTCGATTTTGCTGACACATATACAAAATATAGATTTTTTTTTTGAGAAGATCATATACTTTAAAGCTGCACCCAATCATCACATGCATAAAGTGCTCTTAGAGGGTTTTTTGTCTTTTAAATATGGTAACTTGTGGGGTTGGTACATGGCAGTTTCCCATGCAATTGGGCCAACAAATAGCACAGCGATTGGTCATTTAAACTCATTGACAAACTATACATGTGTGAGTTTGTCCTTCCCAACTCCTTTTCAGTCTTTGCTCTGACGGAATGCTCATGACATTGTTGTTGGTAATGAGATTGCTCAGATATGACCCACAAGAAATCCTATTTATTTCCAAGTTATATGAAAGTAAATCATTCAGTCCTTAATTTCTGAGGTCAACTATGAGGCTGTACAGGCGATGAAAAAAATAGATTTGTCAGTGGCCTCGATGATAGCATTAATCAGCTGTAATGAATACTCTTAATCTACCCTATAATTAGACAGGAAGAGGAGTTGGTGTTAATCATCTTGGGTTATTTTAGCTAAGCAATATGTCTTGTTTATCATTTGACTGCCTTGTTGCAATAATGTTTGAAGGCTTGTTAAATGGTAATTTGCCTGCTTTATTATATTATTATTGTAATAGAATATTTTTCCTACCTAATGAGTTCCCCTGCATAAAAGGAAATCTAAGACCCTCCATTTGCATATTACATTGTATTATGCCATATTGATCATATTTTCTTGCATATATTGCTCTGCTAACTTATCTTTGAAGTCTCCAGTACATCCTTCTGGTATCCAAAGGACCATGGGTCAAGTGTAGGTTAGTGTCAATAGTGTAGAAAGGTTGAGTTGTTTTTACTACTTAATGGGAGGACAGCATATGATAGGAGGGGTCATGTAAACCAAGTGTTATACTGTCCAAGAGCGGTTAACAGTAGCAGAGGGTCAGATTCCCGCCCACCCTTCCTAGGTATAAGGTAAAGGGAGGAGTATGGTTTGAAGGAGAGAGTCAGTAAATGGTTATTATTGTAATATTGCTTCAGTTTTCTCTTTCAGGTGTCATAGCTTGACAATGTGTTTCCAGGTCTTTGAAGGTAGACAGTTTTGTGTAACAAGGTTGGTGGAAAACATCTGATGATGGTACCTCTTTTGATTAGGTCAGATAGAACTGACCAAGTGTGGGGTGCGGTCTCAGTGGGCCTGCGGCAGCCTTAGTTGTCCTCGAGTCTCTGAGAGCCTACATTCACCAAGGCAGCAGGGACTGACGATATATTATGGTGAATGTGATGGACCCTCAAAGACCTGAAACCATCAAGAATCATTATATTAAGGTGTTATAAATATGTATTATTGAATTGTGTTAATAAAAGGTGATATGGGCATTTAATTCCAACCAAAGTGTCCAGTGTATTATTAAGCAAATAGGGGTAACATGGTAGGCCATGCCCATACCGCAATAACAATAAAATAGATACAAAGTGTTAGTTATCTGCACTGATTTTCCCCCATCACATTTGAGGAGCACAAGACTGTGATTTGCAACCACTGTGTAGTACCCTTCAGAAGAAAAAGCCTGCGTTTGTAATGAAAGAGTATGGCTGCTACCATGTACACACAATAGTGTGCTTAAGTTGTCATACAGATGGCCTTAGTTTTTGCACTAGAATAATTTGGTTATTCTGTGTTCATGGTTGAACACAAGACTTCTAGGTCTGTGGCTGCTCAAATCCTAATCGCCATTACTACCATGGTAATGATTGGGATGACTGTGTTTTAATTTGCAGAATGGGGTGCTATAAATTATGGACAAACATCTCCACTTTAGTTTGTTCTATGAAAAGGACATTATCTCAGACGTTTTGAGGTTTGTTCAGATGCAACTTTGTTAACCTTAGTCTATCTGCCATGTTCCTGTGTCTTCAGGCATCCCTTAAAAAAAAGCTTTACTTTTCTTGTCTAATTGACTGAATGAACTTTAACATTTAACATGCTTAATAAGTCTAGAGAGTCTGAGAGGTAGCCTTTTGTTTAATGCAATTTCTTTGCACACTATATGGTATGACTTTGATGGGAATTTTCTGACATGTCTACTTTTGGTAAAACTGGCAACTTACTATTACGTATTGTGAACCATATTAATACATTTTTAATATTTTACATTGTAGGATTCCAAAATAAAAATTTGGAAATAGCCTTCCCATAATTGATGAGCACACCAACACTCAAAGCCAGAAAATTGCAATACTTCACACAATACAGTGTGGTTGAATCGGCACGTCCGGTTTTGTTCTCTCTAAACTTTCAAATGATCTGGTAAACCTCCAAGTTACATTTGGGGCCTACAATATCAATCCGATCAGTAAACAGCCTGAGGAAGCCAGGTAGGCGAAACTGTCGGCAAGTACCAGATAACGTATTGATGCGGTACCAATATTCATCTGTATATGAGCATGTTTCGGGGCTTTTCACCTAAATCCATGTACTTATATATGTAAGTAATTGGTATTTTTCTTTGTACATGATAATAGACCCGCTGTCAAAATGTTTATCCAAGAATACCTGGCATTGGTGTAGCGCCCCACTTGTGGAGCGTTTCAAAACACCCACATATTCTGAACAAATAAGAAATAAAAATAAAAATGAAAGAGCTACTGCTTGTTATCTAACGCTGAGTGCATGTGGAACTGATTTCAAGGCATATCAAGTAAAGTCCGACCCGAGGGGGCCTCTTTTCTTCTATTCTCAATGCTTTTATAGAGTTCAAACAAAGGTCATCATACACCTTACAATTATCATACAATTTCTGTTCAATAAAACTTTCTTCTACCCAAGCCATGTAATATGAGGACCTTTCTAAACCTTCCAATCACTGTGTATTCTATCCGGATGCACCTAATACTTTAGTTGTGTGGTAGAGTCTAAGGTGGAGGGGGGGGTTTAGTTTTTGTTAAATAATGATATTTTATAATGTGTCATACTGTTGTGGTTCATCTGAGGTATATTTACTTTTTGACGTGTTAAAAGGTGTTTTTGTTGGTGAGTTGCTTTTGTCCTGAACAAGAAACGAAAAGGGGGTGTGTCTTTTTTCATGAATATATATATATAGCTACATTCACACACATCACATTCATTCACACCACATTTCACCACACATACACGCACTGCACACATAAGACGCACCATGGGGAATCAAGGGAAAAATTACTCATATAGAAGACTCATTCCGGACTCTCAGCAGTGAACCATGGTGTGTCTCTCAGGCTATCTGCTGGGAACAGATGTGTACCTGTATTTACTAGGCAGGAGTGCTTAGAGTGGAGACTTGCTCCGCTCTCAGAGTTTTCCTTTTTTCTTTCTGATTAAATACCATAATACAGCATGTTGAGGCAGAGAGCCTCCTCTCTGCTGGAACATGCTTTAACAGTAATTTGCTCAAAGGGACACACAATCAGTTAGAAATAAAAAAAGAGCAAAGTGGGTGTGTGTACTGTATACACAATAAAATTCTACATCAGAATTGGTGTTAAAGAAGAACCCTTATGGTCTCTGACCCAAAAGTTGTACTATTTTGATTCTTTCAATAAGATCTGTTTGAAAAAAAAAAGAAGACAAGGTATGTTGCAGAGTTTAGTGCCAGTGCAGCTTTCAGAAAAGTAAGTAATCATACATACAGAACTGTTGAGACTGTGTCGTGTGATCTCTCCTCAGACCTATTGGAAAGAAGGAAAACACCAGTCCCATCTTACTTTAAAGATTCATAAGTTCAAAAGTAAAAGAAAGCATTTTGATGCCAACCCGGCAGTATTAATAATGCCATGAAATATCTAGTAATTACTATATCAAACTCTACTCAGCTCTACGCGGCCTCAACAGGAATCCTACAACTCTCCTTGGACGGCATTAATAAAAAAAATGCAATTTTCCGGTAAATTTGTGTTTGAAGACTAAATATTTATTGGCAATAATACATTTAAATAATCAGCCAGGACCTCCAAATTCTCTTGGTTCAACCATATTTTAGGCTGTTTAAACTAGACAATAAAAAAAAACATTGAAGTTATTAAGTAAAATCAGCGGTGTTGCACATAGTGACTTTGTTTGTGAATTTCTTAGAAGACAACCAGCATGAATTTAAGTAGAAAACCTTGTATGCAGAAGGCGGCTGGTGGGTGGTTGCAATGCAGCTGAATGACTGTGTCAACTGCTGCTTTAACCTACATAAGCCAATCTACCCCCAACAATAGCTTATTTGTAATAATATAGATAAATGTAAGGGTTAGGCACAAACACATGCCCCACACCTATACTCCTATGTCTACACGTAATTATTGTACTGGAGGAGGGTCCACCACCTGGGACATCGAAGGGTTTTAAATCCAAAATAGAGTTATTAACACAAACCAAATGGCTTTAGCTTTAAATGCATCAATATCATTTAGTCACTGGGTATACATTTTATTGTAGTATGTTTTTAAAATAAAATATAAAACAAATAATCAGAGTTACAAAAGGGAACCAGACAGGTATTTGATTACCTACCAACTCACATGCAGCAATAACATAGGCCTTAGGACTTTACTCTTAGTGCTGGCATACAATGCCACTAAGCGGGTAGTGATGAGCGGCATAGTCAATATTCGAAATTCGTGTATTTCACGAATAATTCTTACTATATTCGATCTATATTCGGAAATTCGAATATTCGCGGTATGACCATGTATTGCGAAAACATATTCGCATTGCGAAATACTATTCGCATCGCAAAATCTTTAAATGAATGGTCACTGCTATGTTTATTTTCGCAATGGAATATTATTTTCGCGATACATGCCATATTGCGAATATTCGAAATGCGAATAATTTCGCCGACCTATTCGAGATATGGCCGCAAAAAATATTCGGCATTCGAATATTCGAGCTCAACACTAATAAGCGGCCATGTTCACCTGACCGAGGGCGTGCAGTGCTCGCGCTGTGGTCAACGAAAAAATCGGCCGTTATCCGGTGTGTGCCACATGGGGCGACAGATTCCTGTGGGCCTGGTGAGCGCCGACTGAAGCAACCCATAATGCCAAGGATGCAAACGTGATGACGCATAACGTTGCATTCCGGGGGCATTCGGTGCATGTCTGTCGGCACCATTGTGGGTGTATGCTGGCATTAGGCCCTGTCACAATTTGATGGCTGTTTTTTACCTATGTGACTGGTGTTTGCATTGTTGCACCGAACACTTGTGTAAATACTGTGCTCTGTAGTGTGGTGGAATGCATGTAGAATGCAGTGGTCTAACTAGAGATGGGACCGAACTGTTCGCACGGAGAACAGTTCGGCCGCGGAACACGCATGTTCGACGTTCGCCTCGCCGGGGACAGTACGGGTGTTCGACCCGACGTTCGCCGGCCAGAAGAGAGGTCTAAATTCTTCCTCCGGCAGGATCACAACCTGTGTAATCCTGCCGGAGGAAGATCTTTTCACTACAGAAGAGCCGGTCTTGTAGTGAGAAGACCGCGGAAAAACCGGAGTGAGTCGGAGGTCAGTGAGTCACATCCTGCGGCCGTAACCAGGACTATGCGTTCCAGGTTGCGGCTCACAGGACCGGATGTGACATCACTGAACGTCACATCGGTTTCTCACGTTTCAAATTCCCCGCTAGAGGCGGGGAATTGAATTGTTGCCGAACAGATGCGGAAGGCGAACATCTTGTGAAGTTCGACCGCCTGTTCGCGGACACCCCGGGAGGGTTCGCGCCATCACTAGTTCCTCATACCCCTTTTACAAGGTACCTTTTAGTAAGTGGCGTCACTTCTGAATTTGGAAATGTAGAAGTTCAGTGTGGAGTGTTACTTTCTGCTTTCCAAATTCCAGGCCTATGGTAACAGCTTGTGTTGATGATGTGCGGAGGGGGAAGTTAGGAGGGAGAATAATGTCCCTCCTCCTAAGTTAGGAGGGAGAGGATGTTGTACCACCACGCTTTTGGCAGGACGCTCTGATGTTTGAGGGGACGTGGGACCCATGTGAAATGGTCATTCCACCCAAGGTGGTCTCGACCACAGGTTGAGATCACTGCCTTAATGAATGAGCATTTGATATCCTGTGTAGAGATGGAAACTTATTGCAGAAGCCCCTGAAATAGTATCATCACCAAACTTGCTGGAGATGTAGAGAGGGTTGGGAACATTTGAAAAACAAAAGTTTTGCTCTAGCACATTGTTTTTGCATAAATTAAGTTCAAAGTTAAAGTCGAAATAGTTCAGATTTTTCTAATTTTTTTACTTGACTTTGAACTTAATTTGTGAAAAAACTATTTGTGTTGACGCATTACTTCTTGTGTAGTTACCCCCAACTCTTCCAGCAAGTTTGGTGATGTACCATGTCTCAGGGACTTTGCATTAATCAAAACCGGCGAATGGTCGAATTTTTAAAAAAAAAATTCGACCCTCTCAATCTCTCTGCCTTCTTTCCATCAAAATAACTCATAAACTCCACAAAATCTTCCGTGAACGAGGCCTGAAAGTGACAACTCAGACACATAATAATACACAGTATAATATTCGTATCTTTAAAAAAGTTTTCTTGTATCTATGTTGTAATATCACACACAAATCTCATACAACAGCGATGATGACTGATTGGCTTTTTATTAAAGGACAGTCACAATGACTACTTGATGGAAGAGAGAGATGTTACATGAAAACTTTATTTATGATTAAAGAACAAAAAGGGAGGGGGCTTTCTTTGCTTCAGGCAGTGAGCGTTAATTAAATGGTTTCCTAATCAGAAAACAATTAGTTTTGCCCAGCTACGATCCATAATACATAAATAAAACCGTGATTAAACCTTTTATCTAGATTTCTTTACCTTATTTCTAGCCTGGGATAAAAGCCTCTCTGACGAGAGAGTCTTGCATCCTAACTAGAATAAAAAGCCTTTATCTTGCAGCGATTCCAGTCCTTAGATAGTGGCTACATTAGTTTTCTTTTTTTAAAAAAGAATTCTGTGTCCTTGTCACGTATTCACCAAATGAAATGAAAAAAAAACAGATTTCCTGCCTATGTAAGGGCTTTTTTCCACTATATGTCGTGACCCCTGCGATAAGTGTATGCTTGATGGGGATCCGATGAGCACTAGACTTACATGCTCGGAGGAGCTGGTTAGACATCAGCCGATGCGAGGCTCAATGTACTCGACAACGTTCAGCCCTGCATCGGCAGAGCAGCTTGCGCGCGAGAAGACACAGCATCGCCAAGCAGGTAAGCCAATGTGCTCCGTCGGGACCTCACGACAAGCAATGCGCTTAGCTGAGGGGGTCCCGACGTATAGTGGAAACATAGACTTAGTAAAGTGTAATGGGGATTCATGCATGATGCTTCAATAGATTCTTATGTTTGTTAACATTGTTCCCCTAAGATGTGTAGTAGAACCGCTAGTACAAATCAAAGAACCAACCTTGAAAGATATATAGACCTTCTACATCTGTAATAGGTTACATTTGCAGCCATAAACAAATGGTGTGTGGACATTCGGAAGGGAGATGTGTATCATACTTACTGTACAAGCTTAGATAAAGATATATTTTAAGATTTGAAAACTATTATCTAGTGGTCCATTTTGTTACTGCAGTCATATTCACCCTAGCCGAGTTGCCAGATAGAAAGAACAAAGATGGCAATACCTGACTCAAGGAAAAGGTAGGTAAGGATTTTTTTTTTAGTTATCCACCCTTGTGTTTGCTCAGAAGTAAGTAATAAAGCTATCATTTAAGGCTCTTGTCAGAACACTACAGGAAGGGATGGAAACAAGACCAGTCACGCAATAGGGGGTGAGAAGTGATGTGGTATGTGATGTCGTGAAACTGTTCGCCGGAGAACTATCGCGGCAAACATCGCATGCGCGAAACTATGGCGAGTTCGATCCGCCTATCTTTTAACATTGCAGAAACTTTGTACCCCTGTGAGTCACAGGCAGCAGACATAATCCAGCAATGAGCACCCCCAACTCACAGACCCTCACACCCCTATAACATATCAAGTACAGGACGCCATTAAACATTCGACGAAGGAAGGAGAGAGTAGGAAAGAGAGCTGCTGTATAGGGAAACCATTAGTAGGGCAGTGTCTGTGTGACTACAGTCTTCACTGAATATCATCTATTACTATAATCATGGGAAATCATCCCCCAGTGTCCTCCACACTGACCATCACACCAGTGTCCCAGACTGTCCTCTCCACACCATGTACCTCCAACGACATCACCTCCAGGTCCTCCACAAGTGTTCATTTTCCACCAGTGTCCTCCACTGTCCATCTCCACAGTGTCCTCCCACATGTCATCTCCCCAAGTGTCCTCCACACTGACATCACACAGTGTCCCACCCTGTCCATCCACCAGTGTCCTCCACACTGTCCATCTCCACCAGTGTCATCACACATCTACCGATATCTCCCCCAGTGTCCTCACCACTGAACCATCACCACCCGTGTCCTCCACACTGTCCATCTCCACCAGTGTCCTCCATACTGACATCTCCCCCAGTGTCCCTCACACTGACCTCACCACCAAGGTCTCCATATGACACATTCCACCAGTGTCCTCCATAATGACCATCTCCCCAGTGTCCTCCACAAGACCATCACCACCAGTGTCCTCCCACACTGTCCATCTCCACCAGTGTCCTCCACACTGACATCACCACAGTGTCGTCCACCCTGTCCATCTCACCAGTGTCCTCCTAAAATTAAAATTCACCTTTTAAAGCTGTAGGCAACGTGGGAAAGCAGATCTTCACAGGTTGTTTCAGGTGGAATTCACACCGGCATTTACCAACCATGTTGTTAGTGCTCTCCAGCTCCCCTTCTATGTTTCAAATCCCAAAATGACTATCATTATAGAAATACTTAGTGTGGATTATTGCGTGAAAAAAAAATTTCTTTGGAGTTTTGCCATGGATCCCCTCTGTCATGTAATTGTTCCTGGTGTTAGTCCCCTTGTAAAACAACTTTTCCAACACTATTGTGGCCAGAAAGGGTCCCTTTTTAATGTTCGCTGCCCATTGAAGTCTATGGGGGTTTTTTCGCCCGGGTCTCGTGGATTTGCGGAGTTCGCGTGTTCGCCGTTCGCAACCAGAAATTCCATGTTCGCGACATCACTAGTGATGGGTCCTTAGATTTGATCAAAGCACAGATCAAAGTAAAACATATCTAGAGGAATGTACATGCCACCTAATGGGACAATATTGCATATACTGAAGACTCAGCTGTAATGTCACTGTAGGGGTATAGAAATGTTTTTTTCAAAAGGAGATAATTGTTAACGTCAACTGTTTTATAAGGCATTTTCAATCCTTAGATGAGGAGATAAAAAAAAAATTTTTACAGTAGTGATTTGAAGCAGATTTTAGGATCAGAGGGCACACGGCACCTTAGAAGCTAGGACTCCAACAATCTTCTAGTACATATAGGCTTATTACTGCCTTTGTTGGCATGTCGAGCGTCTTTGAAGGTAACAACCAAAAATACGACAACCGTTGCTCATTGACAACTCATGTGTGCGGGCGTCGTTAAATTTAAACCATGGGTTTGCACTGAACAATGGTCATCTGTGTTTTTATGGAAAAGCGATACAAAAAGGAGGAAATGGATGAAGGGGCATATTTAATCTGTTCAATGACAAAGAAGTGCGCTTAGTGCTTTGTTCCAACGAGTCTTATAAATCTCTCTGTGTTATTAAAAAAGATCTGTTGCAGCAACTTGAGATGCTAAAAATACAAATAACATGCTGTAAGGATCAACCATCCAGGGAAAAAACAGTAGCAACATAGTACCTAGCGAGTACGGAACAAAGCAACAAGTAGGTGTATAAATGGGTTTCCCCTTCGCTGGTGTCTTCTAAGAGAGAAAAATCAAGCAATCATTTATTAAAAAGCAAATACTTTATTTTTTCATAGATAATTATATTTAAGGTCAAATTTCTTTTTTTTTTTTTTTTTAAAGTCTGTCCATGAAAGCAACCTTGATCCATGTGTGTTAAATCACTTAATATTATAGGTGACTAATGTCCTCAGTCTTCTGTGTTTGGGATGCTCCAAATAGCAACCTTAAGAGGTCATGCACATGCAACATGCACCAGAGGTGAACAATAGAGTGCATGTAATTGGGATTGGCTGAAAAACTGCAGGAAGGTGATAAAGGATAACAAAATTTACATGCAATTCACTATTATGAAGATAATTGAAATTGGTATGAATGCACAGTGCTTAAATAACCTCTATATATTAAGTCTACTATTTTGATTTAATAAAACTAAATATAGGCAATCAGTGTAACCCAACAAAATCCAGACACAAACAGAAAAACAACAATGATACTGTTTGGATGGTTTCTGAAATTCACTGAATGATACCAAAAGCCAGGGCATGTTATCAGTGCTGGGGTGGGTGAATTGAGGAGAGTTTGGGATATAAGGAATGAATGGCAAAAAAAGGGAGGAGCATGGCCAATAAACAAGATTGAGAAGTATTGTATCATTTTGGGACGAATCTGGCCCTCCCTCCCTTGTTTGTTATGCATGTCTTGTCTACAAATGTAATTTCACATGTACATTGTGGTCTGTTCACCTGAAGTTAATTTTTGGGATCGGTTCCAAGACCGAAAAACTGGTATAATTGTGGTGGTGTAATGGGGATGGCGCGTCACAGGCGTAACTTAACAGGTTTGTGACCTGGTTGGTGTTGGTTAAAGATAAGGAGGTGTCATTGTATTTTAGTACGACCAAGTAGTATAGGTGTGCTGTACAGTTGGTCAGTTTATTTATATATGCGGACATTGCCGAGAGGACCCCAGACTGTATTATAAAAAAACTGTGAAAAAACTGTGAAATGTTTTATGTACAAAAATGCCCCCATGTGAATTGTTTTTTAAATTAAATTGTGGTATGGGCGCTACATTATTCACACTTCATTCTGAGTTTATATCTGTTTATGGGGAAAATAGTATAACACAAATAAGAGGATCAGCCTTGTCCGGGTCAATAGCTTGACCTGGTTTTGGTGACAGCGGACTGAAATATGGTAAATGAAGTAAAATGTATTTCTGGTCCAAATGAGCTAACAAGATAAACACATTTACACATATAAGACTTATAAGCTTGCAAATTATCATTTTGTTTTGATTGGGTTAGAGTTATCATTAAACCATGGTCTATAACGAGTGGTACAAACTTTCCTTGCAGGGCCCCATTTAGGAACATTATCGAGACCCCCCTTCCTGGTTCAACACAGGTTAAGAATGAGGGCCATGAGCCCTCAGGAGTACCTTGGTGACCCCCCCCCACCCCTGTAGATGTGGGTAAATGGGCGGTTGTTAGAGGAACATCTTGGCTAGAAGGCGTATGATGGCCTCAGAACTTTTTTATACCTGCTCATGCTGCTGACTGCCATCATCCAGGGGGAGTGGAGCTTAATTTGGGGTGGTGACTAACTTTTAGTAAGTTCATCATTCAGAAAGCCAGGAGGGATGTGAATTAGTAGGTTGGTATGACAATTAAAAAGATGTTATGGTCGATGTAGACGATTTGGAAATTGTCTTTTTGTAGGCGTTGTGTTATAATTTTTATTTCAACAGTTTAGGAAGCTGATCTATTTCGACTTTTTTGGCATTATTAAATAGCAAATGGGAAGCGCGTGTGTGTTCTCTAACCACCCGAGAAGAATTACTGCCAACACAGCTTAAAACCCTCCCCCGTCCGACTCTGGTTGGGGAGTAAGGGGTGATCGGACAGAGGAAGAGGGGTGAGCCATATAAGGCTTAGGACGACCCCTACAGAAGTTGCAGTTGGAGGCTGGTGGGGCATGAGGGGATATTATGATAATAACTGATAAATCTTTCTTACCAAAAAGTATCCCTATGGCTGAGCATGGCCTTCTGGAGAAATCTTTATTGTCAATCTGATAGCTAGAATTAATAACTGGTGATTTAACTTCACTGACACTATAATAGTTCTGTATAACATTGGAGTCTATGTGGCATTTGGCAAGCTTAAATCCCTTTATTCCCTGGTGTAAGTGGACCTTGTGAGTTCCCAGCTCCTTCTACGGCTTTTTCAGGGGATAAAGGATAGGTTGTCGCATCCGTCCTATAAAAACGGTCAAACAAACAGCAGAAACGCATTGCGATTTTAAATTAGAGAGCAGACTCCAAAGCGTGCGGTGCCATGGAACCAGACACGGCATTCATTCGCACTTCCTTTTTGTTTGTTTGTAAAGCTGCATGTAGGAAGTTCTAGTTCTATCATTAGAAGGGCCAGGAGTGATTTAGTAGGTTCGAGCAATTTAAAACGCATGGCCCTTTGTTCAGGGATCATTTATGTGAAAGTTGCCCCTTTTTGTGGCGGTTGTTAAGCGGTCTGTCAGATTTTATTCACCATTGAGTTTGGAAATGAGCTGTTGTTTTTCTGCGCTTGTGCTACAAATTAGCGCGAAGAAATATGGAACGGTACCTGTGCAGATTTAATAAAGTTCTCCTCAGGATTTTAGTCCGCGGCAGATTCTGAGGAGCTAAATTATTGCTCACTGGTTGATGAAGTTGTGGCACAATAGAGATGAGATGGGGCTGATAGACTCTATTTGGATACATGATTAATAAAACTGTTACTGCAACCTAAAAAATGCTGCAATAATTAAAGGTCACAAACACAACCTTATTAGTAGTCATAAGTCTACAAAAATATATTAAATCTATAAATAAATCTAGGACATAAACACTTCTGTAAAATGGCACAATTATGAGAAAGAATAGAACATTTTAATGTAATGGAGATAAAAATAGTGGTACTATGAAACATGTACCTTATTAAATTTTATTTGGAATTCCTCTTCTATCCTGGTAGGTGCGTTTGCAAGAGGATGGTGAGTAATGCAAAAGTTTCTGAGCATGGTTCATCTCACCAAACCTGCTGGAGATGTGTGAACGTCCAGGGTTGATCTACAAAAAATAAAGTTATGCTCTAAGACAAATAGTTTTCTTGCATAACTAAAGTTAAATCATTTTGTTGAATTTTCTCAAGTGGTGTAAAATTGTTAATGCTACAATTTATGCTGAAGAAACTGTACATATTGTGTAGTCAGTCAGTAAGTTTTTGTTTTGTTTCTTTTCAAATATTGCAATATATACCCTTCTCTACAACTTCAACAGTTTTTGCCCATTGCAAGAAACCGATGTGACCAATCTTAACATGTTTATGACTGAAATCTAAGCTAGGGGTTCGACTGTTGTCATCTAGTTCTGTAAGAAACTAATATCGAAAGGTCGGTCAGGAGATATATAGCCGAGTGGCTGTGGATGGTATGAGAAGAAACCACTGTGTAAAACAGTGATGATGAATAGGCCTTTAATATTTATGTGAGGATGTGACCATGACCAAGCCATATGGGAGTGACCTTGCCTCGTAGAGTAAGGAAATCTAAGGCACAGTTTGTCCATATGGGAGATTTTCTCTGGGTGCCTAAGAGCACGTAGAACAGGTTGTGGTTAGGAGTAGTCATGGAACTAGACATCCAGGGTCTAGGAATTTAGTTAGATGTAGATGAAGACATCCCCCTTGTCACCGTCTAGGGCAAGGGTTGCCCGTAGCCCTGAGGAGTTGTCAAAGGTTGCTCCCACCTGGACTGTCATGTTTTATGATTGTTTGTTACTGGGAAGCCATCACTTCTAAAGGCCCCCCCCATAACGTGTCGGGTTACCCACCGGATTCGGCAACGATCGATTCCGGGGCGCGTGCGCGCCAAAACGATGGGGGGCCGGAAATCGCATGTGCAGCCACCTGGTCCAATGATCAGGTCCAAGCGTTCAGGGGACCCAGAATCGGTATCCGACGAAGAAGAACCAACATTGTTGGTCATCAGAGTGATTCTGCCAGATCAGGGGGTGCTTCCCGTTGCCATTTTGTGAGGTGGACAATCGGACAAGGATATCGTCCCGGAATCCCGTTGGACAAGGTTGGGTATGCGAGCGAGTGGATACTCTTAATTGGCCGGAATTTGATCACACCTGAGGATTCCCGGCAGAATCGCCGCCAATCGATCGGATGGGTGATCAATTGGCCATGGAATCCGACCGTGTGTTATGGCGTTGGTTACCCACATGGAGAGAGTTTGATAGACTGTTGGCGACATGTGCAATGGCCGTGTGTTGGGAAAACTTTGCCTCTAACCAGTGTAGTGATTAGTGAGTTGATCTGGCTATGACCAGGTGCAAGTCAGAGAGGGGCAGACCGGGAGACGGTACTGGCAGGACACCAGTCCATGACCCTGGTTCACCCTGGTTATATGTTCGTGACACTCAATCACAGACAGGGGCTGTGCACCCACACAATTGCAGTGTCCCAAGGTTTTGTATGTATATTGTGACTTAGTAGAAAGACTTAGCTATCTTGCTAAATAAACTCATTGTATGATGGCCACACAAAGCTGCCACAAAGTGTGATGCCTTTTCCCTGCCGATGAACGCTTGTGTTTCGTAATTAACCCAAAGTTCTTTTGAAAAACTGCTGTAGTAGAGACGAGGAAAGATTACCGCACTAGTAGAACAAGACCATCTAAGTCGGCCATAGATGTCTCGGGTTTTTTCGCGTGCGATCCATCCTGCCGGAATCAAGGCTGCCCCCAACTGGAGCCACGGGCATGTCTATATGTACCTGGTCGATGCAAAATACTTTTGAGGGGGGTTGTAATGATTGAATTTGAATCGTTGGCACAAGTGGATGCCACATGGATTCGCAAGCCGATTGCGATCGCTCCAGTGCAGCATGAGTAATATAATTACTCTTCGCTTCTATCCGCATTGCCAAGTCTATGGCCGAACTTTAAACTTTTGGAAATGTAGGGAAGAGACATATAGAAGAACCTTTGGATTTTTTTGCTAGACTGACAGGAGCTCTTCAAGCAAAGGCTAAATCAAGTCTGTACTTTTAAGAAGACTGGATTGGTTTATATTTTGTCTGGCCCTTGTATATCGCTTAAGTCAGCAGACCTCCGATGTACATAAGGATGGTCTTCTAGTAATGACGGGGTGTGAAGGACTTGCGGCAAGCCTCGGAATTATGGAAAATCATATCTTCTCAGAAATGGCAGCATTACATCAGTGGAGTGGTTGTTTGAACAAGGCGTCCGGTGAAATTTCCTCTGTTATTGTTTTATTTGATTAACCCTTGTTGTTATTGTACTGTGACAAGTGTTTACTGTACAAGCAAGTTAGGAAAGAAAAGGCATCTAACAGCTCATAGAGTTAGCGAAGAAAGAAAAGATGTTCTCCTGCAGGAGACTTAATAAAACATCATTTGTTGATCCAATGATACTTAAGATACGAGGATATAAAAAAATCAAAAGGGGATAGAAACTCAACCCTCTCATCCCCCCCAAACAAGAGGAAAACCTCTACACTTTGAAGAGGCTGGGACCCCAATCCCCCTAGTTTATCATTCTTACTGATTCCAACTGGTTGTTACGAACTCCACACAATATTAGTCACTTTATGCCCTTATTCTACTATCATGTCATCAGGTGCTCCATTTATTTTCTGAATTCTCTGCATTTTCTTCCCTTTGTGCCAGGACAATCGAAAACACACAAGACATATAGTTCGGTTTATTGTTAGTATTTGTTCGACTTTTCTGTAAGAACTACAATAATAATTATGTCTTTTAAAGAGACTAGAAATGGGGGTTTGTAAATATAAGTCGATCTGACTGATTATTCAAAATTATGTGTATTTCTGATGGGATTCTAAACATAGGCAGTGCTGGGTGTGGGGATAGGAGCCTGATCCTGAAGGCGTTATTCTGCTAGCCCACAGGGAATGTAAGAGGACCGACTCAAAGGATTTGCAATCGTGTATTGGATTAACAGGATAAGAGCATGTTACAATAGCAATTTTGAACATGCTTTTATTTGTCCCATATAGATCCAGTTAGATGACTTATGTGGTGTGTCTGTTTGGCAATGGTATGGGAGCGTGTGGATTGTTGTCCAATTCGAAAAAATCAGAGTCCAAATATATTTTGGGAAAAAAAGTTGATTAGAGTTCGGCCTTGAAAATCCAGTAGTTTCCAACAGCTACATTTAGAGTTTGAAAGGAAGAACTACTTCTACAAATGGTTTAGTGGTCTTCTTTAAACCTACAAATTAAATATTACATAACTACTAATGCCATTGCACGTATACGGTAAGCATTCCCAACCACGTCTTTAAGGGACCTTCCCTAAAGAAATTGACACGTCTTTGTTGAAATATATTGTTTATTTGTTAAGAGGCCAAATACCTTAATTGTGCGACAGATTTTGTGTGTGATAATGAATGCTTCTGGTCAGAGGTGCTTTCATCTTGTTTCCCTTCTCCACTATAGTGCTTAGCTGGAGCCAGTGATGCATGATCCTGTCCCACTATGGATGTGAATTTGTGGTGATGCTCAAATCTACACCATATTAGGACAGTACACAAAATGTAGTAACTGCTCACTTAGTAAGGATGGATTAGCAACATTATACACCTTAGGGTAAGTCAGGTTTGCAACTGTGGGCCAGGAGCCAACTACCAAACCCTCTAAACATATCTCCAGTCAAATTGCTTCCTGAAGCATGCTCCTAGTCTGACCACAAAAACTAAGGTACTTTAAAGGTGTAGCCATACACGATTGCCAATGTGCTGACATCATCAGAGGGTAGGAGGATAGGCAGGCACCCTTTGGGTGCCAAACATTCTTGGTAAGGACCATACAAAGTAATGCGATCAGCCAGGAATTTATGGACATTCGGTGTACTCTCCTTAAAACTATCTGTCCAGTGGGCGCCTCGAATTTGGGACACGCGCACTAGCAGCACTCGATCTTTGGCTATGTTTACCACTTTTAACCTTCTTATTCTCTTTTTTACACTGTCTCTAATTGAGACTTCTTATTCTAAGTTTCAGCCTTTTCAAATCTTTGGGATATTCGGCGAGCTTATGGGACCCATTATTCTTAGCAATTTGACCACCTTGCTTAAGCTGTACCTTGTATCCTGTTAAGCTATGTTTTTTTGAGCAACGCTTGAAATTATTTGTTAAATACCTAGTTTTCCCCCACCCCCCTTGTACCATACCGTTTGCCTGTTTTCCACTTCCTTGCGCCTGTGACAGCCCGTTATAGTCCCTTGCTGAAGTGGTGCCGTTTGGCCACTCTTTTCCAGTTATGTTCTGAGAGCCGGCCATTGCTGCTACCGCGGCCGGCGCGGCGTCCGGGGCACCATCTGCTGTAGCCTGTCTATCTCGTCTTCCCACCAGCCCCGTTCATTGGGGTCCTGGGCCGCGCCCACT
>CM070037.1:68710495-68725974 GCA_036250615.1 Ptychadena robeensis
GGGACTTCAATGGGCAGGCGAACATTAAAAAAAAAAGGAAACCGTTCTGCCACACTAGTGTTGGAAAAGTTATTCAAGGGCTAACACCTGGGTCAATGACATGGACAGAGGGGGATCCATGGCAAAACTCCTAGAGAAATTTTTTTTTCAAGAACTAAATCCGCACAACGGATTTCTACAATGATAGTCAATGGATTTGAACCTAAGGAGGGAGCTGGAGAGCACTAAACAACATGCGTTGGTAAAATGGCCTGTGTGAATTCCACCTGAAAACAACTGTGAAGATCTCTTTCCACGTTGCCTACAGCTTAAAGGTGCATTTAATTTTATGGAGGACATGGTGGTGAGGGTCAGGTGGAGGACACTGGTGAGATGGGAACAGTGTGGAGGACACTGGTGGTGATGGTCAGTGTGGCGGACAATGGGGAGCTGGTCAGTGTGTGAGGGACACTGGGGAGAGGTCAGTATGTCGGACACTGTGGTGATGAGTCAGTGTGGAAGACACTGGTGGGTGATGGTTCAGTGTGGCGGACACTGGGGGAAGATGGTCAGGGTGGAGCAACATGGGGAGATGGTCAGTATGGCGACACTGGTGGTTGTGGTCAGTATGGCGGACACCTTGGTATTGATGGCCAGTGTGGAGGACAATGTGGAGATGGACAGGGGAGGACACTGGTGGTGATGGTCAGTGTGGAGGACATGGGGGAGATGGTCAGTGTGAGGAAACTGGGGGAGAGGTCAGTATGGAGGACATGATGGTGGATGGTCAGTATGTAGGACACTGGTTGGTGATGTCGTGTGGAGGACACTGGGGAGATGGATATTCCCCATGGATGGATGGATGGGATCTTAAGTGAAGACTGTAGAGTACAAAGAACACTGCCCTAGCTAATGGTCCTATAGCAGCAGCAGAGCTCTCTTTCCTAACTCTTCGCCTATCAGCAGAATGTGTTAATGGCGTCCTGTAATGATATGGTTATAGGGGGTGTGAGGGTCTGTGAGATGGGGGGTGCTCATTGGCTGGATTATGTCTGCGATGTTCGCCACGAATAGTTCTCCGGCGAACAGTTCGGGCCATCACTAATTGTTATATGGAACAAGATTTGACTACGATGTTCCATATTCGTCCACCTTCTCATATAACTCCTGGATATGCTTGAGTGGGGATATTCAGCTTTGCCAGAAGCATAGAAGCAAGATTTCATCACAGTATATATGTACCGGTGTCTGTGCCTTTCATAAGCCGCAGTATAAAAGAAACAGCGATGACTTCAGATTAATATCACGCCCGTCTGACATTCTGTAACTGGATTTTCTTAGAGGATTGTGGGAATTCAGAGAATTTGCAGTCCTACTCTGAAAGCAGAGAAGCCTGGAAAATGCAATGTCTGTTTTGTGATCAGGTTAATTATATGGTTTGCATTATTATATTTTATTCTTTAATTATATTCTAAAAATAATATGCTGATAATGATACTGAAGACACTGTAAGTTATTTTTCCCATCAGGGTCTGCTCATAGCCGACCCCTGCATCCCAGTGTGCCTACTGATTACACACCCTGGCCACCTAAAGGAGACCAGGATGAATGAGCTTGGTGAACTTACCTGGCTGAATTATGTCATTTCTCTCTCCAATATAGACATTGTCGAATATTTTTTCAGAAATGCGACCATTTCGAAGATTTTTAGTTAATTGCAAAGCCCCTGAGCATGGCATCATCACTAAACTAGCTGGAGATGTGGAGAAGGGATGGGGGTTTAAAAAAAATTGGGCAAAAACTACATGTGCTAGAGCAATTTTTTTTTAAATGTTCCCACAACCCTTCTCTGCATCTCTAGCACTTTTGGTGATTTTATCATTTTCAAAGGCTTTGCAGTCGGCTCATAAAGTCATAAAGTCTACTCCTATATAAGTGCTGATTGGGAAGACCATATATACCCCTCATTGCACTGTGTGTCTTAAAGTGTGCAAGTCAGACAAATGCAACTTAAATCTTACTACATTGCTAAAAACGTATACTGTATATAGTGTGGTTCCTCCAATGTGACAATGTAATGGGTGCAGACAAGAATGGGGTTAGCAGGTGTATCTCGCTGCCATCTCCAGACATTCCCCACTGGACTGCCTGGACACCGGGTAACTCCTGCAGGATTCTTGCATCACAGTGCCCTCTCCAATAGCATGAATGTCCACAGCAGTAGTAAGTTTTCAGTAAACTAGGGTTCTTTATTTGTAATCCAAAGGGGACAAGCAGGTTTTCACTGTAGCCCAAGGGGGTCTACAAGGTAAAGTGTTTGGGAAACATTCCAAACATAAGGAAGGTTATAGGAAGTGGCGCATGTGACGTCACTTCCAATAATTTGGCGTGGCTTCTCCGCCTTCCAGAAGTGATGCCAGCAACATAACTTTCAGTATCGAGAGTCCCCTCCTGTTTTGTAGCTGCCTAACCTAGGAGGGAGAAGAGGTTTTTAATCCACTATTAATTTGCATAACAGGGTTAAATGATTAAGGATTTCAATAGAAATGTATTGGTTAAAAGATCTGCTTATAGAGAGAAGAGTTTGTGTACATTTAGTGTGTGTTTATTTAGTTTTTGTTGCTCTGTTGTCATTTTTGTTATTGCATGGTGCAGAGTCAGACTCTTCTCTTAATGTCGTGCTCCAAAACATCATCTACTAAGTTCTCCCTATAGCTACCCAATCAATAAAGCTCATGCCCTCTTCTGATTGGAGAGCATAATGTATGACCCATCGGGAGGGGGGGTCAAGCATTCACAGAAATATCACTGCTTCCACAAAAAGAGAAACCCAAGAGATGCAAGCCTTAATAATTTGCACACCTTTTAGTTGAATTGATCTAGAACAGTGGTTCTCAACCTGTGGGTCCAGACCTCCTTGGGGTTACTGAGGTCTTTGAAAGCAGAAGAGCCACTGCTAACAAGCAGCAGCGCTGATGCCCACAAGCAAGGTGGGAAGTTAGAAGTGACAGTAATGCCCCCTCTTAACTCCTAATGCTTGTGCAAATGATGTGCGGGGTGGGAAAATATAAGGGAGGGGCATTACACTTATCTGATTGTGCTGGAAGTAATGTCACAACAGCACTTCTGCGTTCCAAATACAGAAAGTGACACTTCACGATGTCAGTTCCAGGGTCGAAAAATGTTGAGAACCACTGATCTACAGGGTGGGCCATTTATATGGCTACACCTTAATAAAATGGGAATTGTTGGTGATATTAACTTCCTGTTTGTGGCACATTAGTATATGTGAGGGGGGGGGGGGACTTTTCAAGATGGGTGGTGACCATGGCAGCCATTTTGAAACTTATTGGGAATTTCACAAGAAAAACAATGGTGTGCTTGGTTTTAACATCACTTTATTCTTTCATGAGTTATTTACAACTTCAGTGTTCAATGTGCTGCCCATTGTGTTGGATTGTCAATGCAACCCTCTTCTCCCATTCTTTACACACAAATAGCAACACCGCAGGAGAAATGCTAGCACAGGCTTCCGAAGTTTCAGGTGCTGCACATCTTGTATCTTCACAGCATAGAAATTTGCCTTTAGATGACCCCAAAGATAAAAGTCTAAGGGGGTGAGATCGGGAGACCTTAGGGGCCATTCAACTGGCCCGCGACTACCAATCCACTTTCCAGGAAACTGTTCATCTAGGAATGCTCGGACCTGACACCCATAATGTGGTGGTGCACCATCTTGATGGAAAAACTCAGGGAACGTTCCAGCTTCAGTGCATAAAGAGGGAAACACATCATCATGTAGCAATTTCAAGGTCTCCTGATAAATGGCCCACCCTGTAGAATGTATTTAGCTAATGGAAACATTTTAGTATAACAGAGCCTTAACATCCTGGGCATTATGCATGTGGTGCGCTTTTTTCAAAACTGCGCAATGGGTGATCATGGCGGAGAACAATATTCTCTGCCGTGATTTGCTGCCCGCCCGGAGGTCCCGTGCACAACTCCAGCATCACCAGTGACGACAGTGTTGTGCTGGGAAAAGGTGACGCCGCCTCCATTACATGGAGATCTATGGCGCTGCTTACCCCCCCCCCCTGATGTACAGAATTGCCGTGGGAATCCGGCAGACAGGTACGTTCAGACTGAGTTTCATAATGGATGAAACTCAGCCCGAGTTAACTCGGGCAAAATGTCCCAGAGGTTAAAGGACTGACCAATATCTAACTGCAGTTTAATTGTCTGATAACAGTATTTAAAGATTTAGGAGCCTCAAGTTCTCCAGGCTGGACATTGTATCATATAACAGAGTCTTTTTATCTTATCTCTGGCTTTGTATGTCTACATTGTCACCAACTGCACAAAGTTCACAGCAATAACTTGTCTAGGTGACAAGACTCTTCCTGCTCCGCCAACCCTCTATCATGGAAATTGTCTAACCAAGAAGAATAGTTGGGCCAGGGAAGGTCCCCCACTTTATCACTCTGAAATGTAATTCAGCAACTGTAATTGTGCCATTAATAATCCATTGTGGCATTAATGTTGATTCCTTTACATATTTATGAATTATTAAGTGTTCTGTAGAAATTCTACATCTGTTTAATATAAGTAATGGCAGGATTGTTCCCTCCTACTACGCAATTATCATCAATTGAAGCTGACAGCAGTTAGTGGAAAAAAATCTAATTTTTGTGCTTTTAGGTTTTCAGATTTTCTATAACTGATGAATGGGTGTAAGAAACTGACAGTTGGATGCTGATACACAGTGAAGGCCTGCTGGGGCATGTAGTTTCATAGCCCACATACTCTGTATCTCCAAACCTTTCAATGTGTTGTGAATATATTATAATATTCATTCTATTTTTTACCTATTGCATTCTTGTTCTATTCTTACCTCACCCTCTTTTCATTTTGAGGCTAACATTGCAGTTTGTGTAGATTGTGGCAGGACTATAGCTCGGTGTCTGTGGCCATTGGTTATTGTGAAAATGACAATCCCTCATTCAATTTCCTACTATCACATTGACCGGGATTGAGGGAAATCTCCCTTACGGGATCACTGACAGAAAAAGAGACTTTATGCCAAAAATAAGCCTTTAGGTACATGCTTTATTTAAGTCTGGTATCATCATTTGAGTACTAGGACTTCTTTTAAGGAATGATTTTGTCAAAACTGACTATGCAGACAAAATTTCCCTGAAGTTAAAAGGCCATAATTTTATTCATATTTTTTCAAATATTATTTTTGGGGTATATATATATATATATAGGTATTTATTTGATTTTTTGTTATTTTGTATTTTAGCTTTTTTTAATTTATTTTAGTTTTTGAACCAAAGGGAAAAAGAAATGAATAAGCCTTAGAAGCAATTTGAAACCCATTGCATGAAACAGCTTTTTAATTTTCCCTTCCCTAATTTTCACTAATTTTACACAAAAGTATCTAAGAATTAAAAATTAAATTTTTTATCCTAGCAGTTTCTATTTATGAAAAATAGCTTGTAGGTGCCGGGAGACTGCAGTAAGATGAGTGCTGTCTTATCTCTGTGGGTATCCAAAGAAGGCCAATTGGGGAGTAATGGAGACTGGAGAGACTCTTTAGACTTATACACGTGGCACAGAAGTATAATGCAAATGTGTGACATTTAATCCCATTCATAGATGGATTCTCGCTGCAGGAAGAAAGGAAGTTGATTACAATAAACTATTGAAGGGTACGTTATAACTCCAAGACAAATCAGCCAGCATGTGTGGTTCCTCCCCTCCAGCATCCCGCTTGTGCAGCTGGAGTAATAGATTTAAATAAACATGTTAATTTCCCTTGGTGATAAGACATTCATTGTACTGACACCCTGAAGCTGCAGTGATACATCAAATCATCCTTACTCCTGACAGCTAGAAAGATTAATCTCTATTTGCTAACAATACAGCATGCCACTATAAAGAAGGAACAGGGGGGCTACGTAAGAGGATTGTCAAAATAAGTAGCCGGTCTGTCTTATCTGTCCATTAAACTTTTTTCAGTTTTCCAAAAATGTGCAAATGTTGAAAATTGATGTTGAGAATTTAGTATGATATGATATATATCTTCTCCAGTCTCTGACCTCTGGTCAGAAAGCATATGGGATCCATAGGGATGGGATTTAAACAACAGAGCTGTAGAATATGGAGCAGCATCATATGGGGAACATTTGGTATTTTATAATTACAGTATATTAATTGCATAATGCAGGTTGGTAATTCATACCTGTCAAGTTTTAAGTTACAAATTATTGCACAAATAGAGGAAGTGATGTCACGGACATCACTTCCGGCAGTTGAAATGTGATACTTCCGCATTCCAAATATAGGAAGTAACGTCACGTCCATTATGTCCTTTATTGGGAGGTTTACCTCCCCTCACTCCAAATTAGTAGCTGGCTAACTTCTTGTGCAGATGATGTGCGGGGTGGGGACTAAAAAGGGAGAGCAACACCCCAGATACCCCAATTTTAAAATCCCAGAATTCATTTGAATTTGTCCCAGAAGGTCACATACAAAATGTGACTTTCTCGGCCTAAAGGGGGTGCTTGACAGGTATGTGATAATCTTGCCCTATATTCTCATGAATGTTATGTTACTCCACCAATAATGATGCAAGTTAGTTAACTTTCAGCCCAAAAGTCATGGAGAACAAGTGGAGAACAAGCTTTCAATGATTTGGTAATGGTAATATCAGAATCAGTACACTAGTTAACAGCCAAAACATGGTAATAATGTCAGTTGATTTATAGGTCTGATCAGTGTTCACAAGTTTGTGATGTTGTGTTAGATCTTGTGTCACTGGGAACAATCTGTCTTGATTATTTTCAGAGACAGGAGATGAATGGATGTTGTACATACAGCCTGTCATCTCTTTGGAGCAGTACCGCTCATTCTTCCTCCCATATAGTAAACAATTGTGGTTGTTTAATGATATGCTGTGGCAGCCATAGACAACAGTGTGGATGCTTAACTAGTCTATATGAGGTGTTACTAACACAGACTGATTTCTAACTAATTTATAGAAATGGTCAACTTTTTTACTTGGTTTCATTTTGATGCATATTCATGCAAGGGAGGCTCAAAAATTTTAACTTGTTTATTTCTGAGTTAATTGCAAGGCATCATTAACACAATTGCTAAATATATAGAGAAGGGTTGTGGGAACATTCTAAAAATACATGGTTTGTGCATAAATTAGTTCAGACTAAAGTCAAGTTTAGACTTTGAGTTCAAATTTAAACTTGACTTTGTACTTGTTGCTATATTACAACTCTGGACAATATTTCGGCCTGTAGGCAGACTGACCCCTACAACTCAGAGTCACATTTTACAGGGTAGGGGTTTGTTACCTAAACTTCTACGTCTGATAGGAATAGGGGCACATACTGGCTACCCTTTCCCTGCCCTGTTAGACTCCATACGTGACAAGGCTTGGTATGGATTTGGTTAAATTGGACTTTAATTGGCTTCCCACTTCTTCTGTCAAGCCAGACCCTGTGCATATAGGGACCTGGTGTTAGGTGACCTATTTTTTAGATTAATAAAAATTTAAATTAAGTAATAGGCAAATGATTTCCAGGTTGCTAGGTGAAGAGGGCTAGTTGTCATATGCTAGAACACACTACAACACATGATGTTCATTCTCTGCCATAGACTTCAGTGTGATTTGTAATGTGTTACATCCCAAAAATTGCATAAGGACCTTTTCTATCAATACAACACAATAAATAGATGAAATCCATTTCCCCTTAAATATATATGTGTTAATGAGGTGCGGGTTAATAGGGTTTATATAATCTTTAACAACACATAATTTGTTTTTTGTTTCTTCCATTATTTTTGGATTATTATCTGCCTGGCACGAACACAGAACGTGGTTGGCTGCCGGGAGTTACCACATGTCTTTGTGCTTATTAAATCCTTTTTAAAATACAGTGTGTTGTTTTTAAATATAGGGAATGTTGTTATTTCTGTGTTGCTAAGGCTAATGAGTCAGAGATAAGAGTGACGCAAAGCCGGGTTATTTTAGAATATTTTCATAAGCATGTCCTTTGCTCTGAAAATTGCTTCCCCGAAGAGAAATGTTTTCAAATAATTATCCTACTTGCCTTGAAGAATACACTTCCTATATGTTCATTCCAAGTTAGGCGACTGGATTTACCCGAAGGCTTTGCTACATGATTATTGAGCTGTCATGCAAAAGAAGGAGCTGAATACATCTTTTATTTAGCTTGAAGGTACTTTTTGTGAAACGTTTATATTTTAAATACCTGACATCAAAATCCACATGGTTTATATCTGTAGGACATGTGTCAACATTGCCAAATCACATTCAGGTTATTAGGTATTAGTATAAAGGTGTCTTTTTTCTCACAAACAAATTAGCTTACATCGCATGGTATCAGGAGACTAAAAGCATTGCAGGTTTTTTTGTTTTTTTTTTACTATTACTAAAGACTGTTAAAGCGGATGTACATTCAATATGTAAAAATGACATATGTTAAATTTAAGTATGACTTACCTCTGAGCTGGTGTGATTGTGGCATAGGGCTCCACGATTCTAAAATAATATTTTACCTGCTGTTCCATGGAATTGTATAAGCGATTCCATATTTATTCGCCAGGCTTCTGAGGGTTAACTTGCGGGTTACCACTCAATGGTTTTCTTTGGCTTTTTCTACAATGTACTTTCAATGTACTTTGAAGAGCCAAGATGACAGAATAACCTGCCAATCACTTCACCCTCGTGACGTTTTGCCATGGCTATACGTAACCAGGGCTAGGAAGTGAGGGAGGGCTGTGGGGGTCATCCTAAATTACTCTATACAGGTAGGTTTTTTTGTTTTTTTTATGGTTATCTCCCTATTATCGGCACTTCTAGTGCTATTCATGAAAGAAAGGCCCGCTTTAAAGATATGCAATTTGTCAATAAGTCATTATTAATTTGTTCTATACTGGGTGACATGTGATGACCCAGTAAAATCCAATGACAATATTATGTTTTAAAATGACACAGTGGGTTTGGGGAAAATAATTTCCACTACCTAAAATGAAAATGACCTGATAAGTAAGTAGCAAATTTTGCTAGCATAGCAAGTGAGCATGATACATAATACAGGAACAGATATTAATTCCTTTTTAAAGCTCGGATAAAAAAATAAAAAGTATTTGATAGTAGATGCCCAAATTTATTGGACATTTTACCCAAAGTCTCTTCCAACATGATTTGCCCATTGAGTTATGTCTGCATTCACTGCCTGTGGATCATGGATAATATAAGCTAGATTAAACGTTGACAAATTGCATAACATGTGTTGGTTAGATGTTATTTTATGGGTCAATGACTGGACAAATGCTGGATGACTTGACTTCAGAACATTTGATAAATAGCCCCCATAATCTGCAACAACTAAAGTTTTGTATATAGATAACCAGCTCATCCTCAAGGGATACAACTTGCATTAGGTGATTATCATGTACTTTTTCTTTGCACTGTATGTTCTTCTTTCCCCTGCGGGCATAGTATTGTACAGAAAGTTACTGTTACATGCAGAAAAAATGTACTGCTGAATAAAGTCATGTATTCTCACCCCATCTCTGTAATTAATTGTTTATTACACCAATTAATTGAAATAACAAGCTATATTAGTATTAAATTAACTCCTGGCACAGACATAGAATTATAGAGTAGTGCAAAAATGAAAAAAGAAAGTTGCTTAGATTTCTTACATTTCATGCAGTCATCGCTGGAGTGCATAGAGACTAGAGATGGCTGCAAAAGGCTGCTGAGGATCAGCACTGAGATTCTAAACAGGTGTGAAAAGTCCATTCAGAATCCTAAAGCTTTAAGCTAAAAATGTCATAAGATAGTAAATGTTGAGAGCAAAATTGTGTTTTTTTCACAATTCGAGTCAATTGCAAAGCCCCTGAACATGGTATCATCACCAAACTTGCTGGAGATGTACAAAAGGGTTGGGGGTATACTACAAAAAAGAAGTAAGTCTCTAACACAAAGAGTTTTTAAATTAAGCTCAAAGTCAAGTCAAAATTTCCAAAATCGGAATTTCGACTTTGTTTTTTAACTCAATTTATGCAAAAAATCCATGTTCTAGAGCAAAACTGTTTTTTTCCAAATGTTCCCAGAACCCTTCACTACATCTTCAGCAATTTTGGTAATGATACCATTTCCAGAGGCTTTCAAAGTTAGCAATTCGAAAAATTCGACCATCTCTAGAGAGCACCTACTATTGCAGGGATGGGCAGCCTGCATTTCTTCAGCTACCTTTCTGTGGCTCAACTCACAAGCCTCCTCCCTCCCACCAGTGCATACACACTGGAAGACAGAGCAACCTGGAAGACAGAGCACACTGGAAGACAGAGCAACCTGGGGAAGAAGCTGCAATAGATCTCGACTGCCCTTCTCTTTTTCAGTGTTTGAGCTCTGGTGGGGGGATGAAGGGAGGAGAACAAGGAGCCTCTTCCAAGGTGCACCAAGCAGGGGACAGGGTTCCTTCCAGTGTGTGGGATGGGTGGTTGAGGGAATGGAGGAGAGCAGCCTAGATCTCCAATGTGGCTCCAAGCTCTCGACCCACCCTTCCCCCGGTTGGTGGCTCTTAAGCTGTAAAAGGTTGCCTACTGCTGCACTAGTGACAGTGCATTTAGTCCTGCCTTCATACTTACTTTATTTATATGAAGGGATACTCTATGGAATGACCATCACCAGCTAAACAAAATTTTCTGCAATACTTATTGTTATTGTTATAATATGTATTTAGTGGGTTTTTCACTTTACAATACCTTAAATAAACCATAGTAATGTTTAATTAATTTAACAAGCTTAGGTGTATCCAGTAAACTTCATTCTAATCCTGGGCTAGGCAAAACCCGCTTCATGGTCTTTCAAGACATCTAAAAGCATCTAGGATCATCTCAAAGAGGTCCTCATATCTTGCTGAGGGTTTGTAGCACATTCCAAAAGTATGCTAAGTGAGATTCATGTGCTATGTCTTGTATATAGATTGGAAACTAAAACTAGTACTAAAGCAATAAAACCAAAGGGGCATCTGCACCATCAATCATTGCCTCCCTGTGCTATATTTTCCCCCAAAGAAGGTCCTATTGCAGTCTAAAAATGACTTACTGCTAAACCAATGGTACAATGTTCAATGAGACCATTTGCATCCTGCAAGACCACAAGTAGTCCTAAAATTTTGATTTATTTTAGGGTGTGTCAATGCATGTCAAAGGTCAAGTGTCTCACTTACAGAATATACATATTCTGTACATATTCTGGTTTCACAAGGACAAAGTATTAGTTGAAAAGTCTACCGTGGTGCAGTTGTTCATGGAGCTGGACATGAGGAGAAATTCTCAGTGGAATTTCTAATGAATTTCCTAGTTCATATTTCTGCAAATGTTTTCTACCTTTCCTTGGCAACAAAGACCAAGATCTAGCAGTATAGACTGTTGTGATTGTTTTTAAAATTTTGGGGCTTTTTGTAGGACACTTCATACCTGGATATTGGTGAGAAATATTATGTCTATGTGGGCCCCCATTATCATTTTGTTTTAAGGAGCAAAAAATAAAAAACTCTGAATGGGACCTTATGGGTTTAGTTACCCTGGATTCCAATATCAAAGAGCTTCCCTGTAATAAATGTATGTTGGAGTTATCAGAAAATTTATTTGAGCCTATTTTTGATAACTCTACTACTGCTTTTCATAATGTAATATTGCTTTAGTTTTTTTTACTTATTCTGAGATAAAAGAATTCTAAAGAAAAATATTTCTAGGCAGCAGAGGAAAAAAAAGTTGAAATTAGAAACTTCTGAAAATGACTGTAAAATGGTTTCATAATGATCAATTTGATCATACAAATGTTGTGAAATGATTCTTCGGCATAAAAGAGAATTTTGTATCGTGTTGTCACCAATTAGTGGCTGTTCTGGCAATTTAACGGCGTTAATGACACCCAGGCAACCGTTTATATATTGAAAAACTGCAGAGAGATTTCTTGCAAAACATTTGCCTTATTATAGGAATTGTATACAATGTGTTTAAGAAATCTGCAAAAGTTAAAGGGTCATGGCTACCCATAAACGAGATTTATACATTTTACAGAAACACAGGGCTGCTTTGGTGACCGTACAATGAAATATTTGTTTAAAGCTTGTGTCTCCCTTCAGTTTTTTTTAGTTTCTTGGCCTTAAATAATTAGGTATATACGACAATCTTGGAGTCATGTTAGAATTCCTGGTTTAAATTGTATTTATCCGTTTTTGACTTTGGCAGTCTTTGTATCTGCTGCAGAAACATCGGGTGCTGTGGGTATGTAAGGGGATCGGGTCCGCCGGTAGTTAGACAGTTCAGATGGGAGAGCCGAAGCCGAATTGACAGCTCCCGCTGCTCCCCTCCGTGCCAGGAGAGCTGGCGGGAAGCCAAGGTGCGACCACCGGTGGCCGAGTGGCCACGGGGGGTCGCACAATCGGCATATAAGACGCAGGCACTTTTTTGCCCCAAATTTTGGGGGTGAAAAAGTGCGTCTTATATGCCAAAAAATACGGTATCTTGTATTAATAAAGGAACAACCTTATTTATTGATTACAAATCATAAGTAGGGAGCTGTGGTAAACAATTATGTTCACACATAGTCATAGATCTATAGGAAGTATAACGTTTGCTTTTTTTGAGTTTAGATACACTTTACTTTAGTTTAACATCGCAGAAAATTTCTTTTTTTCTAATCTGTTGACAAGAATAAAGCATTTTCTCCCTATGGCAGAATTTACCTGACTGCCCGAGCATCTAGGGATGCCCGATGTGAGAAGACTCTGCCAGGTCACTGTCAGTCAGCTGGCAGCCTAGCACAAAGGGAGAGGGAGGAGCTGCAAGCACATCTCCCCCTTCACCCCTCACAGCTTAGGAAGAGAAGCAGGCAGACAGGCTGTGTCCTCAGCCTCGACAGATCTCCGACGGAGCTGAGGAGACATGCCCGTACTTTAGACACTTGTCCACGCCTGAAGTACTAGCGTGATCTAAGAATTACGGACATGTCCGTAATGCCTTAGATCGATTTGGTGGCCATTTTCGGTTCTTTAAGCTTTACATCTGCGCCTAATTTTCCGTCCAAACATGCATGCTCATGGCAGGCGATCAGCTGAAAACTTGGGTGGAAATCTAAGCGTGTATAGGGGGCTTAAAATAACATTACTATGTGAAATGCTTATTATGAGATGAATTAATTTAGACATCCATTATTCTTGAATATGCTAAATTGGGAAAGGATTTCAGACCACATGGATGTGCTGGTGTATCTCTTCTGGCAAAGCAGGCCACTCTTCTGTTTATCCTTACGAAGGAGGCACCTTGATATATTGACACTAAAACACTTCCAAAAAGCACTCAATACTTTCTAAAAGCAATCAGCTTTTCTGATACATAATCTCCTTTGTTCCCATTCACTTTGTCTTGGAAAAACTGAATCCTCGCTTGATGGAGGATTGAACTGCTGAAAAGACATCATTTCGTGGGCATTGATCTTTAGGCCTGAGCTGTCTCCTCCGTTATAATAGGAGAAAGGAAGACTACTTTCTGTGGGTGCTGGCTAATGGAAAAAGACTGCGGAGAATCACAGAGCAAATGGCAATACCTTTTATGTGATGATCACCTACCCGACCCACATCATGAATGTCCAGCCTGACAATTGTTCAGAGTATTGTACAAAATCAGCAGTTTTTGCCGACTCAGCAGCTGCTCTCAGCACTTTGAAAGGTGCTGTTTCATAGAACATTTAAGGAACAACTCGTGAAGATTTGTCAGAACACACTTTTTACACTTATATATATCTTTTAGTAATGAAGGCAGTTTTTTGGAGACAGAACATTTATTCAACAAAAGTACTCTCACTGGGCAATGAAAAGATACAAAGATTACAATTTGCAATAAAGGTGATTTAATTAAGATTGGATTATGTTTGTACAGCGAATGGATGAGGGATGGAGTGACATAAAATGAGCTTTCTGTTTTCAAAATTACTTTCTCCAACATCAAACATCTTTGGAGTATCTAATTTATGACACCCCTCCCCCATTGTACATGATGTTCTATCCTCTTGCCCCTCTATTACTACAGGATACAGTATTGTTTTAGAGTCTGGAGGAGTTAACCACATTACCCTAAGGGGCTGGAAGTATTCCAGGTGCAGAATATAGTTCATCCAAAGCCAGTTATGACTTTGTGACTGAGCCCCTACTCATTTTATCATCACCAAACTTGTTAGAGATGTAGAGGAAGGTCCAGGGTATACAAAATAGAAAGTATGGCTTTAACATAAATAGTTTTTGAATACATTAAGTTCATGCATACAGTTCAAATACATTTTTAATAAAACTTAATTTATGCAAAAACTATACCACACATATGCCAGAGTGATATTTTTTGTTCCCATTACCCTTTTCTACATCTCCAGCATTTTTAGTGATGATACCAAGTTCAGGAGCTTTGCAATCACCTCACAAATCAGCTAGTCAAAAAAATTGGACCATCTCTAAAGCAAACTATACACGTTTAGATTCCCCTTGAATTATTGAATGACCGATCGTAATGTGGTTAAATCACCACGCTGAATGATTGTTCATCAATAGGGATTGCTGAACTGCGGCCAGGTCCGTCAGCGAATAGGCGGATCGGATTTTTAAAAAAGTCTGACATCTACCTGTTCGCGGGAAGATTTAGAATTCCCCACCTGCTTGCATGGAATTTGAATTGAAAAAAACCCTGCAAGTGATGTCACTGACATCACTTCCGGTACCTGGAACACACAGTTCCCGGCTTCATCCGTTTCATCCATTTTTTTCAATTTCAACCAAGACAGACCTTATTTTTTTACACATGCAGTCTTTGAGGGTTAAATAATAGTCCCTTGATAGAAGCACAAAAGCTATATTTGTTGGGATGGAAATAGAAAACCTTTCAGCACTTTGCTCTTTAATTTAGGGAACCATCATTTACACATGATTAAAAAGAGACAGAGAATAAACATAGACCTATAATGCATAGAGGAGGAACATCTTTTCATATTGAAAAAAAACTGCAACATAACTGCAGAACACATTGTAACATGAGTGTTCGGTGGAGTGATTCATTTCAGATAATTTGTTAGTGAATAGAAAAAAAAGTTTAAAGCCCCCCATACACCACATACAACTACCATGCAACTTCTATACAACCAACTTTTCTTCTACCAAAACCATGTAATAGGAGGACCTTTTTACACCTTCCAATCTATGTATTCTATCAGGGAGGTCACTATACTACATAGTTGTTGGTAGGTCTCATGAAAGTTGTATGGAGGAATCTGAAGGTGTATGGGGGGCTTAAATGTTTTTTGTCATTGTAAATTATTTCCTATTTAATTTGCTTAAAGCCCCCCATAAGCCCCCCATAGACAGGCAGACTCCTCCATGCAACTTCTGTACAAC
>CM070037.1:68737123-68796751 GCA_036250615.1 Ptychadena robeensis
ATGTTACAATAGGATGCTAACAACTAGTCCATAACAACATTTCCCTGGCATAAAAATCACAGGATAAAGAGACTTTAAACCATTTATTGTGTTAAAGTTAACTTTTCTTTTTTTTAGATCAGTTCACAAAATTCTTTAAAATATATATACACAATGCATAGAAAACCAGCAAAAACATATTTTTCAAAATCATTCTGTTATTAATCTCATTAATTTATGTAATTATATAAAGGAAAGGAAAGGGAAAGAGAAAATCAACAGTAAAGCTTCATAAAGCTTCAACAGTATCTTAATAAAGCTCCACTCATGAAAGCCGCCAGATAGAGTCATGGGCTGGTAGGAATAATGGGTGAACACATAGGCATTAACATAGACCATATTTCTAAAGGTAGCCATTAGTGATGGCCGAACAAGCCTGTTCCGCAAGGCGGAAGGCGGACAGTTCGGCGGCGAACAAGCATGTTCACCCATCCTCTCGCCGGCGGACAGTACGGGTGTTCGACCCGCCACGGTTTTTCCGATTGAAATTCCCCGCCTAGAGGTGGGGAATTTGAATGTGTCTGCGAACAGGCGGACGGCGGACTTCTTTAAAAGTCCGACCCGCCTGTTCGCGGACAGTCCAGGCCGATATTCGGCCATCACTAGTAGCCATACTCGGGCCGATGTTCACTCGATTTTTCGCCCGTTCCCCCCAATCGGCCAGAGGTTGCTTGGCTGAAAATTTGGTGCGCCCACCTAGTGAGATCGACCAGGAATACTCGCCATGTCGTAGAGCACGGTGATCTGTCATGTTGGTAGATTTCCGGCCGATCCAAAGTCCCCATCCAAAGTAATGTTTGGCACACAAAGGGTGCCTGAAGTTCCTCTGAGGGGCCTGCCTCAGCGTGATGACAACCAGGCGAGTTGAGGGAAAATACAAATTTATATGGCTAGCTTAAGTAGTCTATATTTAGGACATGTACATATGTACATAATTATATTGTCCTCTTATTTTTCTATTTTTCTAGTGCAAGTGGCAGTCACCACTTTTGAGTCATCAACCATTAATCATTATCATTAAAAACGCTTATTGATAACTGTATTTTTTTCCAAAATAAAAAAACGTAATATGCACAACAGAATTTTGAAAATTTTATAGGTTGTATAAAACGGTCACTTGTTGAATTTGTAGCATTAGGAGGTCATCTTCAATTAAATCAGAAGCTATTTCAAAACAATCCTAACAGGTCAAGCTGCATATTAACATTGGGCCCCTCATTTGATCCGCAATTCATTTATTCTTTGAACTTGTGGGTTTTCAGAACGTTTCTGCTTGAGTTTCTTTTCACGACGTGAGCTGGAGATAAACTGCCTCCCACCCTCATAGATCTTTTGCTTGAGGATGCTTTAAAGGTTTTTCATAGGATTGAGGTTAGGGGAGGATGGGGGCCACACCATCATCCCTTGCAGCATGAGATGGAGCATTGTCATGCATGAAGATGATTTTGTTACAGAAAGCACGGTTCTTTTTGTACCATGGAAGAAAGTGGTCAGTCATGTGTTTTAGAGTTTATTTTCACATGTACAGGGACCCTAAAAAGGCCACCCAGCTCTCTTCCCATGATTCTGGTCCAAATAATTACTCCACCTCCACCTTATTGACTTTGCAACCTTGTTGGGACATGATGGCCTTCCACCATTCACCATTTCATCTATCTATACAATCCAGGGTTGCGTGACACACAGTACACACGACTGTTTGAATATTAGTCCACTTTTGAGCTCACTACAGCCATTTCTGCTTGTAAACATTGGTTAGTTGTGGCCTGCATGCATAACAGTAATCCTCTAGAGAATCCTACACCGTTCTGTACGTGGGCTTGCAGAGGCATAAGCAGCTTCAAATACCGGTTTGCTGCTTTGTAATGGCATATTAGCAGCTTCTCTTTTAATCTGATGTATTAAGCAGAAACCTTCCTCATTTTGATTTAACTGCACAAGCCTGTATGTGCTCTGGATCAGCCACAAATCTTTTGAAAATAAAATGATCATGCTTTCTTGTAATATTTTAGGTTTTCATACCTTGTCCAAGGCATTTAACTATTTCACGCTTATTGCAGCAGAGAGATCCTTTTTCTGTCCCATGTTGCTTGAAAATGGTGGTCTGCTAAAGAACATAATTTTTAGTAGTTTTTCCTTTAATTGGTCTCCCCTGGCAAACACATTTCCACAGATATCCAAAATGGAGTTCAAGGAGTCCAGAGTTTCATTAAAAAACATTTAATCTTTATGACGCTTTAATACTATTTGCATAATAATTTTTTATGGTGTGTAAAGTTCTTATAAGTTCTTTTGCTAACAACCAGGTGGCAGGTACCAGAGGGCAACTTCCGAGGTCTTGTACAGTCCATGACCTGAAGGAGTTCCCCCCATCCTTCACTTTCTAGTATTGAGTATATATCTGTGTTCACGCCATCACCTCTCTCTTCTGCATGCAGCACAAATGCAACCATTAAATATTAAGACACCGCAGAGGAACTTCAGCGAGAAGAAATGTGATTACATTAATGATATTCTTCTGTGCTGTAGTATGTGTCGCTGGCACTCCGCTTCTCCTATAATGAAGATTTCATTTCTAATAAACAGGAACAATTTACTCTTCCAGGTATATTTCCAGCAGCGAGAGAAGAATCTCTAATGAACAACATTACACAGGTTGAACCATTAGAGCAATTTGTCTTTATAAATGTAACTGTACATTCTGAGAAATAATAAGGGGGTTGGCTCAGTTTTAATTCTAAACCAACAGGTTAGAGTCTTATTTACTGATTTGTTTAACATTTCTTTTTCATAGAATATGGATTACTGGCGCATTAACATTCATTATTATAAAAAGACCCAACATTGCCTGAAAGGTTAATGCTAATTACATTTACTTTAGAAAGTGAGATAGCCCTTCCTTCCTTCCTTCCTTCCTTCCTTCCTTCCTTCCTTCCTTCCGTTTTTCCAACCTACCTACTTCTCTCTCTTTCTTTGTTCCTCTCTTATTCTTAGTTCCTCTCTCTTTCTTACTTCCTCTCTCTTTCTTACTTCCTTCTACTTTTCTTGCCCCACACCTTCTTTTTGATCCTTTTGGGTCCAGTTGGCAGGCAATTGTCAGTCACTAACAACCAACCCCATGCTATCCCTATGAGTGGTTTCCAGCTGACTATCTGAGTTTGAACATCACTCTATCATTTTCTTCCTCTCTTCTTCCTTCCTTTCCTGCTTGTTATGTATGCTTCCTAATATGTCACTAACCCAGAACAATCATGTGGCTGGTATATGTTCAAAGAGTTATAAATAATTGAAGCCCAAGGATTACCCTGACAACTGGGCATCTAACATTGTCAGTAGGTCTGTGCATGCACCCTTCATATTTCCCCTCTTATAATACATATTCGATATAATAGGGAGAGAGAATGATTTTCTGTTTCTTCATTCTTTACAATCCTCCCGATCTCCCTGGCGGCTGTGTGTGGGATTTGCAGCCAGTGGCTTCCATAAGTCACCCCCTCTCACGACGCATTGTTATAAAGCCAAGGTAGACAATAGCTAATTGTCATGAAGATGAGCCTCCTTCGGGTACAGCTCCTCTCCTGTGCCGCGCTTTATGTTCAGCCGTGACATTTGGCAATTCATTACTCTGAGCTTACAAATGAATGAGAGCGCCATGCGCAGGAATATAATTACATTTTGGTGGGAGCTGGGATATTATGTGATAAAATATGCATGTTGTCACTTGTTATTTGTTGTATCATAATGATTTATTTGTGAACTTTTTTGTGCTTGAAAATGAAATGAAGGAATTTGGGTCTCCCAGATGCGCCTGGCTTTGGCTCATCGGTAAGTGAATTTTCTACAAAAGTTATCGATTTTTAATCTTCTTTCTTGGAGTAATTCCCATCTTGATTGTCATGCAAATTGATTTATTAACCCCTAAATTGCATAGCAAGTCCCAAGGAGGCAAAGGGAAGGCTTAAAATGATTACTGAAGACTTTTATAACCTTGTTATTAAGTATTGCAAAAGCAGCTCTGGTAGAGGATAGAAAATGTTTTTTTCTTCTGGATCTCTCATCTTCTGGATGAGAGAAATCTCTCCCCTTTAAAGGTTTATAAGTTTAATCATTTTATCCATTTTGTTTACGTATAAACATTATTTACTATATTAACCTCCCTAGCGCACTGCTGAGAGGTCCAGATTTCTGTACCAAAAGTGCACCATAGACTTCAATGGTACATTTTTCATTATGTAGGCGGCCTGTACCTTCCCAAAATATGTCATTACAGGGTCTAATAGACATCGTGGAATTAATAATTTTGAAAACAACAATTATGTACAAAAAAATTATTTTGATAAAATTTTATTGAGAAAACAACAAAAATCCACAAAAACCGAAAAAGATTAATCAATCCAAGGTGCAACTGAATGACATACCTCTAATATACTTCGTTTTCGTGTGATAGGGAATAGCACAGAGTCCAACATTACAGTCAGAGCAGGTAGCTGCGGGTTTTTCCCTGTGGACTCTTTTCTCTTTCCCAATCTTCTTCGCCAGTCTAGAGCACACACCACACACCGTCTTGTGGGTCCTTGCTTTCTTGGCGTGGATGTAGAAACCCTGGGAAATTGCGAGCAGTTAGGCGGCGATTGGATTTCACCACATATGAGCTGCCATACTGTCTCCTTGTGGTTCATGGGTTTTGACACAAATGGTGCTTCACATACTCACCAGCAAAATCATTGTGGCAGTGCAAGGCCCCCTCACTATGATTTTTTGTAAACAGAACCAATTAGCGTTCCACACAGCACTGCTCTCAGGAGATGGCGAAAATTTCTTATCATTTTTTTCCCCGCTGTGCTCTGACTGACAAAGCCGGTAACAATGGGTCATGGAGCTGTTCAGCTCGTCACAACACCCGCCCACCCATGGTTTCTATCAGTAGTCCCCACCACAACCTGTGGCCGATTGGATGTCCTGGGCCACTCCTGGTTCTGGCTGGCCATGATTGTGTTGGATTGGTACCCAGGAGGCAACGTCCTTTTTGTCACTCCAGCAGAGAGCCCAAACACATCTTTCCCTCTTCCCATGCAACAAATCTCCCCACGCATTCAGCTTTCTGGCGTTAAGTGGAGCTCGCAATTCACAGCCGGTTTGAGCCCCTACAGTCCCTACTACACCATACTGTTTGATTTGAATAAGGACCTCATAGAGTTCCATGGGATTGTGTAAAGTATCTTTATCTGGTGTGATACAGAACCTTGATTGAGAAGGGGCTCATAATCATAGTAAGGATGTACGATGCAGCCACTTTCCATAAGATAGCAAATCGGGGGTTTGAACTTTCCTGTCCCCTTTTCCCATGTAACAACAGAGTCCAATGTTATCCAGATTTTCTGATCACAAGGAGAAATGATTTGTTACAACACGCGCTCTCCGATCTTGGAGGCTTAGGGATACTGATTCACTCATATCCTCCCTTTATAATACCCATTAAGGCTTTCATGGCACTGTGACTGTCCCGGTCCTCTCAGACATTGCGGTCCTGAAACTCCTCATCATTTTCCATCAGACTCCCAGAATTTTCGGAGCATTGGTCGGAGAGCAGATGAAGTGCTCTCATCAAATACACCTAACATTCATAGCGCAAATGCAGGAATTATCATAAATACTCTACTCCATAACGACTATTCAGACACTAACATAGCTGAAAAAACAGTGTGTGCGCAATCAATAGTTCTTGCTAGGACACAAATACCAACTTCGTAGCAAGTTTCCCCCTCACCACAAACCACTTAAGCAAAATAACTCAAAGTCACCACGAAAAAGCCAGACGTTCTTCTGATCACCAGTTCCCACTTATAACTTGATTCGTGAAACACCTTCCACAGTAGGCAGCCAGCCACCTGTTTGCTTGCTGATCGTACACGTAGTTGGCTATCTCATCCACTATTTTCCTGAATGAACAGCCCTCAATTCAGAATATCATCCAGGTAGGCCAGGGGTTATCACGCTCATTGCCACCTTCAATACCAGGTTCCCCAGTAAATGGAAAACCTAGATGCGCACAGCTAGGAGCTAGAATTTTCAAGCGCAAACTAACCAGGTAATCGCACGACATCACTGACCTCAGATGCGCGCTGACACTTCCCAGTCCTCAGCTCTCATATCTGACACTGGTCACTAACCTTCAGGAGCACCCATCCACTATCCCGTGGACTCGAACCCATCTCACTCGCCCCACGGCTGTCCCAACAACCACATCATTAAAAACAATCAAAAAAAATTAACTGATGCATTCCAAAATAATGATGCCATTTTTGACAGACAGTGAGTGTCCCAAAAAAGCGTAGTCAACTTAGGCAGGCGATCAATCAAACGCGGTTTGATAAACAAAAAGCGATAGAAATCAACTAAGGCAGACGCCAATCAAACGTGGTCCGAATAACACAAAGCAAGTCAAAGGCATCCAACAAACGCATAAAAAACCAAGGTCAGATTCAGATAGGCAGTCAGCAATATAATTCAGTGTCAAATGTGACTATCCAGGCGAACTGGTAGTTTATTTACTGAATTTGCAAGGGAGCTTATATACCCACCTGATGTGCCCATTTGCAGTTAACCCCTCTCTAAACTGGTGTGATAAAATCACACCAGAAATAGAGGGTTACTTGCAAATGGCACATCTGGGGCACCAGGACTCTTATTATGGCGATGTTTATATACTAGTGTGCAGTTTGTCTGCTTTCATGTCTATTTACTGTTCACATTTCCCGCTGCCGCCCCACGCCTCTCCCCAGTAGTGGCGTCATCATCAAGTCCCTTCGGAGGGGGGGGGGCGAAGAACAACGGAAGCATCCGAAGAGGCATGTCGCATCGGGACACCAGGACAGTGTGAGTATGCCTCTCCCAGAGCCCCGATTTGTGCTGGACCGGCACCATCTCGTCCAGTTGTATACTACAGTTGCCAAAGCGTCGCTGGACGAGATGCTGCCGTCCCGACCGCTAGGGCGGTTAAAAAATACAGCTAGCAGTAACCTAGTTCAATAAACTTCAATAACTGCAGCACAGGTGTCCCTATCAGCTTGAACAGCCTTATTACATTGTACAATGGGACAGTCTTAAGGCCCTTTCACACTATATGCGTTTTTTAAAGGCATGCATTTTTTATATGCGTTTCTGCATATATACAATATATGCATGCGTTTTTCACATTACATCTGCGTTTTTGAACAAATCAATGAAAAATGCAGGAAAAGTGAATCAAAAATGCATACAGCAGTGAGTGGTACAACAGTGTGAATGGTAACATTGGATGTCTGTAAAAACTTGTGCAGTAAAAAAAGCGTGCAATAAAAAAATTTGCGCGTTTTTGAAACACAATGCATATAGTGTGAAATGGCTCTTACACTGTAAGCTTGCTGACAGGAGAAGAGTGCAGACTAGGTACAGGGATGACATCTCCCACAGGAGAATGATCTTCCATTGTCCTGTCATGTTGCTATGGGTGTGTTGATGACCAAGTAACTTGTAACATTTAACCAACTGAATGTTTTTTTTTGCATAAAAATATGGGAGGGCCTTTAGGTATATCTAATTCTCTTAATCAGCGTGGCTTTGTCACGTAGTGTGTCACTTACCTGGATTATAATTTTCATACTTCACTGTCTGCATTCTTGTTTAAGAGAAGTGAATTGGAACTTTGAATAAGAGATGGTCAAAATTTAGTCAATTTAAATTTTCCTGTTCGAAATTCGATTGTAAATTTCCAGTTGCAATTTTTTCAATCATATTAGATTATATAATATTCGCAATAACAATTCACAATAAAATGCAGATTTTCACGGCCACCATATAATTATGTTGAAATTTCTATTAAGTCGAAATTTCTGTTGGATTTTCAACTTTCACGAAAAGTCAAAGTGGCCCCTCCGATACTCGACTATGTGAAATTTTGCCAAAAGAAGTCGACTTAAAAATATGCATTGCAAATTGTTCAACCATCCCTACTTTGGATCTTCTCCATACTTGGCCGGGAAAGTCATGTTTTTTATGTGGCTTTTTCAGCCAAATCCGGATTTCAATAAAGCCAGGATTTTTCCTGGATCTTTGAAATAGTTTAGGAGGGAGGAGGTTAGGAGGGAGGGGCATTTGGAACATGGAAAGGCCACCGTCCAAATACCTTAAGGGACATCAGGGACATCACTTTCTGTATGTTTCCCTTATTCTTTCACATTTAAGTTGACAAGTATGATCTTCTCATCCAACATGGCTTTTAAAGTTCTGAATGGCTACAAATTCCTACAGAACGGAGGTTAATATAACTGCAAAGGGGCCCAGTTTTGTGCACAAGCTCAGATAAGTGAAGTAGTCAGATGTCCACAAAGGCAAGCCACAGTTACATTTAGCTGTACTATGGGTATTAGGAAGTATGTTACCTGGAATATTGATCCTTGACAATAGGGATGCTTATTCTATCATTTGTTTGTGGCAGATAAATGAAACCTTAACTTACACATCATTCATTCAGCATTAAGACTATCTCTACGATTGTTATGAGCCTTGCATTGTTCTTTATCTAGAATTGTCCCATATTTTACATTAAACTGTCTTAGAATTTGAGATTGAACAATGAGAGATAAGTATTTTGATTATTGCCAGAACTCAGTGTAAGTGAAGACGGCATATGAAATATTCATAAAGCTGTATCCGTCATATAAGTAGCGGAGGAGCTGGGACAGGGAAGGATTAGGCCAGTTGAAGCATGCATTGATGCCCCCAATAGCTAAGCCTGTAGCTCCAGCTTTGACCTTTCAGGAGTCAATTTGGATGCTGCTTATGTTTTGGGGTCTGTGGAAATTGTTTCACATGTGGCTTTCTTTATCTGTATTAGACATGCTTTGCTTTATTTATACGTGTACTGTTCATGAGAAAAATACATCTTAAAGCAAAAATCTTAATATTAAATACTAAGTACATAGAGTACAGTTTCCATTCTGTAGCATGCTGAGCTTTAACACTTGCAATGTCCCTCATATCGTATTGGTTCATTCAGAGAACATAAATAAAGCACATCTTCTCAGCATCTAGTAATTTTATTTTTTGCAGACTTTCTGCCCATTGTGGTCATTCTTCTGGCAAATTAAAAATGGTGCATTTTAAATGGATTTTTTTAATGTTTATTCCTTATTTTTCAATCTTTAAATCCTTAACCTTCCTGCCAACAGAATATGACTTAAGGGCAAATCTTATCATGTGAACAAAGGTAGCAATACAATTCTGAAGGAGATTGTTTACGGTTTTTTTAAGGTCTAATGAGGTCTCTTCTTACTTTATTTGTTGCCTGGTACTGTAGTAAAGTGGTTTTACACTTCTGTGTATATATTCTGTGTAATATATGTATTGTATATATAGACCATGCTGTGTATACACCTTTAAGAAAATTCTACTTTTCTGTATAGCAACTGCTTAGATTTTATTGCTCTTTTTCCCTCTTTTTTGGTTTGGGTTTCTTCCCAGTAACAGTTACTCCCCTTCCTCTGGGCAGAGGTTATATATTTTATAACTTACTATTTTACCGGGTCTTTTCTGGGTTTCCTGCTGGTGAGCACAGCTTGCCTTGGTGAAAGGTGCTCCCTTCTTCTTCTTCTCCTGCGCCCCCCCCCCCCCAACCATCCACATAGCAGAGCGGTGGGCTGAATTTTGGAACTCTAGACCCTAAGTGTGAACCCCATCCATACCTTATGTTTGATGGTGAAAGACTGTAAATATTTATTCCCTATAGTAAAAGTTAACCCCCTACCAGCTGTGTGGACATTTGCTTTCTGTGTGAAAGTGTGTGCGATCTAAACATAGGCATCCTCAAAAACAGAAAAGGACCTGGTTGCTTCAGTAAGTTACCCTGGGCAATTGACAGTACTAATTTACAATCATAAAACTAGGAAAATGTAACCTTATGTTATGTTCTTTCCTTCACTTCAAACATAGACAAAAAGACAATATCCCCTTGATTCCTTTTGTAACACCATTATCAGTTATAGAGTATGTTGAGAGATTTTACCATACATCATATTCTGTCTGACAGTTATGAAATGGGTGGGCAGTGGGGAGATATTTCTTTACTTTCCCCTCAGCCTGACAACAGTCACATTGGACAGAAAGTTTTTTTTAAATTTTCATTTTAAAACCCAGCCAATAAACATGACATGCAGAGTGTTTTTTCCAAAAGAGGACACAGCAATACAGATGTGACCCCAGAAACGTTGTGTCTGAAGTTGATGGTTAAAATGTAAGAAAATCCCTATAAAGAATAGACAGCGCTCTTCCTTTCTGGTTGTGCCGGCTTACACTGCATAGTTCTCAGTCTGGTCCAGAGAAGGACACACGTGAACATTATTGCTGCAGATAAGACTTTACAGTTAGCTTTGCAGTTTACCTACAAATGCATTTTGTGATCTGGTCCTTTAATCCCATGGATAGTTTACATTGTTTTCACTCTGGAGACGCGTTCCAGCTTTCTGAGGCACTTTCCGAGCGGAAATGAATGTTTAAATAGATCCCTGTTAAATACAGAAATATAGGTTGCTACAGAAGCTTGCCTTCTGGCGGTCTTTTGTCAAGGCTACGTCTTTATGGCACCGAGTTCCCATATTGTTTGCTAGTGGCCCATTTAGCTGTCGGCTGGAAGTTATACCAAAGGCTCTTTAATGTCATTGTAAAACTTTTTTTGGTATATCAAACATTAATTCAACCTACATTTTCATTACCGGGGTTTTGTCTAGCTGCATATTTTATCAGGCCAGGTTGACCTTGTACTTATGGGATTCTTGGGAACTGTAAAGTCTTATATTTTAGCCGTAAAATTCTATATTGTTCCTGGCAGTATTTTTATGCCCAAAGGATAGCCTGCACCATACATGTGGCTTACAATTAAAGTGGGCCTTTCTTTTATGTTTTTTGATCCTTTTTAATAAATGTGTAATTAATAAATTACAGAACACCTCCCCTTATATGTTATATAGGTAAGGAGATGGCCAAAAATGCCATCCTATAATTTGAAATTCCCTTCTTTTTTTCATTAGAAGTAGTAGAAAAAAATTATTTAATATATATATATTATTTAATTTATTTTATTAAATATAAAAATTTTATATAATGTACAATGTAAAATAATATAATCTAAATGCAATGGAAGAATGAGAATAGAAATCTTCCAGACCTCTTATCCATTCCTAAAAGCTTACAAATGTCGGAACATTTTAAACAGCTGCTATTAACCTTCTGAGCGTTTGGCCCGAATTAACTCGGGCTGAGTTTCATGCATCATGAAACTCAGCCCCAGTTAACTGGAGCCACACCCGAGGTCTCGCCGTCTTCTGACGGCGGTCAGGAGCACCGGCATGTATGCCGATGCTTCCGGGTCCACCCCCGATCGCGTCGCCGGTGACGCGAAGGGGGCGGGGGTAGGCGGCGCCATAGACCTCCGTCAAACTGGAGGGGCGTCGCTTTTCATCAGCATAAGTCCGGCGTCTCCAGTGACGCCGGGCTTATGTTAATGACCCTGAGCTGAGCAGGAAATCACGGCGGAGCATATTGTGCTCCGCCGCGATTGCCCGTGGCATGATTATGAAAAAACCGTGCCACGTGGCAAACGCTCAGAGGGTTAAAAGATTCATTTAAAAAAAAATATATATGTTATAATAAAACATATTATTAAATATTAGTAATTTAGCCATTTGTTAAGCCTTTAGGAATGGTTAAAAGGTTAGTGAGAACTCTATACTCATTCCATACTCATTCCATTCCATTTTTATATGTAATCATTTCTTTCATTATTTCATGCAAACCTGTTTTGAGGTATTTTCTACAGTGGAAATGTTGACTTTAATGGTGGATATGTTCGAAATACTGTGGTCCAAACAAATTGACACCAGGAGGGATCATATTTTTGCCAGATTGCACATCTTTAAAGGAGATGTGTAGTGAGTGCACATTGTCATCTTACATCAGGAAGGATGGTAGGATCAAAAAGAATGTTTTACTGGTAGGATCACAAACAAGGTAACACATGTAAGGGTTTGTTTAGGGAATAGTATAATAAGGACGGTAGGAGTAAAAGTGGAGCAGAATCCATACTGTTAAGGCCCCCATACACGGGTCGGATTCCGGCCGGATTCCGGGCCGATCCATTCCGGGCGCGTGCACGTGAATCGATCGTGCCGGAATCGTGTGCAGCCCACCTTGTCCGTCCGATCACGTCCGATCGTTCGGGGGCCCAGAATCGGATCCGTCAGAGAACCAACATGTTGGTCTTTTTGATCCGATTCTGCACAGATCAGGGGGAGTTGCCATTTGTGAGGTGGAATCGGACACGGAATCGTCCCGGAATCGTGCCGGAATCCGTTGGACAAGGTGGTATGCAGCGATGGATACTCTTAATTGGCCGATTGATCACACCTGAGATTCCCGGCAGAATCGCCGGAATCGATCGGATGATGAATCGATTGGACATGGAATCCGACATGTGTATGGCTAGCTTTACTATAACAAGAGCCTGCCGCTATATTGCATTATATAAAATACCTAGTTTAACATTGCTTTTGAGCCTTCCCAAAACACTAAACTTGTTGGTCTGATCCCAGCCTGTTATTTATATTTGATGCTAAAGGGGTATAATTGGGATTCTTCTACTCTGGTGCTGACCTGTGAGATCTCTGACCTAGAGTTGGGTGATTAACTACAGGCTACTGTATAAAATGGACAGGGAGTCATGAATTATTAATCAGGCTTTGCCTATGCTGTACCTGTTTTTCAAATGTAAAATATAATAGCATGTGGAATCAGATTAGTCAAGAGCTTTAAACATTCTCCATAGATTCTGCCCAGTGGCCAGATGTCTTGTCTTCAAGTAAACATTAAAGGTGTCAATGAAAAGATTCTTGGCATGCCACAACTCTTCACTACATAACACAAAATTCGATCTCTATTGAGTAGTCTATGAGCAAATTGTCACTTGAAGTCTGCCCCAGACTTTATGTAGAGGTTTAGATTTTGAATGTGCAATCTGCTTTTCGTTATTCAGAAAAATTCTCTTTTGAATTTGGAGAGTTAAAAGCAAAAGGGAACATCGGGGCACAGGGGTCTTTATTTAGGTGAGTTTTTAACTGTTATTAAAACTGAATACAGCTTTCTAAGCAGAAATGTAATGACGTGACATGACATGAGGGGGGGTGATTGAGCCGCTCCCTTCCCGGAAGCCTGTTACATTCGACTGGAGCTCCTACGGACGCCGGATCAGGTAAGGGAGCACAGTAGGGCACCTCTCAGTATTATATGAACCTAGTAAATGGAAAAACAAAAACATTACATTCTGGAATAGTAGGGAAGGAACTAGGTGGGCCCTTCCCATTCCATCCAGGTGTACACATCAGAGTTTGCCAACTGCTGGATAGATGGGTGTGTATCCACAAAAGAAGCTGAGACCACTCAGGGATCCAGATAAGGTTGGAGATCCAGGCTGGTGACAGCTAGGAGTCAGGCCATGTCAGTTTACCTTAAACTAAAGGGAAGAGCCTGTTGGCAAGCCAAGAGGCTTGGCATTTTCTAAGAATGTTTGTTCTTATTAACCCATGTGAGGATAATACTGTTTGGAATGGGTGAATAAAAATGGGCAGAAGAAACTTTTGTGTGGACTATCATCCTTAAGAGCCCTCTTTGAAGCTGAACAAACCCAATTTATATAGAATTTGTATTTTCTGTATACATCTGCTTTAAGTCACATGTGTTCTAAAGCATAGGAAGTGTGCTGCTTTTCTTCAGAAGAGATTAAAAACAAAAGGTACTTTTTTGTGAAATTGCATTGGCCCAATTACATATTTTTAGACAGAAAATCTTCACTTTTCATTCAGGTCCACCTAACTTTAACAAACCACTTGCAATATTAAAAGCTGCTGTCCAGTTGTTCTTTATATCTAAGCAAAGCTGGAGTTTTCTTTTAAGGAGAAATACTTAGAAGTTTCATGACCAGATAAGTTGGCGATAGCCAGAATTGTTTCTAGCGGATGTCCTCTGGGCCATAGCTAGGACACAGACATCTCACTGATCAAGCTGGTAATGGGCTGTGACTGACTCAGTAGGACTACTTTGGGGATAGCCGAATTCCCGCCTCTGGAGCCATGCTTGTAAAATAGAACTCCTGCGAGGGAAAGCCATGTCATTCCCTGTGTGATTCATCGCTCGGTGGGTTCACTATTTCATTTATATAGAATACTTAAGCACCTTGTCTGTGTGAATTAGGTGAGCCATGCACTCAACCTTCCCTTTGCCCTTCAACAACTCAACACTCTATCTCCCTCTCGCCATCTCTGTGCCTTTCACCGCTGCTGTAATTGTTACCCTCTGTCTGACATGTGGCTCTGCAGGCAGCTGACTGGATAAAGGAGATGAAATGAATAGGATTGCTGTAGAAAATTGCTAACAGGGAGAAGATTACTCGGAACATTCCGCAATAGTGTCCTGTGCCTCTCCTGTGATCCCTTAAAGCATCCTGCGAGTGGGCCAGTGAAACTGATGTATTAAAAGTCCTGCAAAGTGGAAACAAACTCTGGGCTGTCCAGCAGCAATTGCTTTTGAGCACCACCATTAAGAACAATAACACATTTTTTTTACTCGTAATACTATTATGGATATGCAAATTTAATACTTTTACCTTTATGAAACATAATAAAAAATGTTGACCCTTAAGCCAGAATTCACTCTTTCACGCTTTCTGGGCTCCTGACAGTCGGCTGACAATTTAAATACATGGGGGTGTGAAAACTAATTTTAACTAAGTAGTACACAGCTAACAATCTTATACATCATTACATTCACTTCCAATCACTAAAGCTAGCCACACATGGTTCAATTGACTGTACAATCAATGTAATTCGATCAATTTTTTTAGTCGATTGATTGAAAATTGAAGCATGTCCACATGGTACGATCATTGAAATTCGATTTTAATTGTCATTTTGCTTGATCGAAATTTGATCGGACCAGTTGGAAAATTTTGATTGATTGTCCCCACATTGTGTCTAATTTTTTGTACTGTTGTTTGACCTGTCCAATTGAGATTCAATTCAATCAATTAGCATACTGTAACTTCTGGGAGGAGGGAAATGCAATACAGTCATTTAAACCATGCATTGTAATGGCGATGTAGTGGCTTGTGTGTCTGTTCACTGACACACAAGCAATGCAAATGGCGATCTCTGTGAATACATCTCCTAATGTAATGTGTGTCCCCCAGTGTCCTTTTGCCACGATCATAATGTACGGGATTAAAATGCATATATATGACCTATGGGTTTTTGATCCCTCTGTGACCATCATTGGTCACTCTGTGAACATCAATGGTCCCTTTTTGATCACTCTGTGACAATCTCTCAGGAGCCCAGAGAATTTCAACCTGATACCATGATTAGATGTCATGTGTTCAAGTCCAAGTTTGAAATGTACTTTTGCTTTGCTATATTTTATATCTTTTCTATTCTGCTTGGAAACTGGCTACTGCCCTTCCCCAAGCAAAAGTGATAAATGGACCTGTTTGTTGAGTTAGTTGAGTTGCAGTTCCAGTTCCCAGTTCCAGCCAGTGTTTCTCACTTTGGAGTGCTACCATTTGTCCTGGGTTCTCCCGCTGGACTTCCACTTAGTTAGTGCCCGGGACCAAGGACCCCCATCCATGGTGAATGACAGGTATCCCCTCTGTACCAGGGCAGTCCTTTACTTATCTTGCCCGAGAAGGTGGATGCGGATCTCCAACAGGTGCGCTAAGTTAGGTAAGAGATGCAGTATTCCTCCCTACTCCACCTTCCGGCTGTTTTCCTGACCACTGAACTGTTGAGGCTAACTTTCTCCCCATTGGTAAGAGTCATCAGTCATCCCCTGCAGCTGGTAGTTGGTAGCTGGTAGCATCCTAAGCCTGTGCCCCATCTGCCTTTGGGTGTGGTGTGAAGATGTAAATATCCCTTCAGTAAAACTGTAAATATCCTCTACCAGCTGCGTGGACAATCCATTTATTGTGTGCCTGATGTGTGTGACAGAAAACAGTGACAGAAAAGTATCTGGTCGTTGGTACCACAACACTACACTTTCTGCTAAATATTCCATGGTCAACTATGACAACCCATATAACAGAGTGGAACCAATGGGTACAAGAGCAACATAGAGGTAGGCACAGAAAATCACAGAACGGGGCCAGCACATAATTAGGTTAACATTGCACAGACTTTGACAACTTTCTGGAGTGGCAAGAGCTACAGACCTTCAAATTTCAAAAAGAGCTACATGATTTTTATGGCTGAGCAGCAGGATGTAAGCCTTACGTCCCCTAGTGCAATGCAAAATGTTTGATGCATTGAAGTAAATAATGTTATCACTGGACTCATTGGAGAAGTCTGGCAATCTGATGGATGAGTCTGGGTTTGCCAGATGCCAGAACAGCTCTTGTTTGACTGCATTGATCCAAGTGTAAAGTGTGGTAGGGGGTATTATGGTATGGGGTTGTTCACTAGGGCCTGGGCTTGACAACCTAATTCCAGTAAAAAGAACTCTAAATGCTTCAGGATACCAAGACATTTTTTCATGCTTCCACATTGGGGGGAATAGCTTGAGGATGGTTCAATCATGTTCCAACATAACATAAGGACATGGATAAACCAGTTTGGTGTGGAGGAATTTGAATGGGCTTCCTAGAGCCCTGACTCCAACCTGAAGAACCCCTTTGGGATTAATTAGAATGGAGACCTCACAAAGCCTTTTCTGAAAGAATGGTCAAAAAAACACTCCTAAACCTTGTGATAATCCTTCCCAGTAGAGTTTAAGCTATCATAATAAAGCCTATGGATTGAATAATGAGTTGTCATTAAAGCGAATGTGTTTGGAAAGAAAGGTGTCACAATACTTACTCTCCTAGTTCCTATTCATCCTTTGGGAATAAACAACAAACTTGTAGAAAACAGCAATGCACCAATATGGAGGTATAAAGCTGCTTTAGGTTATTATGCTATGTGTGTCAAAAGAGAGGGCTTGGGATTTTTTGAACTTTGCCCTTGAGTGAAAAAACACATTTTGACCACGTGGCTCAGTACTATTTTCAACATTTTTCATATATTATGTAGTCCAGTACTGACCAGGGCTGTAATTCACACTAGCCAACCTAGGTTGTGAGAGTAACTACTTAACACTTCAATCAATTCTACCAATTGAAAGTAACCTGAACACTAAATGTGGTTATCATGGAAGAGGCAAAAATAGAAAAATATATTTGTCCATTTTTAAATGTGCATTTTGAATGTTTTATATAATGGAATTGTACACGTCATTTATTTGTACACTTCATATTTATCTCATTGACAAGCAAAAGGGCTACATTTAAGTTCTGACTATGGTAGTCACCCCCAAACTCCTGCAAAACTGTCCCATCTAATTAGGACATAGTTGGTTATTTGGAAAACAAAAACATGATACACATTGTATTATTAAATAGATACGGTATAAAACTATTTATAGGCAGGGGAGCTCCTTAGATGAGTACCAGGAGATGGTGTTTGGTACGCACCCCATATGTAGGGTGGTCTTCCTTCCTGTCTCCCTCACCGGACCTTCCATTTCCTGGTTGAGCCTCCATTTAGCTGTCTTCGTCCACAGGTCAACAGCTGGCTTTGGGTTTACTCTCACAGTACACAGTATGTTTGAACCCCCAGATCTCACACTTCTGTACAACCCTGAGATAGCTATAGAGGGTTAGTAACTAACCCCTGAGACTTCCTCTAGTTCAAATGTCAACCTTTCATAGTCATATTTCAGCTGTGAAACGGTCGTTTTTATCTTCTCAGATTTTACCCTTACACATGCTTACTCTAATTTTTTTAACCCCCAGATCTCCAATACCCTAAGAAGTCTAATCTTTTATATTATATTAATGTTTCCCTGCAGTTAGTCACAATTGTATACATTTAACAATAAAAGCTGAAAGAATTCTGGTAATCCAGACGTGTACATATGATAAGGTGAAGGTGTTTGGACAGCTATTTAATGTGTTGTGAAAAAAAAACACTGCAATATCATCTTCAGCCACAAGATGTCGCCAGTGAACACTTGCCACCAATGTACAGATCACATCACCAGTTTCTTTTTGACACATCGGGAAGATGAGGGGGTGGTGAAGTGAGACACTGAGTGCTGCAGATCTCTCCTCTCTCTGGCTGACAATGCTTCTCTCACAAGGTCACCCTTTGGCTGTCCCTGAAAGCTGCTTCCCCGCTGAAAAATATCCTAGTTATTACACAAAGGTGCGTAGTAACACTTCTGCAGCTACGCAAAGCTAGTTTTTATTCTGCACAAGTAGAGGCGTACCACTTATGTGCAGCCTTGATTATAAGTTGTAAGAGAAATGATTATTATACAAGCAACATTTACATTGCATATAATGTCATAATCTTTTAGCTTTTATACATTTGGATTTTATTAGAGTGACATCCTATTTTTCAATATATTGGCATAGGCTCTCCAGAAGTGCGCTAAATGAGACGTCACTCTTCAAATGACTGAATTTAATGTTTATTGCACTTATAATTGGGCTTCAACCATGAGGTCTTCTGACTGCCGTAAATAATGGTATTTTTAAAGCTGTGCTGTACAGGTCTGTGTAAGAGATAGACTCTATAAACTAATGAGCGATGTGGATCGTAAACAGTTATATGTGAAACTAATTCTTTAGCTGAGGATTACGAAAGGTCAGTGATTGACGTCATTCTAAATAAACTTGCCATCCTAGGAACCGGGTCACATAGACTTTACTATCATGTGCCAGTTCAACTTTCTCAAATGGTTACAAAAGTCATCAGATATATTTCTAATATACAATTTATAAGTGATGTGTTAGTGTAAAATCCATTTAGAGAGAGAGATCTTAGTATTCCTCTGACAATGATTTTATTTAAGGAAATGTCCAGAAAGAAAGCACCAGCTTTATTAACATTTTATCAAGGGCCAACATCTACTTATTGGACAGAAAGGGGACACGTTCATGTGCATCCTGGTGCAGTTCACACATAGCTTACACCTATCATCTCTTTCTGTCAGTTCTCATTATTAACTCATCATGGGAGAGAGAACACGGGGTGAAATGATACATAGAGCTCATGCTACATTGACTTGATCAAAAATTGTAGAAAGTTTAGATATAGCAGTAACGGATATGCTTTATCTAGTATATGCCAGTAAAGGTTATTTTTAATATCCATCTGCTCTACATTAGAATTTATCATTTTAATGCACCATATAAAAAGCATCCTCCTCTATGTTGTGCTGAACAGATTGTTTACGTTGTTAGTGAGTAGAGAACTGTTCTGATTCAACTATGTGTATGTATTGGCAGAAGAACAAAACTAAACTGAAAACATACCATGTGGGAGATCTGAGCATTTTCAAATCGGTGGCTTCCTTGCCGGGGGCATAACATCTAGCAGAGCATGGTCACTTGTAGTGAGTAGCGATGGCCGAACTGGCCGTGAACATGGATGTTCGCATTCCTTCTAGCTGGCGAGCAGTACGGGTGTTCGACATGCCCCATTCACCGGCGAGAAGGAGCTTATTATTCTTCCACCGGCAGGATCAGGAGCAGTAAGATCCCACAGGAGGAAGAACCTGGTAAAAAATCTGCTCCAAAAACCAGTGAGGTCACGTCAGGCAATTGGAACCAGGAACTGGAAGTGATGCAGGGAATTTGAATCTCCGCGCGAACAATCGGATGTCCGCCTGTTTGCGAACGGACCTGGCTGACGTTCAGCCATCACTAGTAGTAAGAGAGATCAAGTTACTAACAGCATCAACAGTTATTTTCCTTTTACAGAAAGGACTTAATATTAAAACAACTGCTAATAGTAACAGTGTTATTGAAGCCTGTTATGACAAAATACGTTTTGTTTTTGTTTACAAAAAGTTACTCTTAAAAATTTAGATCAGGTATCATCTTGGGTCACCACTTACTTCCTACATGGGATGAAAGCCCAGAGATAACACAATTATGTAAATTAACACAATTATGTAAATACAGTGGACCCTCGAGATACGGCCATCTTGAGATAAGACCAAAATTTCGACATACTACCAAGGTTACGATTTAAGACCCAAATTTGTTTATGCTTTCCTGGCACCCTCATGTGGCAGAAAGCATTAATAAAGCTTTAACATAGACTTGCATGCTAAACATGCTATTGCCTGGGGGTTGCACCCACAGACCCCAAAGGTTTCCAGAACCTTGCCTCTGAGCCCAGATAGATGAGCATAGATGGGGGTGTAAGCAAGGACCCCATAGGTGTCTAGGAATTTCCCTCTGTGCTGAGGATCATCAGGTGCATCATGGCCCCAAAGAAGGTAGGACAGATGGAAAAAAGAAGAGAGATAAGTGGCATTACAATTGAGCAGAAGAAAATGGTTTTGACTTACTACCAACTTAACTTACAACCACCCCTTGAAACAAATTAAGTTTGTAAGTCAAGGGTCCACTGTACTGGTGTTTGTGCGATTGTTGTTTTTGGTGTCATGTATGCAGTTGTTGTGTTCTTATATTGCATCACTGGTAGGTGAACTGTTTCGACAAATTGATTTTCCTATACAGTATACATAAACCCTATCAATCGAATCCCTTATATGATTTAGCATAATAACATCAATGGGTTCAAATATGTATAAAGAGTTTTTCATAAACCTAGTGATTCTGTTATAACCATTTGTATTCAGGCATTTCCCATTTTAAGTTAACAATATTCAGATGCTGATTTCACAAAAAAACTGCTTGTTTATGTGGTTCTTCTAGTAGCAAATGGCAGTGGCAATGTATACTGAAATATGAATTTCCCATTTTGAGATGTTGAGCTTAAATAATAAATTTTGTAATATTTCGCTTGAATATCGCCATTCCACGAATATTCTGGAATATATCATCAGATATCCGCCACCATCATGATTTTTTGCAATGTATTGTGAGTTTTTGCTATTACATTCATTGCAATAGCGATGCGATTTTTTTGAAATTATTATTATATTATTATTATTATCATAATTTATTTATATAGCGCCAGCATCTTACGCAGCGTTGTACAATACATTAGAGTTGAGATGCAACACAATATAACACACAGGTACAGGTTATGACACAGGAGGAGTAGAGGACCCTGCCCAGTCAGGCTAACAATTTAATAGGTTTGGGTAACAAAGTATACAAAAGGTGTGGGGGGATGAGACTGGCATGGTTGTGATGTTAGGAATGAGAAGATGGGTAGCAGAGACTGAAGAGGTGAGTTTTTAGAGCTTTGAAGGTGGCAAAGGTAGGAGCAAGTCTGATGGGTTGAGGAGTTCCAAAGAGTAGGAGCAGCCCTAGAGAAGTCTTGAAGCCGCACATGTGATTAGGTTATGTCATTAATTGGTCACTGGAGGAGCGGAGGGGAGGGTTAGGAGAGTATGTATGTATTAGGTTGGAAATGTAAGTTGGACAGGGGGTGTGGAGTGATTTAAAAGCACAAGAAAGGCACAGAATTCTCTGGACAATTGGAAGCCAGTGAAGAGATTTGCAGAGAGGAGAGGCAGATAAGGAGCGGTTATAGGAGTAAATGAGTCTTGCAGCAGCATTCATGATGGATTGAAAAGGCGATAGTCTAGTAAGAGGCAAAGGTGTTGCAGTAGTCCAGACGAGAAATGATAAGAGCGTGTACCAGGAGTTTGGTGGTCTCTGGGGACAGGAAGGGCTGGATCTTGGAGATGTTGCAGAGGTGGAAGTGGCAGGATCTAGCAATGTTCTGTATGTGAGGAGTAAAGGAGAGTCGAAGGCAGCGAGCTTGAGGAATGGGGGGGTTGTTGTTCAGGACAGAGGGAGTAAAGGCCAGGGCGGATAGGTAAATTTGGGTGTCACCCACATATAAATGGTATTGCAGACCAAAGGATGAGATGAGTCTGCCAGGGGAGGAGGGAGAATAGGACCGGACAAAAGGACTGAGCCCTATGGGACACAAACAGGGAGGGGGGTGTGAGAAGAAGAGGAGCCATTGAAAGAAGTTTGGAAAGAGCGGTCAGTCAGGTAGGAGTAGAACCAGGAAAAAGCAGAGCCGCAAATACCAATAGAGTGCAGAGTCTGTAGAAGAAGAGGGTGGTCAACAGTGTCAAAGGCAGAGGAGACATCCAACAGAAGAATAGTTGCCTTTGGCCTTGGCGGTGAGCAGGTCATTGGCAACTTTAGTGATTGCTGTCGGAAGCCGGACTAGAAATGACGAATATTCTCCCAGTCGAATATCAGAGTTCCATTGACTTGCATGCATGCGAATTTAAATATTGCCTAGTCGCTCATCACTATTCTGGATCTCAAATATAGTGCAATATCTTCAAAATTGCAAATTCAAAATTCTTCAAAATTGCGAATATTCAAGATTTTTAACATAAGTACCTGGAACTACAATGGATTTGATTTGCAGTATGTGCATGTACAAGGGCAGAATTGCTCAATAAGGGTAATATGTGGAAAGTAGCATGCATTTGGTTCCCAATATGCACATGTACAAGTGCCATTTTGCACAATGAAAGTAATAATGACTGAAGATCTTGAATTTTCAAATTTCTTGCAAATAATAGGCAAAAAATGTGCAATATTTTGTGAATACACTTAGAAAAGAACACATTGTAAGACTCGCACAAACAGATACCGTAGTAAAAACTATAAATTCCTGCAGGAAATCTCCAAGCCGCTTGAGTCAGAGAATCCAGACTGTGATAGAGTAGGAAAGATAATTTCACTAATGGAAGATAACGCATGAGTTTAGATAAGTACCCCTGAAATGATTAGAAGGATGCTCGTTGCTAAATGGGTTATTCCAAGTCTTGTAATCTATAAATGATAATTAAATATGATATGCTTTAATAGGCTGTGATGGCACTACATCTGCTATTTGAATCACTGTGCTTGTTGATTGCAGTGCTAAAATTAGTCTAGAGAGAGAGATGCCAGGTATGCAAGAGACAAGGTGAGTGACATCTCTGTGTCCGCCTAATAGTGTGATGATGTTATAATGTGATAATGATACTGAGCTTAGAAAATTATAAAGTGGGTCTCTATCCAAACTGATATGCAGACATATATATACAGTAAAAATACATACATAGGAACAACTGATAACTGAATATTTGCACATTGCTGATTCTGTATATGTAATGATTTTCCAGGTTTGTCATAATGAAATTTCTGAAACTTACATATCCTTTCACAAAAGGTTCACTTTTACTAGTTGATGTCTTGTTATCTATTTAATTGATTGCTCTATCTATAATTGATTGTTATATGGTTGTATAGCATGAAGTGAAGGGTCATACTTAAGAGCATGGAGTTTTGCAGATTACATGTCATGGTTTGGATGGCCTGTAAAAATCACTGCAATAACCATACTGGATCTGAACCTGGTTCCTGCTCATGACTCCTACTACCAAACCACCAGTCCTTACGTCTCCCTTCTAAATGGAACCTTGTTCTTCCTCCTGCCTTCTAACAATCAACCTAATCTCTCTTACTCCTCACATAGCCAACTGTCCTTTCTTCTTCCTCCCAAACTGAACCTTTCCCACCCTTCCATCTCCCACACCTGAACCCTGTCCTTACTTCTCCATCCTACAGCAAACACTGTCCTTTCTACTCCTTCCCACACTGAACCCTGTCCATTTGTGACCTTAACCCTTTCCTTCCTTCTACCTTGATCATAGTATCCTGTCTTTTCCTTTCTCCTCTCTCCCACACTTACCACTCAAACGCTGAAGCCTTTCCAGGATTTTCCAGACATGTCAGTAATGTTTAGACCGATGAGCACACAAAGGGTGCACAGCCAATTCTGGCACGGCTGGCAGTGCGTCACATCACATTCAGTAGATCTGGCAGGAGATTGACAAGAATTCTACATGTCTATGGGAGGCTTTATTCTTTAGCCTGATCGTTTGCCTCCTCCCTACACTAGAACTTGTGCCTCCCATGCTGAACCTGTTTACCCCAACTCGACAGACAATATTGAACACTAAGCCTCACCTCCACATATGCACATACACACACTCACAAACTGCACCCTGTCCCTCCTGCACTCATCCATGTCTTTTCTTCTCCTTCACAGACTGAACCTATTGTCTCACCTTCTGTTCCACACTTGGCTCCTTTTATCCCTTCTACACTAAAATCTCCACCTCCTTTTCACACATGTAGTCCTTCCTCCCCCATAACTCTGTCACTACTTGGATCCACCAGAATTTGCAGGAGTAAGGTTAGGGCTCCACATGAAGTGCAGAAGCCACCCATTGACGGCAAGAAGGCTATGACTTTTGTTTTAGAAAATAAAATACCAACGTGGAAGTCATAGATCTTGTTTGTTCATTATGCTCCATAAGGTAACTTCTGATGTCATTTGTAATTACAAAATATAGATTGGGACCAATCTTTAGCTACAATTAAGAAATTTAAGCAAGGAGAAAAAACTCCTTGGTCAAAAAAGAAAGATATTGGTTAAACAAATATACATTTGTTCAATATTAACTTTGAATCATCTTAATTTCAAAAGAAATTTCAAAAGATGTAACATTTTGAAAATAAAGAAGAATGCACCCACTACCATTCAGTTGATTCAACTCAGCAATATTCTCAGAATTCTTGGTTACAGAGTGGCTAAGTATGAATATAATTTCTGTTCTCCATGCAGTTGCACATCATCACTGTAACATCTTAGATTAACATTCAGGTAAAATTGGACCATAATATATTGTAGCACACTACAAGCATTTTTATTCAGTGGCCAAACACTGCTGATTTCTATTGTGGAATTGGTATACCTAAGTGTTCTGTTGTAAAGTGGTCATTATAATACCTGCCAACCCATCGGTTTTGGCTGGGCAAGTTGGGCTTACTTAGGAGGGAGGAGCATCATGTCCCCTCGCTCCTAAGTTAGCAAGCTAGCAAATAGGAAAGGGGGGACATAACACTTGCTGATGCCGAAGTCACTTCTGGTATTTGGAACATGGAAGTGGCACTCTGCATCAGCACTTCCACAATCCAAATACCAGAAGTGTGGTTGTGATGTCACTTCCTGTAAGTTTTGCCTTATTAGATAAGGGAAAACATGGTAGGTATGGTCATCAACATCACCATTTATGACTTATGCCACTATGACTCACTGTATTGTAAATTATTTGTATGTATTTGAAGCTGATCACTTTATATGCCCTACTTTATCTGAATCGCTTTCTTCTGTCATTGAGGGTTGTCACTTAATTGTGGCCCTCATTATGACAACCAATTAGTGGAATTGTGATTAAAAGTAAGACACAAAGAAGAGGTAATATATTTGTGGTTATACAGTTTCTAAAGTTCTAAGAAGGGCTTGTTGTCACAACCACATTGTGTCATAATAGTGAAAAAAATGATTAAAGTACACTATTAAATGTGTGTATATTTGTCAAAATTTGCATCTTTCCACATCAAGCCACAAACCCTCGCCACTGTGTGTCTTCATGTGCCATTTTCAACTATATAATTTAATATGGCTTCAGTGATGTTTAAATATGAATCCAGGATTTGGAATTAGCTCTTCTAACTGATCCTAGAGCAGATGTATTATATAGCAACACCAAAATCATGCTTTGCTGTAGATGGTAGATTCCCCTTGCTTTGCTGCCAGAGGTTATCACAGTTATAGGCAATGCAGTATGCATGTTTCTTTTGATTTCAATTGAATTCTGTGTAAACACAGAATTCTTCGCAGTATAGTTGGGTGTGGCCAAACCAGTTTCCGGGCTTTGAAAAGGAAAACAACATACCGATGACTGTAAGTGCTCTCCTCATATCAGTATCATGTGAGCTCTGTAGCACAACTGATTGGCTTTTTGTGCTCCTTGTGGGCATGCGCGCCGCTCGCTCGGGGGTCGATCGTCCGCAAAACGGAGGCACCCACCTGAAGGGATCGACCAGAATAGCACTGCTAGTTGGTCGCATGGCGATCTGCCTTGATGGTTCTTCTGTGGTTGATTGCTAATGTATCTTACAGAAATCTATTTGTGAGTGGCACACATGACGTTCATGCTGTGATCGGTTGCTGGCAGAACGCTCAGGAATCTGCCATATATCAATCATTGCAATTAAACAATACCTAACTGCCACTTGTTTGACTAAAATAGATATCTTTCATGTGTATCTGAAATCTAAAAAGCAAAAGCGGTTCGACCACACTATACCCAGTTGCCACATCCAAAATCTGAAAAATATATACAACAACAAAATATTTTCCCTATCCCTGGGTACGGAAGGGGATATGGGATTTTTAGGTAATAGTCATAAGACAGTAATAAAGGTAAAAGGTTTTAATCACCATCCAATCGGATCTCATAGAAGGTGGAGACGCCCCCATGCCCCATCCCACCTACACCACATATTGAGTGACCCTCGGTAGCGCTATGGTGGGGGACCCCCCCTAGCAGCAGAGGCTTTCATCACCATCTGTCTAGGATGAGAACGAGTTTAACCCTAGGATAAACATACCTCATGTTTCTATGGGGAAAAATACCTTTTTTATGGGTGCAAATAATAACCACCTCCCCTCTGTTTCTCTCTTCCAGCTGTCTGGAAGAGGCTTAGGGTCTTGATGTTCATTTTCTTTGTGTTTATTCTTAACAACAATGACATCTATCAAACTTTCTCCTGACGAAGTGACTTTTATCGCGAAACATGTTGACAAGTAACAAGTTTGAGAGACTATAACATGTGAAGTTATCACTGGATACGGTTTGACAAATATCTGAAATTATTTTTGCTGTTATGACATTATATCAGCTGTACAATTGAGTGGTGATCAAAACCTTTTACCTTTATTATTGTCTTATAAACATTGCCTTAAAAATCCCATATCCCCATCCGTTCCCATGAATAGAGAAATTATTTTGTTCTAAATATGAAATCTAATAAAACACCAGACACATCAAGACTCGCACAACCTGCAAAGTTATACACGATGATTAGAGACGGTTTGCTCTGCGATTTGCTTCTGAAGCCAACTGCACCCGCCTGACTCAACAAGCACAAACATCTTGTCAGTCTTGAAAAGGCAACATGAAAGTGAAGCTCCCATAGGAAAATTATCACAGCTGTTTGGTGGCGCGGGTAACGGTCTGTTGTACAAAGAGTGGCGGCATCTTCATGAAAAAAAATAACCAATTTTGTTCATCTGCAGGATGCGATTAGATACAGAATAAATCAAAGATTTTTTTCTATCCTTTTTCATTTAAAATAGAGCTGTAGTAGAAGCACCTTACACGCACCCTAGCAAAGGCAATACCTGACTACTAAATTGGCTGGTCTCCCATCCTATGGTCTGCTCTAGTACTGCAAACCCAAGATCTGCATAACTGAAAAATGCAAATAATATCGTTGGGCATTGTAAGATTTTAGGTCATGGATGAAATTTTGTTAATGGTGTGTTTACTTCCTTGCTGGCCGTCACCTAGAACATACAGGGGGAACTTTTTTGCTGAATTTTATATTAATGTCATAATTTGATGTGCATATTATATTCAATAGTAATTGGCGAGCCAAGCAGTAAGGTTTGTGTGAATATTAATATTTTTTACAGACTGTCTACAGTTCAACACCAAGCAACAGAAAGAGAAATTTAAACTTTAAAGCTATTTAGAAAATTGTTTCTTCTCTAAAACTAAAATGATCAGTTTTTACATAAAGTTCAAAGTAAAACATTTTGACTTGAATAATTTCGATTTAATTTTGAACCTAATTCATGTGAAAACTATGTAAAAATGTTCCCACAACCCCCAAAATAAAAAAACAACCCTATTTACTCTGCCTTACCTATTATTATATAAGACGCTCAGGCTGATAAGATGCACCATCAACTGGTGTGTAGGAAAAAATACATTAAAAAAAACATACTGCCAGAAGGAACTCTTAGTGTCAAAGACGCATAAGACACACAGACTTTTGCCCCTCCTCCCACGTTTTTATAAGGTGAAAAATATGGTAAGTATTTAAATCATATTGTTGTCAAACGTTCTTTTTTGTGTATATGTTCACAATTTAGAAATAAAATTTATTGTGTCATTACTAAATTTAACTGAATCAGGAAAAAAGTAATTTCCCATGATGCAATAGCACCTTTACCTCTGTTCTATGCAAGTGGTGCTGCCTGCCCATGTGTTAAGCTGGCCATAGACATTCCAAATCCCTGTCGATTTCTCAGCATCACGCATGACCGGTCATGTCCAGAATTGACCATGCACCCTTTGTGTGCCAGCATCGAACTTAATATTAGGGACATGTCCATAATTTGTTAGTTCGATTGCTCGGGCAATTTCCAGGTCGATTTATGGCCCGATTTTAAGGTGGATGCGTTCGTTTTTTGTCCGATCGGGCTTCAGATCGACATGCATGTCGGTCAATCTAAGGCGAAATTGGCCACACATATAGCAATAGCAACCCTTGCCATTACATTGACATTCTGTGGCAGCCAGTTTTGTTTTATTATTGATGCTTCATACCCGTTGGGTAAATGAAATCTTCCTTTGCTGACCTCATGCTAGTTTGTCTTGTGAGTCCCAAAGACAAATATGCTAATATATGTCATGTTAAATTTAATCTGGAAACCTTCTTCCTTGCTCTCCATAATGTGTTATGGTAATATAGGGTAAATTAAGCCGTCAGCAATATCCAAGTGGTTTTACATTTAGATATGTTAGTTCTTTTGTAGCAGAATCATAAAGCTTAAAGGCCGTTTTGTGTGACAAGTTGAACTACATGCTGGCTTCCTACTTGTTTATGGGACTGATAAGTTATGCATATAGAAAATATTAAGCTGTATAAAGGATCTTCTTTGTTTGCTACAGGCTTTGTCTATCCATGTCTGAAAATAACTCTACCACAGTAGTTAGTAGAGATAGTTAAATGTTTATTACAATTTTCAACTACCTGACTTGACTGTGAGTTATTTATAAATTCCCTGAACATGGTATAATCACAAATTGTTATTAGTAGAGATGGTCGAATTTTTCGACTTGCTAACTTTGTGAGCTGATTGCAGAGCCCCTGAACATGGTATCATCCCCAAAATTGCTATATATGTAGAGAAGGGTTGTAAGAATATTTGAAAAAAAAAAACAGTTTTGCTCTAGCACATGGAGTTCTTGCATATATTAAGTTACAAAATAAAGTCGAAATTCAGATTTTCGAAATTTTGACTTGACTTTGAACTTCATTTGTGAAAAAACTATTTGTGCTAGAGACTTACTTTCTTTTTTGGAGTATACCTCCAACTCTTCTCTACATCTCCAGCAAGTGTTGATACCATGTTTAGGGGCTTTGCAATTAAGTCGAAATCGTCGAAATCGTCGAATTTTAAAAAAAATATTCGACCATCTCTAGTTATTAGTAGTTATTACTATGCGATAACATTACAAAACAAAAAGTATTGTTAGAATATGTATTTTTTTCATAGTTCAACATGTTTAACATGATACCATGTTAAAGGGCTTGGGAATTAACTTCCAGATGTCCAAAGATTAGAGTTATCAATGATGACAATGGTGGAGGAATCAAGAAGATGACACGAAAGCAATAAAGATACACTTTTGGCTTTGGTAGTAGGAGGTCTTTGGTAGCCCACATAATGATAATTATGAAAGTCATAAAGGGCAAGAAAAGCATTTCTTAAAAAAGAAACATTTAATCTACCAGGGAAAGTAACTGAGACATAATTAAAGTAAGTAAGTGTGCTGCAGTGCTTAAAGCGGTTCTAAACTCAAAATAAAAAAAAACACTTATACATTACATCAGTATAAGTTATTGGTAATCTCGGGGCCCCATAAAAGGGGTTACTAGGGGTTCTAAAAAAAATTTGCTGACAAGGGGGGGTTGGAGTAATATGAGGAATGTCCTGACAGGCTTAGCAGAGGCGAAGATGGTTGCCATGCCAACCCCGCATGTGAGCAGCGAGCATGCCACCGCTGGGTGACCGCCGGGCCTGGTATTGCCACCTCCATTTGACGGCGGCCCTACAGTACATAGACATATTACTCACCTGTCAGTAGTTTACAACTGGGAAAACTGCTACAAAAAAAAAACAATACTTACCTTCCTCACGCTTTTTCATTCATGGACAGCTGGGGTTGGGAATTGACCTTAATGCCACCCCTGAGAGAGCTGAGAGCATCCGCCAAAACCTAATCCACCCCCCCTGGACAGTGGGGGGGGATTACTGCATTTGCCAACCCCCAGAGAGCATCAGCCAAAACCTAACTGCTACCCGGGTGGGTTTTGTAACCACATTCACCACACCAATCCCCCGCAGCACCTCTCATCACTGCCGAAGGGGTGATGTGTTGACAGGTCCCTGACAGAAAGTCCTTTCAGCCACAGGGGCACTTGGGACAGATGTGGGACACAGTGGGAAGGGCGATCTCTTTTTTTTTTTGGGACAATGATTTCCCCAATAATTGGCAGCTCTGCTGCTGATAGTGCAAAGTGACCTACGATGTGGTAGGTCCACTTTAAAATCCGGTAGCTTCATCTCACAAATGGCATTCTCCTGAATTGACAGCTAGTGTTGAGCACCAATATTCGAATCACACATTTTTATTGAAATTATCTACACTTCGAGAATTTGAATATAGTGCTATATCTTTGTAATCTTGAATATTCGAGATTCTGGGGAAAGTACAATGCAATTCACATGTACAAGTAATGCAAAGAATTTCTTCTATGTGTTGTCTGATGTTGTGAGAACATTGTAGCTGCTATTTCACATTCTGGCACTAGATGTTGCCGTGACATTGCGATAACAATATTGGCATTTTAAAGGGCAAATATTCACAAAAAGATAATTTTCTAATATTTGGAGAATAATTAGCAAAATGTTGTGAATTTTCATTGCCTATGCTGCTCATCACTATTGACAGCGATGGAGCAGCAGGATTCCAATGAGGTCATGTGTCTGTGCACTATACCTTCTCCCCAGTAGCATGTTCCATGGTGAATTCTCTTTATGTCTTTGTCTTTATTGTAACCTAGTCATGAGAAAAGCCAGGGCACCGTTATTGCCAACCTCCAGTGCCAACAAAAATAACACAATGCTTTCTGAGTGATTTTTCTATTTGTAAAGATTGTTTTTGCTCCATGCTGTCCCATTGAGATCTAGTTTTATAGTTTTTGCCCGGTTAAGCATGCTATTCTCTTCCCCGAGGCACCAGAAAATTCAAATACCTTCCATCACCACTCTTATTTTGGCTGTCACACTATACACATTTTAAATAACAGTCCCCTAATGAAGCCACCCCAAGTGTTGAAACGTGTCGGGATGGGAATGGGATATCTTTTAGCCTGGTGTACTATAGTGATTTATCATTTACCGGTCTGAAAGGAATATAGTAGATACAGAACATGAACAAGGCAACAACATGCAGAGGAGAAGGAACATCTTATCACATAAAAACGGAGAAAATATTAGATTGAAACTAGATAGCAGCTTGTGTAATGTAAGAGTTATTAAAAATATAGTTTTCAGCGGAAAGATACTTTTTAGTTGTAACAAATAATTTGTATTAGTATTTTTTCAGTGAATATTTTAGAGGAGAATGAGCTGGGATAAGTCACTGTTACTGTAGGCATAGGCAGGGGTGCACATAACTTTTTTAGTGAGCTCCTCAGATGAGTACCAGGAGATGATGTTTGGTACTCACCGCATATGTATGTGGTCTTCCTCACTGTCTCCCTTACTGTCCTCTGCGTCAGTCTCCTGCATGGTAGGTTCTGCTGCAGATGAACCTCCCTGTTCCTTATTTAGCCTCTGATTAGCTGTCTCCATCCACAGGTCACCAGCTTGTGCACATGTTTGAACCCCCAGATCTTGTACCTCAGTAGTACAACTCTGATATTTTCTGGCTTAGTAACTAACCCCTGAGACTACCAGCAGTCCAAATGTCATCCTTTCATAGTCATATTCCAACCACAGTGCTTTTCTCTTGTCAGATTTTACCTTTACCCTACTCTGATTTTCAACCCGCACATCTCCAACACCCTTAGAAGTCTAATCTTTTTTGGGGGGATTATTCATTTACATTCCCAATTCCACACCCCTAACTGCAAACTTTCATAGTTATTCATGTTTCCCAGCAGTTATCCAAGTGACATAAATTGTATACATTTTTACATTTAGCTGCGTCCGCCCAGACACGGAGTGCCTCCAAGTTGTTAGTACGCATATGAGCTTTGTAGCAATAATGCAGGTACGCAGAGCTAGTTTTTGGCTCCTTTTGAGTACCAGAGTACCACTCATGTGCACCCCTGGGTATACAATTAGTTTCGATGATCAATCCTAGAAGGTTATCTCAGTTTTCTGTACAATAGGCTGTTTACATTTTTCATTTATTACAAACACTCCTGTTTGCTTAATTTCAGCCTATTTTAAGCAAAAAATTTGAAAATTGTTTTTTTTTCCTTATAGAATTGGTATTAAATTATCTTTAATATTTCATCTATTCTGTGCTATCTTTCTTAGTTTTCCAAGGAAGAATGACTATTCATTTTCTGTTTATTCTAGCAGAGCGTGATCTAGTGGCAATCAAGGATGCCATCAATAATGCCCGCTCTGTATGACGGAATATCACTCCCACCCTGCATTGTTTTTCAGATTATTTATTCCTGCCATGCAAAGTGATGCTTTCTCCTAACGAGCTCCAAATTATTGGCTATCCAGGGGAGGGTACAGGGGATACCAATGCATACTAACTCATATACTATAGAGTGGTCGGGGTTAACCGCTTAAGCCCCAGGCCTTTTTCTCTCTGAATCTTTCTTATTAACAAAGCATTGCTACATTTGCAAGGTGTCAGTTTCTCACATTTTACCTTTTCACAAATATTATGATAGGTATGTAAATTGCTCTCCCCCACATATCTAATGTAAACTTTAATTAGAAGTGTTTTGTTGGTTGGAATTATCATCACATCAGTGTGACTTGTAAGTTAATACAACATTAAAATTCAATTTGAACATGTATGTATTAGGTTGGAAGAGTTTTCTTATTAATTGAACACAACATTGGTTTGTCTAAAGAGTGAGACTCCTTGTTTAGGCTGGGTCTACAATAGGCAGCCCCAGAAACCATGGGTGATGTTATGATACTAGTGATGAGCAGTATAGGCAGTATTTGTATTCGCAAAATATCAGGATTTTTTTGCCTGAAATTTGCAACAAATTGGTTAATTTGTGATCTCCAGTCATTATTATGTTCATCGCGAAAAAGATTTTCACAATAAAAAGTGAAGATAATCTCATATTTTATCAACACTACTGATGTAAAAATCTTGAATATTCACAATTATGACGATATAGCACTATATTCGAGATCTTCAAATTCTCCAAGTGCTAAAAAAAATTCACAATTTGAATATTCGTGATAAACACTAATGGACACAACGGACGTGTCCATAGCTGCCACACGCTGTTTATGCGCTTTTGCTGAGAGTTTAGGCCATCACCAAAACCACGTCCTACACTTTCCATTAGCAACCTGTGGCAAAATGCATCGGGCATGGTTTGTGCATATCACATACTGTGCCCATTGTTTACCAATGGCCGCATGACGTGCTTCTGGTGTGTCCGCAGGATGCTGCCGCATCCACACTGCCCAGCCAGCACCAGTATTGACTGGCATTCCAAAGGGGAATACAGGGGGCAGCTGCTCTACATGGTCTGTGGGAAAAACACGAGTGTCGACTCAGCATTAAGGTTAGCGCAGTGGAAATCAACAATCTATGCCCAGTGAAGCCAACTATGTATTCAATACTATTGTCATATCACTCCAAAACAGCCTTATTTAATGCTGATTCTGCTCCACTAGTGGTGTTTAGGAGATGTACCTGAACCGCCCCCGTTGAGTATCATCCTTACAGATAGTGAGAATGATACTCAACATTGCACTAACATAATTTCTCATGGAATTTGGTGCCAGATCAATTTTCCATGCCCCCACTCAATCTATTGTAAAACTAAGTGCCTGCCATGTGTTGAAGAGGATTTATGAGGTTCTCTGGCATATACGTGTATAGTGTTTTTGGACTGCCATCTGTATCACCAAATACTGCTAACTTTTTGGTGTCATGTCTGGTTGGTCTTCCAGCTTCCAATTCCTTCATGGAGTCCAGACCACTACCATGTACCACATGCTTCCAGTATTTTACATTTAAGAATAGACAACCAAAGCTTATACAAGTCTTATGTGGTGGGACAGATTAGTGTCCTCAGCAAGTGTGAAGGTCAGAAATAACTCCCAGCCTAGCTGGACATCCTACAGTGACTGTGTATCGCTCTGATCAATATGGCTCTCCCTAGTGGCCACACCTCTTCATATTGGGAGCTGCACACCTCCACACTACTTAATCACCCACCCCTCAACTGCATGGCTCCATGCACCACATGAGGGCCTTTTGGCCACTGACATCACTTCCTCTGTGTGATCACTGCTGTTAGTTGTGCGCAACTATTTCTTACCTTTGTTTTCCTATTGGTTGGTTTGGATGGTGACGTCTGCTGGACCACATGCTCCTCAGCCCATTCCCAAGCTAAAGCAATAGAAACTGGGCATCCCCCTCCCCAATTTGCTGATAGGTTAAAGCATTTGGGTGGAAACCTGTACACTGCAGTTTTCACTTTCAGCACCAAACCTGTAATTCCAGCCAGTGGCAAGTCACATATTATATTTATGCTGGTACTGCAGCTGCATTATAAAATAGAGCACTAAACATAGTGATGAAAGGTAATTTAGCAAACCTACTGACTTCAGCACAGTTGCACAATTTGCTGGATAATAGTAATTCACTGATTGGTTTCACTTGTTTCCTGGAATTGCTCTTTTACTATTTTATTTGACATATTTTTGCAATACCATCTTAAAACTCAGCTTGGCACTTTATGTAACTATTCAAATCTCTTGTGGGATCTTATAACAATCTATTTTATATCTTGTTCCCCACTGAAGGAAATTAGGCTTGTGTTTTGTATCTAGGTCAAAAGACTTCTGTAAAGCTGTAAAATGGCTGGCAGCGATTCCCTGATTCTGCTTAAAACATCATTTCTTTTCAATTTGGTGGTGAACGCAGTGCAATAATTATATTTTACTGGTTACCTGTATACCCTTTTCAATATATGTTCCTTTACCATACATTGAAGTCCTTTAATGATGATGGGTTTTGCTTTTAAAGATGTATTCTTCTTCCACTCAGTTTCCATAACCACTCCCCTATGCTTTACATTTCTTCTTAAAAATGCAATTTGGATTTTCAGATGCAAATTTGGCACAAATTATCATATCTCTTTAACCCAAATATGCACTCGCTTTTTTGGGGCCTATTAAAGCTATGTTCTACTTTTGACTTCATGATCCATGTCCTTAAAAATAACACTTCTATGTTTATTGAAATAAGAAGCATTTTTGAATGCGTAATGTCTCATTTGTATGGCCCTTCTGGCATTGAATGCCCTCTTTGATTATAACGGGAAAGCTCTGCAAACCTGTAAGTACTTTGCAGAGCCCTTTTTAGTCATTTTAGAGCATTAAACACCTAGGTCTGAACATATGTCTTGTCCCACCCTGCCAAAATCACTCCCTAATTGCTTCTCTGACCCTCCATGTGCATTTTTCAACCATTTTGTAATACATGACAGTGTTAAAGCCTAATAAACACACAAGGGCCCTCTGTGGGTGTATGGGGCCCGAGCAAGGATTGTAGAGTAAAATAGAGTCAGTATGAGGGGTGGGTGTTTAAGTTGTGTGTAGGTGTGCAGCTCTCAAAATGGAGGAGTGTGGCCCACTGTAACAGACAAATAGGAACAAGGACAAAGGGGCACAACCAAGGAAGTGATCTCATCCCCAACCAGTAAGTGAGGTCTTCCTGGAAAGCACACGGCCCTGAGAGATCCATCCTTGTAAACCTCTTTTAATGTGAGTATCTTGTCTGTTGTTTTGTTTCATTTTGTTTTATTTTGTTTAGTTTTGTTTCATCTTATTCAATTCCACATTATTTAACCATTTGTTATACTAGGTTGTGCGCCTTGTTCTTATTAAGCTAATTGGCATGAACTGTGCAGCACTGAAGCTGAATACTCATTTTGGTTTAGTGTTCCAAAAGTATTAACCTGCCTGGTAGTATGCCTGTATCACGTTTATTTTTTTTAAAGCGTTCTACAAGCAAATGCGGCAGATTACAAATGTAATCTGTTATGATTCCCCGTCTTTCCTCCTCCCCTCTTCACATGCTTGGCATGATCGATGATGCTATGAATGTGAGATGGAAACCGACATTGCCTGCATTAACATGAAGGACAATTGCACCTCCCCCCACCTCTCCAGGGTCATTAGTGACTAGAGAGGCCATTTTGAAGATTATTAGATAATTGCAAAGCCCCTGAGCATGGTATCATCACCAAACTTGCTGGAGATGTAGAGAAAGGTTAGGGGTATACTACTACAAAAAATAGTTTTTGCATAAATTAAGTTTTCGATTTTGAACTTTGAACTTTATTTATGTGAAAACTACACGTGCTAGAGCAAAACTTATTTTTTAAATGTTCCCACAACCCGAAAAATTCAACCATCTCTACTAGTGACGAAGAGGTGGAACAATCATTGAGTTCACCAATGTCCAGAATTGCTGTGGGCTTGCCGGAGACAGGTAATTACAAACACACTTAAGCCCCCTATACACGGCTCGATACCCGTACAATTGATTACCTACTTGAGTGCAGCATGGGAATGTCACTACGTTGTGCTTGAATGAGCATACATCAATGGAACAGGAATCTATATGCACCACTTGTTGCACTCGATTACTTTCTGATGCTTTAGATGGGGACCTTTGGCCCCTATGCAAGGCAATGGAAATAGAACAGGTTTTACCAACATAACAGGGTCCCGCCAATCCCGACTATCTCCTTTATCAATGCAATGTGACATTAGACCCCAAAACTCATAAGCTCAGCTTTGGCATTTGACCTTTTGAGCTGTCTTCCCTTAGGCACCCTTTGCGCATGAACTAGTTCTTGGGATTACCGTTGAAGTTGAGGTTGGTGCTGAGTTACAGTACAATATTGCTTCTTTGCTATTTTCTTTAATAAGCTTTGTGTGTTCTTCTCTGTACATTCTATATTTCGTTACTCTTGGGTTTTCCGTCTGAGCTATTTTTACTGATGAATCTTCTTGCTCCAGCATCAATGTATTCGTATGTAGGATAAGATAGAGAGAAGGTCACTTGGGACTCTGTATTCATGTATTCTTTGTGATGTCTTTTTTTTTTTTTAAAGAATAAAGCATAGGTGCAGCTTTCCGGGGATTTAATGTAGAATTTGCAATTCTTTGCCAAAATTCTTCACTTTCAGAAACTGCAAATTCAGTGATGATTTGTAACTGCCTGTGGCGATATTATTGTGTTTGGAAACATTTTTAATTAGAAAAAACATTTGTGCATTCGACATACTCGGAATACCTAAAGGTAGTTGCTAAGAATGTTTCCTAGTAACGCAGACCTGGACTGTTTTCGCTGTTGATTAAAGTGAAATGTTTGTAGTTGTAGTGTATGGAAACCTTAACAAACGTATCTTCTTATTGATCTTTGATAGAGAAGGTATTCTGATATATACATTTACCTGTTGATCCTGCTAAGAAATCCAAGTAGGTTGTTACCCTCTGAAGAGGTACCATATATACTTGAGTATAAGCTGATCCAAATATAAGCCAAGGTACCTGAATTTATAAAAACAAAAGTCCTTGAAAACCTGAATGACAATTGATTACCTGCTTGACTACAATTGATTACCTGCTTAAGTACAGTGTGGTAACATCACCACGCTGCGCTTTAGCATTCATTGATTTAACAGGAATCTATGTGTACCACTTTGTGCAATAGATTCTTATTTGATGCTTTGGATCGGGATGGTGGGAGAGTTAAAGCGGACCTACCACCAGAAAATGATGATTACATGAATGGCACTAGATGTGCCGCTAATAGGGAGGAAAACATGAAAAAAACAAAAAACTTACCTGTAATGAGAAGAAGATCCCTCCTCTCCCCCTGGTGGCACGTCATAAGAGTGCTGTGATTGCCAGGTAATTCTGTGATCTCAGCTCTTCATTGAAAGTACACTGCAATGAAAATTCCAGTAGGAAACCATTATAAACACCCCCAGTGGCCACCCGCGATATCGCCCCCCCCCCCCCCCCCCCCCCCCCCCCCCCCGAGAATAAATATGGAACCTTTCATATGATTTTTTTTTTTTTTATAGAAGGGGTAGGAACTATACCCAAGGGGTGGCCAACCCCAAGTGGATTTTTTAGGTGAGTGTTTTATATTCAAGCAGTTCCAGTCGACAGATAAACGTACATACCTTTATTACAATAGTATAAATACACACAATATGAACAAGTAATAAGCAACTATGCCATAAAATTGTCACATCCTGTGGGATTCCTCATGAAGGGGAATCTGAATCTTTTTGCAATTTAAAAACACACATATTTTTCTACTTATTGGTAGTATGCATAAGGTCCCAAGTGGTTCCGTTTACAATATTCGTTTTCTTCAGGGATATCATTTGAAGGTGCCGATAATATCAGTGGTTCATGTGCAACGGACGGTCCTCGCGACCCCATTTACAGGAGACGTATGGACCAACATCTAAGGTGAAACCAAAGATTCTAGGACGAATACTGCGTAGGAGGTAGGCAAATCCAATGTCATTAGCGACCCCTGGGGCATTGGCAGGCTGCTAGCTCCTATGCCTGTATTATCTGCCAGGCATGCCACATTTTGAAGATGGGGTGGATGAAAGATGTAAAGAGATTACAGATGACTGCTTTCAGCACCCAAACTAAACTACCAGGAAAGTTAAAGTATAAGTGAAATAGGACAGTTTTTGTTCAGGAATCATTTAGGATCAACATCTTTTCTGGACTGAGATGCTTACTTAAAGGTGATGCTGTCATGTAAATCCTGGTGCCTAAGCAATTTACAAATATATCTAATAAAGATCTTATTAATGTCTGGTCATTAAGGAACTAAGAAGATGCTTCCATTTGCCTGCAGCAGACTTATGCCATCACTCAGCTTAGGCATAGTCAGTGATATGCTGCTGAAGAACAGGTTTTCAAAGTAAAATTGTAGAACAGTTTTGACAAATTATAGGTGTGCTTTTTTGTATTTGATTTGATGGCGCTATACTGCATCTTTTTTTAATGAACTCAACGGTGTTCCTCATTCTTCTCTTTACCTTTCTTGAATCTCACTCAGCCTCCCTACTCTTTGCTCGTGAACAATCCATTTGTATGGAAACAAAGAATCATATATCTCTCAGCCCCATATGCAAAGTACTCTTTGCTAATTTAGAGTTGGCAGGATCTTTAGATAGGGTTTAATGAACTAAAGTAATTTTCCTTCCTAGTAAAATTTTATAGGCCTGAAAGGTCTTGCTGCATCAGAATATGCTAACACAGGCAAGAGATAGAAGGCTGATTTACGGCCTATGGGATTTGTATTACCTCTGACGGGCGTTCCCCGGGGCTTATTGATATCTTCATGTAACAGTTTGCGGAGAGGGAGAGAAAGTCTTTGTCATTGCTTTACCTGGCAGAGGGCTTTGCATTTACTGTATAATGCGATTTTCGTTTTTCCTGTGTAATGTATCCAAAAGAAAAAAAAATTCTGAGCTTAAAATTGCACTGATAAAAGCTGAACTCCAGGGAAAAAAGCAAACTGAAATGAATGCACTTATGGATATATAAATTATAATAATAAATTATAATTATATATATATATATATATATATATATATATATATATATATAAAAATAAAAGTTTTTACTGGGGACTGCCTGCTATAAGGTTTATGTAAATGGTGGGCTGCTTCTTTAGGGTCCAATCAACAGACTGGGGTGTATCCTTGAAAAAGTTTTAGGGTAGAATGTGTTGTGTGGCAGAAGTTCCTGGATCACATGGGGGGGGGGATAATATTTTTTTTTTTTTTTTTATTATTTGCTGCACAGTGGTTATCAAAGAATTGTTAGGGTAGAAGTGAAGCCCCCAAGTGAAGTAAAGTTGTGCAGCCCATGAGGTAAGTGAACCAAAAAATTTACATGCCATTTCATCAGGAGCAACCTGGCTTTCCAATGTTAAAGCCTTACAGGGTTAATAATAATAATAAGGATTCTATGGTTTTGCCTATAGACCCAGTAGGTATTTCTCCTGTTTAACTCAATAAAAATAAAATTTTATATATATTTTCCATTCAAGGAATTTTGCTCCTAATCCCAAATTATATTGACAACATTTGTGGAGATATCCAATATCCTACTCTGGTGTATAGACCAAAGAGGGAAAGAGTATCAAATTGAGTGGGTACCCTCATACCCTGGGATTTTTGAGAGCCGGAGAATAATATCCCTTAACACATCATTAATAATTAAAAGGTACAGATTTAATTGGTTTACAAAGATATTCATTTTCAAAATAAAAAACCACAAAGTGCAAACAGTGCTAAGTGATACATGTAATATCAATCATTTTCAACGCGTTTCACCCATGTATACAGAAAATGTCTTGGGCTTCTTCAGGAATTGGTTTAATCGGTAAGGGTTCCTGGCATCCATTTGAATGGGCAGGTTCACAAGATGTTCCCAGGATGGCTAAAGAGTTTAAGAAATCTAGGTGTATTTGTCATTTCGGACCTCCGCTGCTTCACCAAACATCAGGTCATTCCCTACCAAAGGGAGAACCATAATACAAGTGTGCGATGGAAATGAGACTTCCAAACTGGATCCCAGAGAAGACAAAACTGTGTTTTATCCTCCTACAAGTACATTTAGATTAAATAGTGAATCTTGCCCATGATTACAGGTCAAAGAGACACATCATTGGGGTCAATCAAGTTAGTCCCGTGTTTGTTGGTATACAGGTTCCCTGGAAAGTATGTCTGCTTTGTTCAAGGATCCTTGAACATTGCAAAATTGTATTCCTTATCTAGATTTTCTATTACCAAATCGACTAACTATTATTTATTGTACACTGTAAGCTTCTCACAATATATATTTGAAGCTGCAGCAAGTCACATATAGCTACACAATAAATAAAGTAATATTCAGCTCAGTCTTGCTGTTCCTGGTCCTAACCTTTCAATTATTGAATTATATTTTGTGGCTTATTTTGTAATCGGAGATGTAGGAGTGTTTTTTTGTGGACCTGGTGCACATTGACCACATGAATTGGCAATGCACAAATAGTTATAAAAATTCAACCTCCGCCTATACAATCATATTTCACAACTAAATAAAAGTTACTAGACCGTAATTGTTGCTTTTTTTCCTTTTGCAAATGAGTAGACAAGCTACCCTGAAAATCCGCATTACAGTGGAGACACACAGAATGTTCCCATAGTTAATGATAGCTATTAATATGTCCTGAACAGGAGCCAAGTCATTAAGGTACAATTTATTTTCATGCAGAATATATAGTTTAAGCCTTGGAAGCAAGTTTATCATGTGGAAAGCGAAATGTCAAACGGGGGTCAAAAAATACACTTTGCCAAGTATAAATCCAGGGCGTCCGGCGGTGGGGGGGGGGGTCACTACTTTGGCGTCTTACATTTCACGGTAAATCACTCTGACTCTCTGTGGGCACTATAGATCGCTGGACGGTATAAATATTAATTGTGCCTGGCTGCGTAAAGTATTTATGCTTTGCAATAGCCAATCTGCTGTAATTGCTGCTCAGCTAAAAATAACCGTTGCATGAGGTATGGACCTAAATGTCTTCTTTAGTGCTAATAAACATTGCATCCATGATGCGAGTGTAACAGAGAAGCTGAGCCTCTTGAATTATTCTGGATATAGATATAAACTATATTGCCAGAGGTAATGAGATACCCATCCAAATCACTGAATTCAGGTATTCCAATAACTTCCATGGCCAGAGGTATATACAATTAAACTTAGACTCCAAGACTTGCTTCTATAAAGCTTTAGGGAAAAAGAGTCACCCTCAGGAGCTCCATTCCAGTGTGGTATTTTAATAAGACACCATGTGTACCATAAATCCATATTGCTCAATTTTATAAAAAAATTTTGTATTAGTGGAAACAATATGTAACAACAGCAACTCAGCCATAAAGTGGTAGGTTATATACAATTGTAGTGTCATGTAGTACGATTTGGTGAACTACTATGACCAGGTTCTTTGGATACTCGATGCACCCCTGTCTTCTAGGCTGACACTGAATAAACGGATAGAATTGGGGTCTGGGCTGCGAGCCACTACAGGATCTAAATTGAGATGGTCGAATTTTTCGACTTGCTAACTTTGGGAGCTGATTACAAAGCCTCTGAAAATGGTTACATCACCAAAATTGCTGATATATATAGAGATGGGTTGTGGAAACATTAGAAAAAAAGTTTGGCTCTAGCACATGTAGGCTTTGCATAAATTAAGTTCAAAATCAAAGTCAATATTCAGATTTTCTAAATTTTGACTTGACTGTGAGCTTAATTTGTGAAAAAACTATTTGTGTTAGAGACATACTTTCTTTTTTGTAGTATACCCCCAATTCTCTAAATCTCCAGCAAGTTTGGTGATGATACAATGTTCAGGGGATTTGCAATTCGACTCGAAATCGTCAAAATTGTCGAATTTTTGAAAAACGTTTTGACCATCTCTAGATCTTAGTTTTAGTATCCTTGAAGAACAGTTGAAATTGACTTGTTGGAAGACGCAGTGACGACTACAAGCAGATTTCTGATGTATGAGCAACTCAATAGTCTCTGGGTACCCTCTTCTCCAGAGTGCATACCAGTTTGCGATTTTGGGAAGAACAATATGTTTCTTATAGGCAATAAATGTGGTAAGTAAAATTTCCCCTGTTTTAGTAGTGACCTTCATTCAAGATTTTGACTTGTCACCAGAAGAAAAACAGGGGAAAACCTCTTATTGGTGCATTTGTGTTTTGTTTATTTTAGAGACATCAACACATTTCCTGTTGTGTCTTTAAAACGGAAGGGCATTACTTGGTTTAACTTTCCAGTGTTTTGGAGATTGAGTTTTAAAACTAAAAAATAGTTTAGATTTGTGTGCTCTAAGTTCAGACGTTTTTTTTGCTGTAATCCTAAATCAACAGGTTTGTGTCACTTTGCAGGTGATCATGACTCTATATTATTGACTTATGTATCGACATCACATGACCTACAATAGGCATCGGCATTCTGGGAGATGGTCCATCACTTCAGCTGTCAGCCGCCTTGTGTTTTTTTCCTTAGATTCCCCTCTTGGGAAATAAGGTTAAGTAGAGAGGCATCCTTCGTTTAAAGGATAAATGCCCTGAGCATCTGTCACTGATTCATTATGGCTGATCGGGGACTGAGCCGGAGAGAAATTGCCAACTTTTTTTGGCCATTTAAAGATTCCACATCTGTGAGATCTGCCAATAACTCAGCTTTACAGCCTGGGACATGCCATCAGCTGCTTGGGTCGTACCCGTGTCTCCTTCACTGCCCTCGCTTACCGCAAGTGTTTACTGCATTGTCGGCATCGATTGAAGGTAGAGGAGATGCAGAACTTATACTTAATTTTGTAAGTCTGGAGGAAAGTTATAGGCATGAATCTGATGTCACTTTGGAACAACTTTTCAGAGTTATAGAAAAGGATTGTAATAGGGTAAATGTGCCTTCCCCTAGAGCAGCGGTGTTAAACTTCGACCCTCGCCCAAATGTGGGGCATGGTGTAACTTTATTTGGCCTGTGAGATTGTGTTTTAAATGTTATGAATGTGACAGATGTGTCATTTATTTTACATTTGATTTCACATGTGTTATAGTTTTACGCTTTGCTTGTTCCAGAATCAATTGTTAAGTAAAGCTTTAATTAGTTTCCATATGAATTGGTTTATTGTTATATTTGAGGAAGTAAACCTCCTCAACAGGAGATATTTTTTTTAAGAAATAAAGGGTTGTTTAGTTATAATAGATTGGCCTAATCCAAGTTTTTAATTTTGTCTCTTTGTATTTGAGTGTGTATTTATATAGTTCAATATGAATGGCAATGCAATGTGTGTTAGGCAAAAGTTAAGGTATAAATGGCCCCTTAGTGACACCTTCAAGGCCTGAGGGATCTTCCTAGTAAGATGGATCCATGGCAAATTTAATCTTGCTCAGATTGATCCTTTCATTTCTTTTATGAGAATTCAAACAATACATTTCTAGCAAGTTATTTACCAGTTGTGTTATCTTCGTCTAAGTAAAATTACTCCCTCACAGTTTTTTTAGCTTTTGTTACCCATTTCCTTCTTCAGCATTTGCCTGAACTGCCCGGAGCTGATTCTTTCATTACAACAACAATACGAAATAAAGCGTTGAATGAAAATGTAGTTTTTACTCTGACATTTGTCTTCTGTTCTGAAAATTTGTTTGCATAACAATGTTGTTAAATGGCTTTTACTGAAATTGAGGAACAAATGAGAGCTATTTTGTCCCTTGCAGGTCAAAATAGAACAGAAAATAGGATTTGAATCTTAAGGATGATTTTTAGATATAAAATTGACAAATGAATGTTGCCATATGTTCGGAAATACTTTATTAAATATATCCAGTCATTTAAAGTAAACCTCAACCCTAAAATGAAGCTAAGAATGTGATCAGTTGGGGCTGATGTCATAGATGGTACATAACCAAACAATTGCAAAAACCCTTCTACCAGTGACATGCTCTTCCATAAACACAACAACCGGCATACCTGTCAAGTTTTCTGTTACTAGATAGGGGAAAAATACATGAAGCTGCGTCTCTGACGTCACTTCCGGAATTTGGAAAGTGGAACTTATGCGTACCTCCCCTCCCTCCTATTAGCTGGCTAATTTTGGTGGGAGGGGGCGTTATTCTGCCTCCTAACTCTCCACTCCGCACATCATCTGCACAAGCAGGGTGGGAACTTAGAAGGGAGAGTAAAGCACCGTGTGCGCTCACGGCCACCTATCTACGCGCATATTATGCGGCCATAAAATAAATTTTTTAATGGGGGTGGGGGATGTCCCTCCAGGAGTGAAAAAGGTTGTATTGGCTGTACGTCCCACCTGATTGTGGGGGGGGGTTGCACTTGTCTCCATTAGTGATGGCCGAAACATCGGCCAGGACTGTCCGCGAACGGGCGGGTCGGACTCTAAAGGCAAGTCGCCTGTTCGCGGACAGACTTCAAATTCCCCGCCTCTAGGCGGGGAATTTGAATCGGAAAGAACGGATGTGCGTCAGTGACGTCACTCCGGTCCTGGAACGCATACTGGAAGCCATAGTTCCTGGTTCGTGAGCCGGATGTGACGTCCACTGACGTCACTTCCTGCTCAGACCCGTGTTTTCACTAGGAGACCGGCTTTATGCACGTGAAAATATTCTTCCTCCGGCACACAGGTTGTGATCCTGCCGGGGGAAGAATAGAGATCCTCTTCTCGCTGGCGAACGGCGAACATCCATGTTCGGCCATCACTAGTCTCCATGTTATGGTATAGGGGGCGGGTTGGACACCCATAATGTTCGCCAGCATTGCTAACTGCAAACGTGCTATGTTTGCCGCGAACTGTCCGCCGGGCAAACTTTTCGCCCATTATTATTGTCAGGTATGACTACCTGTCACAATGGTGACAGTATATGTCTGGCGATGGGGTTAGCTATATATATATAGAGAGAGATTCCATACTTTTAGACTGAAAGCTTTAATTTGCTTAGCCCTGGATACATTGGAAACATTAATCTCCCCCCATGACTAATGCGATGCCAAGGATGCACGTATATGAGATGCTGCAGGAATAAGCAGAAGCCTAAGGACTAGGAACTGAGGACTTCACAATTCACAAGTTGCAGGGGGCAAGCCAAAGACTGTGCAACTATCACGCTGATACTACAGATGTGGTTCTTGAGGAGGATGAGAATCCCCTAGCCCTTGTATAAAAAAACATCTCTAATTTAAAATTTTGGTGGTTGGTGTCACCCTTTCTCTGAGAGTGAAATCATGTCACCCTTTGCTAACTTCACCCCCCAATGGGCTAGTGATGGTGCTGCCTCTAGTGCTCATGAGCTAGTATAGAAGCATGCTCAAGGAAGAGGAGAGCAGAGTGAAAGAAAGATGAGCTAGACAGTCTTCAGCTTTTCTTGTTACTTGTCAAAAATTTACGACATAGATGTCTATGATATACTGTATAATATTTTATATATATTCCTCTTCACAGCAGCATATATAATTACCGGTTTGTAAATCTCTTTTACCAGCACTGTGCAGACAGACCTCTCTGTGGCCTTACAGAATAGTGTTGAGTGTGAATATTCGAATCGCTAATTTTTATTGTGAATATCGGCACTTATCTTCGTAATCTGGGAAAGGTACCATGCATTGCATTAGCAATATTCACATGTGCCATATGCCACTAGATGTCACTGTGACAACACGTTGAGCTGCCAGTATTCACATGTAAAAGTGCCGATATTCGCATTACATAATAATGACAGGAGATCTTGAACTTTCTAATCTTCTAATTTACTTTACTAACTATTTGGAGAACAATTTTGTGAATTCGGATATTGCCTATGCTGCTCTTTGCTATTATAGAATGATACTACTATTTTGGATAGAATACCTCTGAATAACTGAAAATCAAGCAATTCCTGAGAGCTAAGGCAATGACCAACATCTTGCTATGCACATTATATAATAGGTTCAAAAGAGGATGCATTTAGAAATCTGTATGTAAAATGAAAATTATGATAATATAATGCAGCAAGCATGCGAAAATAAGAAAATCGCATTTCATCTATTGTTTACAGCGATCGCTCAGCATGAGTCCCTATGGAAATGTCGTCTCTCTTTAAGGGACATGTTCAAGCAGATGAGATAACACCTCCAGTCATTAGCGGCACTTATTCCTAGTAGTGAAGGCATTCATTCTAACCCTGCAGACATGGCGTATGTGAAATATGAGCTGTCTAGAGGAATCAATTAAACACAACTAATTCTCTTTACATTTACACAGCTCGGGATGCAGATGCCAGCTCCAGGTTCTGATGTTAGGGGATTCAAGTAAATGGTATTGCTATGTAAACTTGATGGAATGCATTCAGTACTGTCTATTAAAATGAAATTGTCATTTAGTCATTCTATATACTTCACTAGAAGATGGGACTTTGTATGTCCCTGTACATAATGATAGGTATGTATCACCAGCGATGATTTTTTATGACCAATGATAGATACGGCCACATATTTGCGACATGTTGGGATTATATTCCTGCAGAAATATAAAGGTATTAAACCATTACCTTAGGAATTCATATTAAGGGCTCTTTCACACCATGTGGGATCTGCAAGTAGAACGGGTACCCTTGGGCAACTAGGGACTCTTAGGTCACACTAATAATGTACATTTTAAAAAGTCTATATGCAGTTTTCCTCCTCTAGCACAGGGGTCAGCACCAGAACATCAGGTGAAGGCAAGCAAGGATGGGCACGGACGGGTGATGGGGGGCCCTCTTAGATCTTACATGTAATTTATTATGGGTAGGGGGCCACAATCAAGCGGGCACGGCGACCTGATCTGGCATTTTGGAGAAATGGAATAGCAAACGCAAGGCAAAATACATAGCAAATGCAGTGGCCCCTCAAACAGCCCATATAGTGTGAAAGAGCCTTTAGAGATGATTTTTTCTTTGATCATTTTACACCTTTGTCTCTTTTGTATTTTTTGTATTTTTAATAGGTTTATTTATTGTGTTTTCACAGGTCATCTTGATACTTACAAAGCTGTATGATTTTAACTTGGGGAGTGTGACAGAGAGTTCCCTCTGGAGGTAAGTACATTGCTGATATTCCTATGAAATACAGATCTTTACTGGAATGTCCCTTAGATTTTTTTGTATCAATATAACACAGGCACTCACTTCGCACTGATCACTCGTCTGGCTATTAAAATGCATGGAGGAAACATAACGTCTGAAATGTAATACATCCTATATCTACAGTATAATAAACTGTATATTGAATAATAATATTATTCAAAAATGGTGTAAACAATTCTACCCAAGAGGTACCCTATTTTCCACTCCATAAGGCACACTTTTACCCTCCAAAAACTGAGGGGAAAATCTTTCTGTTTTTGATAGGCTGAAGGCATGAGCACCTTTGGCTTAGTGGAAGGTGAATAATCTGGAGGGACCAACTTGGAGCTGGTGTTACCATCCGATAGGAAGGTAAAGGCAAGGAAGCTGACACTCACAGTGGAGACACCCCCTCTTTTGTGGGCAGCAGCTTTTACTTCCAGTGCTTTCACTTTTCGCACTGGGCAGAGAAAAAGAAGGAATCGTGTAACAGCCAGCAGAGAAATGCTGGCTGCTTCACAATTACTTCTTACTCTCTGCCCAGCGGGGAAAGCAAAAGTACCAGTAGTCAAATCTGAAACACACAGCAGAGGATTTGTCTCCACTGTGTTTGTCAGCTATGGGGTGGCCCGAAAGAACATGCACCTCTGTAAGCAGCAGTATATAGCTGTAAGTAGGTGTGCATCTGTCGACCACAAAGTAAGGTATATTAATAAACTTAGGTCAGGGCTCTGGTGGGGCCACTCAAGTTGCATAATTTCAAATGAATAAACTATGTCCTTATGCTGGATTAAGTAGACATGCTGGATCACAAAGTGGGAAAAGCATCATTTTCTACAATGTTTTGCTTTAATCTCAACACTACCCTTCATTGGTACCAGACACCTGGTAATGTGAAAGGGTGCTCAAGTGTGTACTTTGTCTGCTATAGGCAAAGAACTGATCACTTTAAACTGTTTTAGATGTGAAGATAGAAAATGGCCCAAGATTTGGAGTCAGTACTTCACGGTTTCTTTTCTTAAAAGCTCTTATATGACCACCATTAGCAGCTATCTATTATTTAGGTCATTTGCATGTTTCCCTCTAATTGCTTTGAGCTTGACCTTTACCAAGGCCCAACCGCAGGAAAACATGCAGATCTATCAATCTGCTGTCCTTGTTGGAAACCTCGAGACGACTTCTTGGCATCCCAGAAGATGGTTAGTTTACAAATTTTTACCAGCGCTCTTGATTTATGAATACCTGCTTTCCCACAGATGCTGCTTTGAGATCGTTTTCAGAATGTGCTGAATCTCTGCAAAAACTACAGCCAAGTTTTCAAGCCCCGTTGACATTTCCCTTAGCCCGCTTAATTAATTGTTCTGATCCTTAATCAGCAAGGACTAGGCTTTCCAGATGCTTATTCCTATTTGTTTTCCATCCGTCGGGAATGTCTATACTCTTGTACCTCTCTATATAAAAATCGCAGATTATTCAAATGTGGTCAGCCTTTGGATAAATGCAAAATTAAATGCCCAAGGGGTGGAGGTGGGGGAAAGAAAATGTCAGATGATTGTTACTAGGCCTTTTAATGGATTTGATTACAGCATATTTAGGGATGATATATCAGTGTTTGCCCAGAAAAATTTTATATATATATATATACACACACACTGTATACAGTACATAATACAAAACATCATTTCAGAAGGGGGTTGCAACAATCAGGGACAGAATTCAGAATTGCAATTGCATAGATCAAAACATATACTTGTACCCCAGAATCGGCTGGGAAATTAACAGACCTTGGGTTTGTTGATCTTCTGCCTCCTCATTAGGTTCATTGGATCCTAATTTCCCCAATTAATTTCATCAACTCAAAATGCTTGTTTTTCATGAAGACTACTCCTATGTCTAAAGCTGGCCATTGGTGGGTAGATTTGCAGCCGATTTTGCCACCGGTTGACCGCCATGCCTGCTCATGGCGGTCCATCTGCAGTGAAGTTGGCTGCAAATCTAATGCTTAAAAGGTAAATTCGACCGTAAATCAGCTGGGTAATTGATCTAAGAATCACATTACTTTGGACCCGCGTCCCCATCCAAAGTCACTGCCGGCACACAAAGGGTGGGCGGTTGATTCCCAGCAGGCACGGCAAATCGGAAACGAAACTAAACATCTATGGCTGACTTAATAGTTCTTCCTGGTGACAAAGGGCTTGTGTCCACTGCTGCTTTTCCCCCACTGCTTTTTCTGAGTGGCATGCTCGCGGTTCTGTATTGTAGCTGCATGCTGCCACATCTTTTAAGCAGCACCATGCAGTGTGGAATCCACTTAGCTAATGTGCTGGCACATGCCTTGAATCTGCAGTGGTCACATGGCCTTAGGGCTTGTGTCCGCTGCTGCGGATGAATGGGGATGGGACAGTGTCCACTCCAATATGCATATACTTACTGGCATGCCCAAAGAGCTGTTTTGAACTTGCGGGCTGCCGCGTCTTCAAAGAAGCTGTTCGGAAATTTTTTTTTACTCGTCTTGCCCCTGCTGCATCTATAGGGCTCACTCCCGCCACATTGGGCGCCACGGCCAAACTGCAGGGGGGAATCCGCCTAGCAATTGTGCCAGCTCGTGCCTTGATTCCAGCACAGGAAGTCTAGAGTGGACACATGGCCTATCTGGTTTCTCTTTATGACTCCTAATATGTTTACTTGTTTCTTATTTCCCACTACATCTACTTATTCCTCCTGCCGACTTCCACTATATTTACTGGTTCTTCCTTTCATCTCCCACTATGTATACTTGTTCTTTCTGTTGTATTCCACTACTTATACTTGTTCCCCTTCCATAATGATACATTCTGCATAAGATGTTAACAAACAATTCCTCTTGAACACCAGCAGGAATAGTATTTTATGGTGTGTTGACATGAAAATATTAATGCTAAAGAACAAACCCCATCAAATGTTGATTGCTATTGGCTATACTTCCTGACAATATAATTTGTAAACTGATTCTACAGGGTATCTTGTTATCCAAGATGTTTGCTCTATTTTGTATCATATTGTCTTTCGAAATTGTAGTTTAGGTTGATTTATGGTAAATAGATAGTCTTATGTTACTCTTCACCTCCATTATACGAGCATGTTTACGAATGTGAGCTGAATCTGCAATGAGTATTATGAAAATTAGAGAATGGAAACAAGCCATATGTTTGACCTTTTCCTCTTGATCTTCATCCATTTTTAAACTACTATGAAAAGTGGAAGGTATTCTTCTCTTTAGCTGTCATTATTGCTGACCTTCCTGCTAACCACACTGTTGAAATGCCCATACATGATGTCTCATCTACTTGACACTTTCGTATTTCAAAGCTTTTCCAGATAGCAGAACCAAGAGGGTGATTGCATTTTCAGTAGCTTGCAGCCCATATTTGCCCACCCTTTTTCTTGCTCTGATCACTTCCCCCCTCCCATCTTTTAAAGGCCCCCACACATGTAGCGAGTGGAGGCTGACAGACGAGTGTCAGAGTAATGATGTCATCACGCTGCACCCCCAGAGTATCTTCGTGCACCCTTTGAGGCCATGGCTCGCTACTTGTATGGGGGCCTCAAGTGTCAATAGATAGCACTTAGGAGGAAGGAGGGGGGGAGAGCAGGGAGTGAATAGAGCGAGACAGAGAGTAAATCACTGACTACATTTTAAGCATGTTTCTCTGCTCTGATCTCTCCCTGCTCTCCCTCCTCCTATTGTGCCTATATCGAATGTGTATACTGTATTTTAGTTCGACCCAAAAAAATTTTGTTTTATTTTTGAACAAGAAATAGATTCATTCAAATCTATTAGATCGAACAAAGAACACAAATTATCAAATGAAATGATGGTACGCTTGATTAACATTTGTTAATAGATTAAATTTACCAACATGCCCGATCAGCTTTCAAAAGATTTTTTGTTTGATATTGTTCACGTTTGATCAATGTTGGTTAAACAAAACCTTTGTTTGGTTTTAGATTTTCGTTCAAACAATTAAAAAATCTATCTTTTTTAATCTATCGAATGAAAAAATCGACCAGTGTATTCCCACCTTTAGAGTGCCCATATATGGTGCGTTGGGAGCTCGATAGATGACCCGTTCGAACACCACCACTCTGGGCTCGGGCGCCCTTGATTCAACGGGAATCAAGGCACACCTCTTTAGGTGCCTGATTCCCGATCAATCAAAGCCCCCATCAATCTAGCACATATCTAAGCATGTATGGGGACCTCTAAAAGAAGGGAGGGCGGAAGCAGGGAGTAATAAGAGCAGAGAGGAAAAACACTCTTGCAGCTTCTGTATACAGTCCTGGCCAAAAGTTTTGAGAATGACACAAATATTTGAAATTCGAAAAGTTGCTGCTTAAGTTTTTATAATAGCAATTTGCATATACTCCAGAATGTTATAAGAGTGTTCAGATGAATTGCATAATCCTTCTTTGCCATGAAAATGAACAAAATCCCCCAAAAACCTTCAAAGAAGGGGGTTCAATTCAATTCAAGTTAAGAAGGCTTCAGGGCGTTCAAGAAAGTCCAGCAAGCACCAGAATCGTCTCCTAAAGAGGATTCAGCTGCGGGATGGGAGTGCTACCAGTGCAGCGGTTGCTCAGGAATGGCAGCAGGCAGGTGTGAACGCATCTGCATGAACAGTGAGGTGAAGACTTTTGGAAGATGGCCTGGTGTCTAGAAGGGCAGCAAAGAAGCCACTTCTCTCCCAAATAAACATCAGGGACAGATTGATCTTCTGCAGAAAGTATGGTGAATGGACTGCTGAGGACTGGGGTAAAGTCATATTCTCCGATGATGCCCCTTTCCAATTGTTTGGGGCATCTGGAAAAGGGCTTGTCCGGATAAGAAAAGGTGAGCGCTACCATCAGTACTGTGTCATGCCAACAGTAAAGCATACTGAGACCATTCATGTGTTGGGTTGCTTCTCATCCAAGGGAGTGGGCTCACTCACAATTTTGCCCAAAAACACAGCCATGAATAAAGAATGGTATGAAAACACCAGCAACGTCATCTTACAATCCAACAACACTTTGGTGAAGAACAATGCATTTTCCAGCACGATGGAGCACCGTGCCATAGGGCAAAAGTGATAGCTAAGTGGCTCTGAGACCAAAACATTGAAATTTTGGGTCCATGGTCTGGAAATTCCCCAGATCTTCATTCCATTAGGAACTTGTGGTCATTCCTCAAGAGGCGGGTTGACAAACAAAAAACAACTAATTCTGACAAACTCAAAGAAGTGATTTTGAAAGAATGGGTTGCTATCAGTCAGCCAGGCCCAAAAGTTGATTGAGAGCATGCCCAGTCGAATTGCAGAGGTCCTGAAAAAGAAGGGCCAATGCTGCAAATACTGACCCTTACCTTAAATCTCATGTAATTGTCATTAAAAACAACTGCAACAAAGATCTAAAAGCAGTTTAGCAGCAAACTTTGTGAAAACTAATATTTGTGTCATTCTCAAAACTTTTAGCCAGGACTGTACATGCTGTATACAGGCATAGGGTCTAATCTTCCTTCCATTTACATGTTATAGCTAGCATTTATTTACTTAAAAACCAGTTCCCCCTACTAACCTAGGCTCAGTCCCCTCATGAGATATATGAGCCAAAATGCTTTTAAAAACTCATACACAATGGCCAAAGCCATAATGAAATTTTTTACAAACGAGCAGAAACATATCAGAAGCATTAGCAGCTGCTAAATGTGAAGCCTCAGATGCCACCATGTTCACAGATGTCTGACACACACACTCACCCTTAAGCAGGGTACAGACGCTAAAGCAGGATACAGACGCTAAGATATGGGCCAAATCGATGGCCGTTTTGAGCGCCGTGCGCGCTCATGGCCGTCTATCTGGCCCATATAATATGCGCCCATTGCAAATACGGCCAATGTCCAATGCTTTGCATAGAGACCGCTGGTCTCCAGGCAAAGCTTGGGCTAAGCAGAGCAGAGCCGTCTCCCCAGCCCCGCCAATATCTGACAGTAGCGTGATGACGTCATCCAACAGCTCGAATATTGAGCCGTGTGTTCCCTGCTTAAAGGTAGGAATACACGGGTCGATTTTTCCCAGATTTCTACACAGCCGAGGGCGATCACGGCGTTGTGCTCTGCCGAAATCTGGGAAAAAAATTACCAGTGTATGCCGTTTTCCGAGCGAGATCAATAGATGTCGCTCAGCCGAGCAGGTTACCAACATGTTGGTAAACCTTGTTCAATAGCCTATACTTTGGTTCCCCATTCAAAGTATAGACGGGCTGACAGCTGGCTCCCAATATCGGGGAAGCCGGGCAGTAGCCGAGCTCTCTCTGTCGGTTTAAAAATCGAGCCGTGTATCCCAGCCTTTAGTGTAGCATCTCACCTTGTAATGTGTTACAAAGTTAGAGTGTTGCAGCCTGAGTGTTTGCAACCTGAATTAGAATTTCTCCTGGTTTCCAAACACTATTCATTAGTTTAATGATTGGGTTGTGTTTTTTCCCTCCTACTAATTAGTCTAACATCAACTATCATTTGGCAGCATTAGGCAGTTAGTTAATATTGATCTGAAAAAAACGTGTTGTTTTAGACTAGGATAAAGAACCTAAATGCTTGTTGCCAAGTTAATCCCTTAAAATGACAAGAGTGAAGCTGCCGTAAGAAAAAAAAAGGCATTTTGGCCCCGAGAGTTATCAGTAGAGAGTTTGCAGATGACTTGAGTCACTGGCGCAGCAGTGCGGATCTTTAAATTGGTCTTGACGGGAGGACTTGTCATACAGTTAAAACAAATTAGGTTTCAGAGAAGTGAGACCTTGCTTGCACATGGGAACCAAGTGCACGCTTTTATTAATTGTCTTAACTGCATGATGAAGCATTGCTACTTAAAATGGGGAAAGTGTGTTCTGACGGGGTCTTGAGGGGAAGAGTTAATAAAACAAAATAGATTAAATAAGGAAATGATATTTGATGCAGTTAACCCATAAGTGCCAAATGTTAAAGAGGTACCCTAAGGTCAAAGTCATGCAAAGGCTATGCAAGCCAAAAAGGAGAAATGAAGTTTTATATTGGGACTGTTTATAAATATCCCCCAATGTTCAGATGGTTTACACTTAGGACTGGTAAGCACTGTGCTCATGCAGCTGCAGAGGGCTACATTGTGATTTTTAAGATACCAAAAATTTTGCATGCAAATCCTTGCAAATCGGATACAAGGGGATACTGAGCAAATCAAGCACAGCAGTTGTTGTATCTGATTGTCTTACCTAAATCTGTATACAATTTGCGTGCACTTACATGTTAATATTGACAATTTGGCATTTCATTAATCATCTCTACTGATTATATGCATAATGGAACAAAGTAAGTTTAATATTGAAATATGAGCTGATTTTGATATATGCTGACACCCATTGATTGTTTAAGTAAAAAATAGGCAGGTCTGGTTCACTTACATGTAACTTGAGGGTGCTTGGTTATGAGGGGGGCTTACATGTAAGAGTAGATAGCATACATTAAAGTACTGCTCCTACGCTGTATGTCAGTATATTCACTCTTCTGTGTCTTCTAGCCTGCTTTGTAAGTATTGATATCACTATAAATGACTCTGCCATTCATCTGCGTATCCATAAGAAAGCTGAATGGGTCATCCAGCTAGGTGGCAGTTTGAGTTATTCATAGTGAAAACAATACTTAAAAACAAGCAGATTATAGGTGAAGACACACTAGGAAAAGGCTGCAGTTGCCTTGGAGACTGGACTACCGCATTGTAAAGCTGTAAAAATCTAATTACATGAATATAAGCTGAGAATATAAATAAAATGCCCTTCTGAAGGTAAACAATGTATAGTTGAATATAAAGACTCCATAATTCCACATATACATATCTGGATACATATACATGGTAGAATACCAACACTATACTCTGTCTATAGAGCAACAGCAAAATAACCACTAGGACAGGAAGGGGATATATCACCCTGTCCTCTATATAGTTTAATGACACTGATTTCTGTTGCGTAACTATGACATGGTTTGAAAGTAAGGTACCGTACGTAATTACTAGTTATGTCCGAACATCAGCCGTGCCCTTCCACGAACAGGCGGATTGGACTTTCCCTGTTGGCGGGGAATTTGAATGCAAACTATACCGCCCGGCAGACAGTTTGGCAATCACTAGTAATTACAAAGCCAATTTTTTATAAACATTTGCTAAAATCTGTATATTATTTTGGAAAAAAAGATAAAACTGTTTTTGCTAAGGGACCTGGCCTGCTGGTGACTAGAGATGGTCAAATTTTTTTTCCAAAAAAGCCAATGGTGCCAATGAATCTCAAAATCTGTGCCTTGAAAAAAAGGAACACTTCAGAACATACTGATCACTGTATGAAAAGCCCAAATGCATATCAGCATGTGAAAGTGGAATATCTCATGGAAAGTGTTTTCCAAGGAAACACATAATACCAGGTGCACCCTTAACACATATCACAGAGCATTAAAGGAAGTAGTTAATTTTTTTAGACCATTGCAATCTAATTTAAATGATGTATAGAGTCAAAGCAAAAAAGAAGAAAGGAATCAGCCATGTGTGAGCTAAGCTTTAACTATTCTATGCTTACCCTGATTAAAGCGCACCTAAACTCACTTGATGTGTCCCTCACTGGCAAGCCCCCTATTAAGTAAGGAGATATACCTTAAAGTGCCTCTTTGCCTCTCCTCTTCACCACAGCCACATCATTCTTCTATCTTCTGTATATCTTAAGGTAGGCATACAGGGTCTGATTTTCTGTTCGATCGACGAACGATTGATCATTGATCGAATGGAAAATCAAACAAAAAAGACCTTCCGAAAAAAAGGTCGATTGAACCGGGAATGGACATATCCATATCGGCTCCCCCATGCAGAACAGACTGAGTTTTGCTGTGCCCCCTTGCCTGTGTCTCTGCATGTCAGCTGAGACACAAGCAAGGGGGCGGAGCCAAACACGGATTGCTCTGCACATTGCAGGGGAGCAATGGCAGCATCTGAAAGCTGGGCAATGGGAACCGTGGTCCAGGTGTACACAGGACCAGGGTTCCCACTGAATGGGAATCGATGTGCAAAGGGGTACACATTGATTTTCGTTCAATTGAACCACGATCGAGCACAGTGTGATAACATCACCACGCTGCAATCAATTGCAGGTCGATTGCACAGGTGTCAACCCGTGTATGCCTACCTTTAGACACAGCAAGCTATCACATAATGATGTCTGTATACAAAGATGTCTTTGCCATTGAAAACAATAATATTTTGTGCTTCCTGGTGGCTGTGCATGTTACTTCAGCTTCATTTACCCCCAGAAAACTGGAAAAAATATGGTGACTTTCACAGACAAAGGCAGAGCAGGTAAGTATATTGTTAAAGAATTTTGAAACGACTTTGTGCAACAAGGACAGCTCAGAGGTAAGTAAAAATTTTATTTAGCCCCCCCTGCCATCCTTGACAGCACCATCTAGTCAGTACTGCACTGGACGAGATGGGGTCGTCCGACGGAGATTAGAGTCCCAGCAACACAAACTCACCGTTCTGTGCTGTCCTGGTGGCTTCGATCTTCTGAACTGGCTTCTGCACGGAAGCCAAATTCCCCCCCCCCCCAGAGTGACGTGATGAGGACCATGCCAGACTGCTAGGGAGGTCAATTTCTTTATGTTTTTTTTTTAGTTTGGGTGTGCTTTAACAATTGAAAGTTGAGTTTAGCTTTAAATTGGTAAGTCTTGTCTGTTGAAACTGGCTTCTAGTAAAAAAAACATTTCATGTATGCAGATGGTTTGTTGTGATGCAGACCACAGCCTAGGTATGTGAATGTTTAGAAAATAATTAGGATATTCTGCATATCAGACTTCAGGTGAGGGAACTCAGCTAGAGACAAAACAATTCCCATTCTATATATTATATTTTAGTGAAAGATCCCTATTTTGCAGCTGCAGATCTATCGGAAAGCATCATGACAGGAGAGATTGCACTCTATGAAAGGTAATTAAGTCCAACTTTTTTTGGGTGATAATTTCCTACTCAAGATCCTTTTCAAGTCAGAGTGAAGTAGATGATGTTATTATGCAGTATTAGAAATATGCAAATAGAGGTTACCAAGTATACAGCGACGATGTGGCAGCCTTAGAGTAAATGACTCACTTGCCATGTAGAGTTGTTTCCTTTTGATTCTTTGCTACTTAATTAATAATTAAAAGAAAAAAAAATGAAACGGTCTGAAGATAACTAAATGAAACATTTACAGATGAGCTATAGCTTTCCTGTAGAGCTGTAGAGTTATGCCGGCCATAGGCACCTCGATCCATGGCCGGCTTGTAGCAGACTGACGTCACCACGCTGTGAGGAGTCGGTTACAGAAGTGACGGGAATCTTGTGTGACCCACTTACACAGGCAATTCCCATCAGATTGTAGCCAATTAACTTGGATGGGAAGGAGACTAAATTAACTGACTTCAACAGGATCAGCCACAAAAAGAACCAGCAGGACGGATCACCGTGCGATCCTACCTGCCGGCTTTTTGGGTTGAAATCTCAAGGTGGACATCCCTGTAGTTGTGGGCAACCAACATTATGTGTTCGTCGGGAGTGCGCACGCCGGACAATAACCCGCAACTGTGGCCAGGAATCGATGAGTCTATGGCCGGCTTTAGTGCCCTTAATTACATTTTAACTTAACAGTCACTTGTTTTGTTAGCTCTACTAAATGTTTTTATATTATTGCAATGTTAAATGCAAAAGTAAATGAACAAAAATGGTATTGGGTTGTTTTCGGGGGTTGAGCTAGACCCCTTAGTTCCCATGATGGGCATGGCAAAGCATAGACATATCGATTCCTGGCCATTATCTAAAACTTTCTATCAACTTGTGCGTTTGCGTGAGTTGCCCGCTGACAGGCTGTATGCCGCCCATCTTGACGAATCTTTTCTATACCATCATGACTGCTACAATTTACAAAACAAAATTCATGAAGACATGGATGGTTGGTTTTGGTTTAGAAGATAAGACTTCTCATGCAAGAGTGGAAGGTGTAATAGCAGGAAAAGGGGGATCAACTTCATGTTTATGGCTATTGATTTAGAGTAGAAGGTTATAAAAGCTGTGTTATGCTTAACCTCCCAAGCACTCTTGCACAGTCCAGATTTCTGTACCAAAAGCGCACCATAGACTCTAATGGAATTTTTTTGTGTTGTAGGCCTGTAACTTCCAAAAATCTGTCCGTACAAGGGTCTAATAGACATCCTGAATATAATAATGTTTGAAACACCCAATTATTTAAAAAAAAAGTACATAAAAACAATTTTATAAAATGTATCATTTGAATGAAAAAATCTGTTGAATACTTATTTGATATGAAAGATTTCAAAACAGTATTTATGTTTGTTTATAATAACATTTTTATTATAATTGGAAATGTGTTTTGTCTTACTTTGAATTGTATTGGATTATCACTGTTTCCAATACAATGGCATTTGGCACCCTCTGAAAGGGTTAACTTCAAATAGAACATCTGGAAATGACACTGGGGGTAATTTTCCAGATGTGCTCTTAGAAGACAGCCCAATTTGCATATGAATGTCCCGCGGCCCC
>CM070037.1:68802635-68829870 GCA_036250615.1 Ptychadena robeensis
GGGTTAATCGATGTGTTACAGCTATACACTATTTAGCAGGGTTGTTTCTTGTGCTATGCAGTATATGGAAATGCACATGGCACTGGGGACTTCTGGGGGCCCCAAACTTCGCTCCATAAGATTTTTGATGGGTCCATCAACGTACTCTGATTGCAAAACAATCGACCAAAAAACCAACATGTCAGTTCATTGTCCGATCCAATTTTTTTTGGGGTCGATCGAGCAGGGTGACCAAAACCTGATTGATTGCCGATCGATTGCCGAAGTTGTGAACGCGCGCAGTGATCGATCGGCAATCAATCACGTTTTGGTCACCCTGCTCAATCGACCCCAAAAAAAATTGGATCGGACAATGAACTGACATGTTGGTTTTTTGGTCGATTGTTTTGCAATCAGAGTACGTTGATGGACCCACAGCCCTATGCAGCAGCCTTCCCAAACAATGGATTTTGTGGAATCAGCTATTTTGGAGATCGGCTCATTTCCAAATCAGCCACAAATCGGATTCCCAAGGTGGTGTTGCATCTATTTCTGATCCAATCAATTGCCGATTCCTGATCGCCTGGAAAGATTGGTTCGGCAATCGTTCGGCAATTGATCGCTGACAAATCGACCTGTGTGTGGCTACCTTTAGGAAGAATTTTTTAGGAACTAATAAAGGTATACAGTAATTGTACATGTAAAAGATTGTGCTACTATTATTTAATGCAAAGTAATTCACCTGTTTATGGTTTCTCCAGGTCAACAGACTATGGGACAACCTATGAAAAATTTAACGAGAAGGTGGGGCTGAAGACTGTGCTCAGCTACCTGTATGTGAGCCCCACCAACAAGAGAAAAGTGAGTAAAAAAAAAAAATTTTTATACAGGTTTACATAATACCTAAATAAGGAGGCGGATACCCTCCCAAACCCCTTCATGTCTACCTCCCTTCTCTTCCCCCTATTCTTCTTCTAACTCTCTTTAGGTATTCTGAATGTATAAATTAAATAAACCTCCAGATGCCTATGCATACATTGTTTGATGATTATTGGATTTATTTTAATAGTTAAAGAACTGTTAACCTTTAAGTGTATAGATCTGTAAGTTTTGCTTATAGTTACTATAAAATATGGATCCATCACAACTCTGTAAGCATTATAATTATGATACAACCCGTAGCATAGCTGTATAACAACAGTTTGCAAAAAACCTAATATGCATTTTAAGAATTATTATGTAATTAAGATGATATGGTTGTGCAGTTTAGTGAACCAGTGTAATTGAGCTTTGAGCAAATTCCAATTTTCCAATTGCTCCAATATAGTGTGAATTGAGAATTACTTTTAAATAAGTAATAGGAGAAAAAAGGGGGAACCTATATGATATGGAGGACCACAAGTGCGGCCCTTGGCATCACTAAAGGGCCAGACATAATATCGATGCAGACCCTCCCCCTGTCGACATATCTAAGCAGGCAGTGGACCAGATGCTACCAAGCCGTCAAAACCCAACAGCACCCCCCCCCACTGCCCCTGGGTGCAGCGCTCATATGTAGACCTGGTTTCACTGATCAACATTGCCAATTTTACTGATGCTGGACTGCCAAAGTTGATAATTAAAGCTGGGTCAGCGTGTGACCACTGTACAGGTAAGTTGCTATGCATTAACAGTTCAGTTTTGGGGGCCGCCGAAAAACGCCCAAAGGGCCGCAGGTTGGGCACCTAGGCTATAGACTCTTATGGGGTATGTATAACTTTAACTGGCATAGATGGTTAGATGTGCGGCAGATTGACTGTCGTGTGCACTCACATCTCTGGCATCGGCCAGAGAACATTGGACATGTCCGTTCTCTCGCCGGCCGAGCTGTGGGGCAACAGGGATCTGTCGCCCCATGTGGGCACACGCCGATTGGCGGCCGATTTTGCCGCCGACTGACGGTGCGAGCGCACATGCCCGTCGGTCAGCAGGAAAATTGCCCGCTTATCAGCGTGTGTATGCCAGGCTTAAATCAGGCCAGGAATCGATCGGCCAATTTACAGGCATGTCTGTAATTTTTTTGTCCGATCACATTCCTTTGGATGGGAACAATCATTCCTATTCAAAGTAAATGCCTGCACACAAAGGGTGCGCAGTAGATTATTGGAACGACTGGCCGTGCCTGATGACGTCATCACGCGTGGTCGATCTAGAAATTGGCAAGAAAACTAAGTGCCCAGCTTTACATATAGACAGGTTTTGAGTAGAGTTTTTGAGTAGAGTTCTCTTATGAAGTGGTTACAAATCCGTCTTCTTCTCCTTATTAGGAAACATTAGTCTTCCGCGCTACCTTAGGTTCTGGAGCAATGAGCTTGTGGCTTTTAAAGCACATTTTTTAGCTTGAAAATAGAAAATATATTTCAGCCATAAATACAGGTGTAGGAGCTGTGACATTAATTCTGAAAATTATTTGAACACTAGAAGGAAGTCGGAAAATTAGATGTGCTGCTTTCCCTCGGGGCAGATATTTATACCTAATTAGAAAAACAAGTTCCTGGATGTTATTCAACTCAGGAAATGTCTAACATAAAGAATGAAAAGCCTAAGAAAAAAAATGAGAAGTTTATGGCACCTTCTCCCTGTCGCAACGCTCCATTAGCATTTAAATGTACACACCATTAACAAATGCACAGGTATGTTCTGCTTAATGAAACTACATAGAAGAAATACGAGCGGCAGGGTTACTGCCTGCTGAAAATAATATAGAAGGGACTAGGCCACAGCCAGCTTGGCACTGAGGCTTTTTTAGCTTTGAATTCTAAGCCGACCGCAGATGATAAGGCCTGACATTGATCGAGAGGCCTGAGACATGTCCAGCCAGTTAGATTAAAATTACTCTCTCATTTATTGTTAAAAAGACACCAATAAATTATTTACTAGGGCAGAAAATCAATTAGTTTTCCCATCGATTGGGTCATTCTTATTGGATTAAAGCATTGGCGTAAATAAAATATGCTTAGCCGAGGATGATGAAATGTTCTGCTAGTGGATGAAGTAGGTGGTTCTTGAAGAAAATGTATTGACTTTCCTCAACTATTTGCTGCACATGTGAAGTGAATTAGGCTTCATTCAATGGTTCAAGGAGCACTTCTGGGCCCCTAGGCCTTGTTAAAGGGGTTGTCCATCAAAAATATTACTGTTTCGAGGGGATACCTGAATTTACAACATTGGTCTAAGCATCTGCTTTCTCTAATAAGAAAAACAAGGCTTGGATTAAGGGATATTAGTAGAATAAAGACCCCCACACATGTAGCGAGTGGGGGCTGACAGATGAGCGGTGGAGTACAACGTGATGATGTCATCACGCTGCACTCCATTGCTCAGAGTATTTGCGGGGCACCCTTTCGTGCCGGCCGTTAGTTTGGATGGGGATTTTGGCCGTGGATTGCGGGTGCCTACACGGTGCGACAGATCTCTGTTACCCCATGTGGGCATCTGCGATCCGCGGCCGATTTTGCCACAGACCAACAGCCGCGAGTGCACATCGGCAGAAAAATCGTCCTCGGCTCACTACATGTGTGGGGGCCTTTAGTGTGTTGAAGGCACAAATTGATTAAAAGCAAAGCTAACATGCATTTCACACCAGGTAACCATGTAAGAGGTATTATTGAGCATCTGCTGGTGCAGCTACAAGGTGGTGGCAATCTGGATAAGGCTGTGGTTAACTGTGACACTTTATCTGTACAAATATTTTTTGTGTGTGTTTCTGCTGATCTCTGTGGCATGATTTGCTTGACTCTGGAATGTGCTTAGATATCAATATTTTTTAAAGGTGAGCTCCAACCTTACCATCACACTTGTCCATTAGGCTTTGTTTCCATTGTACGTTGGGAGCCCTCCGCTAAGCGTATACGCTAAGCAGGGGTCCCGACGTATCCCATAGACTCAGCCTGCCGGCGGATGGTCTGTTTAGACATCCGCCGGTGTACAGGCTGAACGTACTCGACTACGTTCAGCCTGACACCGGCGGATCGGGTCGGCACAATGAAGACAGACCCGTCCGCCGAGCAGGTAAGTCTATCTGCTACGTCGGGGGCTCCCGACGTAATGGAAACAAGCCCTGAGTATAGGTAACCACACTAGCACTATTCTTTTTTTGTTTTGTTATTTTAATGCTATCAATAGTGAAGGATCAACATCAAATATAGGTGTAAGCTTGCATGGTCTAAATGCTTCTCAGGGACTTTTCTCCCGCTATGCCCCCTCCTGTGCTCAACAACTATAATCATGTATGCAAATATTGCATGCATAATTCTACCAGCACACCGCGCCCCCCCCAACTTTTCTGCACTGCCCCACAATTAACAACTTTTCAACTTTTCTGCTAGCACCCCCCCCCCTGCCAACAACTTTTGACAGGGGGCCACAGGCAACAATTTTGCATTAGGCCCCCTAAATGCTAGAAAGGCCCCTGCTTCTTCTTCAGATTCACATTCATCTATACACACCAAAGACATTTTGATGTTTGCATAACTCCTCCCTTTAAGCCTCTTTCTAACAGATGTGATGGATCTTGAGAACAATGGACAGACTTGATCGATGTTTAAATGAATCCATGAGCAACTCCCTTCTTTTATACAGAAAAATGACTAAGGGTGGGATGTAAACATCACCATCCACAGTCCAAAATGTCCTCTGAGGGCACAGAGGCTAGGGGACTTTAAAGGCTACAGGGTGTATTAAGGTATAAATGATGTAGATTAACCTGTTTTGGATAAAATTACATTTTAATAGTCCTTAGAAAAAGCAAAATAGAAAAAAAGAATTTTTACAAATTTGGCATCCATGTCTTCATAAATGGTTATCATACATTGCTGCAAGTTCAAATGATCCATGAGATGTCTTCCTCAATTTCCTGGACAATTCAAAGACCAAACAGCCTGAGTTTCGTACGTTTCGTCTTAGTTTTAACTTCATCAGGGGGTAGATGTTCAAGGGAGGCAGAACTATATCTGCCCAATCAAGAGTAGAAAAAAGAGCAAACGAGTAAAAATGAAAAAATGAAAAAATATGTTTAGGCTAAATTGTGGACCTTCACAATCAGAAATAAGCGGTATAGTAAGTAGAGATGGTCGAAATGAATAAAATTCGATTCTACTTAAATTTCGAGTTTCCCAATCGAATTTCGATACGACTTTTTTTTCTAGTTGAAGTCGAAAATTCGCATAAAACACTCAAAAATTTGCATAAAGCCTAAAATTCGCATAAGGTCAAAAATTCACATAAGGTGGAAAATTTGGATTTAAACCCAATTTATACACAAACTTGACATGTTAGAGCAAAACTTATTGTTTTCAAATGTTTCCCCAACCCTTCTCTACAAAATACCATTTTCAGAGGCTTTGCAATAAGCTGACAAATTTAGCTAGCACCATGCGAATTTCCGCCAATGCGAAAATTTTAAATAAAATGGCGATACTCGCACGTGAAATAGCGGCACGTCAAATCAAAAGCAAAGTTATTTTTTAGGTTGAAATTTCGATTTCAGTCGAAATATCAGGCTGATTTTCGACTTTTTCGGCGAAAACTCGAAATGGCCTCATCAAAATTCGACTATGCGAATTTTCGGCGAAAAAGTCGAAATTTCTACTTAAAAATTCGCACTGCGAATTTTTCGACCATCCCTAATAGTAAGGTATTCACTTACAGAGCGTTGTAGCGATAGTAGGAATATAGACTAGATGTAAGTAACATCAGCAGGGTTCAGGAAAGAATGGTAGAACGAAGAGCCCCCACCTAGAGAGGCCGGACCCCGACCGCCAAGGCAACCATCTGGCCATAGGGTATATAAGTTTAAAGTTTAACCATATGATGAAAAGGTGAAGAGGAATGAGATAGTAAAAACTGGTGATACTGTTCAGTATAGAAAAGAACGTAGACCCATCAATAGTGATGAAGGAAGAGGCAAAGAGTTTTACCATAATGGGTAATAAAGGTGGTGAAGTGCCACGAGGGTTTCGGGTGCCAGAGTGTGTAGGGGAGACAAAGTGCCAAGGAATGGGTAAAAATCAAGGTTGCAGCACAAAAACGTAAATACTTAAACCAGTGAGAAAGGCAGGTGGGTGAATTCAAGGATGTATTTAAATACGGGTAGTGGTGTGCCTGTGCAAGGTAATAAATAGGGGGTCAGTGTGGATTGGTAAGTAAAATAGAGTAAAGTAAAGAAGCCCATATAAGATTTCCAGCAAAGTGTTTACTTGTGTTCATGGTTAGCCAGGGTGAATGGTGACCAAAACGACTCACGTAGTCAAGTAACGCATTAAATGCAGCGGTCAGTCAATGAATCCTGTTCAGTCTGTGGAAGGTGAATACCAATTAGGGTTCAAATGTAGACGGTGATAAACTTTTCTGGTGGATGCCAGAATGGGTTGCTTACATTTCGAGCGTACAGAGTCGGTATCAGTAGGGAGTTGGTAAATGCGGTCTCCTCGGTGGTGACGAAGTGTCCTGGTCGGGTGCCTGGTTGTGGGTTTTTTTTTTATGTTTTTTTTTTATGTTGCTTTTTCTAAGGACTATTAAAATGTCATTTTATCCAAAACAGGTTAATCTACGTCATTTATACCTTAATACACCCTGTGGCCTTTAAAGTCCCCTAGCCTCTGTGCCCTCAGAGGACATTTTGGACTGTGGATGGTGATGTTTACATCCCACCCTTAGTCATTTTTCTGTATAATTCATTTTAGGATGCCGGCCACCTCTTTAATGTGAGATAGAGACTTTCAATATTATTATATTATATTATAATATATTATTATATTTTTATTATCAACACCCTTCTTTCCCTCCCAAGAAATTTCTGCATTGTATATAAGAGCACAGAAACTTAGTCATGGAGTTACTTAGTCCAAAATAAAGAACGTAATGAAATTTTTTCTTACCCTGTTGGATAGAAGAAGAGAAAGCAAACAGTAGTAGATTAAACTTCCATTTTAAAAGGAACTTAAACCCTTTTCTCCTAGAACCCTTTTGGTGTTTGCCTATTTCCCATGCAAGACCCCTATCACGGTCACATAGAAATAGTGAAAAAGTCCTAATTTAGCTTACTTGTGCTTACTCGTCTTTGCTCTAAGCAGCAAAGTAGGACAGTGGAGTACCAGAAAGAAGGCAAGAATATGCATCTCTAGAAGGCAAAATAAACTGAAGCCCTGGTTGTGTCATGCATTGATAAGAAAAGTATAACTTTAGGTTAAGGTTTTTTAAAGCTTCTGTGGCTTTCTTCCCAATTGTTCACTCACATGTTGAAACAGTCCCTAGATCCTCCAGCCATCCAAAAATCTATCCCTCTTTAGTTATGTGCAGCATAAATATCCCCTTGGCTGATGAGAAGGTCTCCCAATACGATATTGCTGTCCTTGGCTCTCTTAACGTAACTCTGAAGCATTTAGTTCTTCTATTTTTGCCAACTCCTTAAATGTGAACACTATTGCTCTTTATCAAGACAGTAGCCAGATCCTTAGGTCAGAGCTTTAGCACACATTCTTTTCTTGTTTCTAAAAAAGTAATTATGCAATTAAACTGCTTGGGTCATGTCTGTGATAGGCAGTATCACTTATTTGCATATCACCTAAGGAGCCTCACGTTTTAAAAATAAAAATAGTGTTCCCGCAGAAAAATATTATTTCCCACTTATCCTGCTACACTGCAGAAGAATCCACCTCAATAAGCATGGGACCAGATTTTCAACACTATAAACATTATTGTATGCTGAAGATTCTGCAAAAAATGTATGTATGTTCCTTAGATCGAGAGAACAAAATTCAGCAATGTGGTCAGTGGGAAAAAAAAGTACTAATTCTTCTTTTTACTCAACGTAGCATCATGTCACTTTAATGCTTTAATGACCGCAATACACCAATATAGTTATTGCCATAAGAAGGTTAATTAAACTTGCAGTAGAGACTTACAAATGTGCAGCTATGTGTGTTCCTAGTTCCTTAGACACATTATTAATTAGTACATTTAGTTACAATTATTATCATTAACTGAACCATACTAACATCGGTACACTTAATCTCTAAGCTTTAATAAGAATGGAAAAAATAAATAAATGTAAGGCTTAAAATGGGCTTTAAACATGGGTTGTTTTCCTTCATTACTTAATCAGGAGGACATAATATTGTTTATATGTGTATATATGTGCACACTGTGAGTTTTTTCATCAATAATTTTCTTGTTCTAAAGGCCCCCATACAAGGTCCGTTTCCCAGCGGATTCCGGGACTATCGATTCCGGGCGCGTGCACGCGAAACGATCGTCCCGGAATCATGTGAAGCCCACCTTGTCCGTCCGATCACGTCCAATCGTTCGGGGGCCCAGAAACGGATCGGACAGAGAACCAACATGTTGGTCTTTCTGATCCGATTCAGCACACATCAGGGGGAGTTGCCATTTGGGAAGTAAGCGATCGTCCAGGAATCCGTGGGACAAGGTGGTATGTAGCGATCGGACAGACTTAATTGGCCGTTCGATCGGACCTCCGATTCCCGCTGAGATCGCCAATCGGATAGGTGATCGATCGGCCATGGAATCCGACTGTGTATGGCTAGCTTTAAATATATTCATATTCTATTTCAATGTTTTAGCTAATCTACTTGTGTGCCTTAAGCCCCCATACACCTTTAGATCACTCCATACAATTTCCCTTAGATCTACCAACTATGTGGTATAGTGACCTCCCTGATAGAATACATAATGTTTGGAAGGTTTAGAAAGGTCCTCCTATTACATGGTTTTGGTAAAAGAAAAGTTCTACAGAAAGTGTATGGTAAGATTGTAAGGTATATGGGGGGGGGGGCTTTAGGCACATAAGTAGATCAGCTGAATTGAAGGTGACACATTACAGCAAATTGCAGGCCAGTCTCTGGTTGTTCATAAGTTGCCTAAACTCTATACATGCCAAAGAGTTACATTGTGGACAGATCCTATGTAACGAAGCAGTAAATTATTGCTATGACTTGCAATTAAAACCCACATTAGCTTTGATATTCCTTCAAATATTTTGTGTTCACACCTCCAAGTATCATTCTTCCCCAACCAGCAGTATAACACGTTACACTTTTTTTTTTGCAATCAGCTATAATGAATATTTAATCCGGTCATTAATTACCGTCCACATGAGCAGGATTAGAAGGGAGTGAAGAGCGGTCCGTGTGATGGCCGGCGTTGCAAGTCTTTTTTGCTCGTCTCCCTCATTTTGACAAGCCCACTTATTAGTTCAACATTTTCCAAATGCTCATTAGTGCTTGCTGGATTAGCCATGATTTGGTGGTATGAACAAGTGTTATATTTGAATACTAATTGATTTTCTAGTGAGAAGATGAATAATTACTTCAGAGATGTACAGCTATGTGCTGGGTAGTGGGGAGCTACTGCTTTTTTGGCATAAAAAGGCAAGAGTTTTGTTGAATCTTCTGTAGTAGAGATATTTCAGATTTTACCACGAAAATAAGGCATCCTATAAAAATAAGGTACCCTTAAATTTTTGCCTCATGCTGAAATATAAGGCATCCCCCCGAAAATAAGGCACCAGCGAAGATACGGTACTGTAACTCTGGACAGGGGGGATCAGAGGGGGCAATGAAAATGACACAGGAGCATCAGAAGATGTTACTAAAATGGTAATCCCCCCCCCCTCTGAGCCTTCTGAGCCATTTTGATTCCACCCTCTGCTCCCCCCTGTGTCATTTTAAGTGACCCCCCACCCTGATACCCCAGTGCCGTATTCTTCCTTATGGAAAAATAAGACATCCCCCGGAAATAAGACACAGGCCATCTTTGGGAGCAAAAATTAACATAAGATACTGTCTTATTGTCGGGGAAACATGGTAATACCTAATTATATGGACTGTGTACTGACTTTTTGAGGTAAGCCATGTTTAGAACTTTTTAGGAAATTTCTGAACATATTTGACAATGGAAGGGTAAAGTTTTTTCTTTAAAAATTAGGTTTACATTTCACACACTGTTCTTCCACCCTCATGTTATGAAAAAAATGCCCATACAAAAAAGAGGGAGGAGATTGCAATGTGGGGGACTTATGTGTTGCTCCAACAGATTACACTTAGTGAGTAATCGTCTTCCCAGGTTATACATTTACATGATTTGGGATGCTGGACATTTATGAGGGTTGCGGTATTTATGTTTATATTAGTGCTTATAGGTTTACCTAATTAAATGTTTATCTTCCCATAATGTCAATTTCAGCAAACTAGCTACTGTGACAAAAGAACATGTGTATACAATGTTATTTGAGAGCCATGACTAGGGTATAAAATATATATGCCCCTTTTGTCAAAATAATTCAACAACCTTCACTCCCAAGAACTGGAATTATTGAGACTGACGAAGATTGGAGTTGGCATAATAATAACACAATATAAAAAATAACAATTATCAACAGAAAACAAATGTTTTAGCCAGTTAGGGTATGTCTCCACTGCGTTGTGTGATCCTTTGGGATGGAGAACACAACACAGTGGAGACATGCCCTAAGCCAGCATCCCTTATCTGCGTTACCCAATACATAGGTAGGCCTCCAGCCACACCATACAGACTCTGAAATAATTTAAAAAAAATGCAAATACCACCTTACAGAACTAATTCCCTGGCACTCCTTAACAAAAGGTGGTCCAATGACCATTTACATGACCAGCCAACCCTCAGGGACCTTACCACCCTGCTGTTGTCATGGCAAGTTGTGAATCCTGAAAACAATGGAATGAATCAAAGTTAAATAAGCAAAATAAAGGTGTGAAATTCACTCTATCCTTTGACTGCAGGATGACCACTCCTTCCATCTGGCCCAATGAGTCAGGTACATAAAATAAAACATAATATTATTTTAAAGATTTTATTTAGTAACCCTTTCATATGGAATTTCCTTTTTGACACAGTCATGGAGTCCATATCCCTATGTCTCTGATCCTATTGTGTAGGACTTATCTTTAAAATCTGTTTATAAAATGCAACAATACACCTTTGGAACAGCAGGCCAACAAAACAGCAGAAGCTTCAACAGTTCTTCTTTCTGTAATGCTGAAATACTATCTTAAAACTTGGTTGCTGAAAATGCATTGCAGTTTCCCTTTAAATTGCACTGCTGAATAATATAATATAAAAAAAAGTGCAGGAAGGGTCATCTGTTATTTTTAACTACCAGAACATCAAAGTTTAAGTGGTTATGAAGTCCAACTGACATACCGTCAGCATTTTCAAAGAACTGTGTACAGGTATTAAATGTACCTCTATAACTGCTGTACCTCCAGTCCCGGCCAATTAGAAGATTCTCTACTACTAACGCTTCATGCACTGAACTTCAGAAGTCGTCACCTTTCAAGTATCTGTAAAGAAATTTTAGAGCTGATCTATTGTGAGCAGCAGCAAATAAAGTCCTTAAAGCCCCACCTTTTAAACCTTTCTCATTATCAAATACCTAGCCGAATCTGAAACACAGGGCTCAGCTTCGCCTGATTCCATCTACCTTGTTGTGTAATAACTCTTTCCTGTCCACCCACCATAGATCTGTATATTCATTCTACAGTTGTGAAGAAAAATGGATATGTATATGGGCATCAGCTTTGCTTTCACCATTTCTTGGCGTAGAAAACACTAAATGGGTGTTTTGTATAGGTATAAAATAATAAAATCAAATTACATACTGTGGGTGGCAAACTGGAGGCAATGAGAATAGATGGTACAAAGCTAAAGTAACAACAGTCCAGATTAAGACAGGATTTATCCTTATGATCACTGAAATGGAAAAACAACAAACCAGGTGTACAGACTTTTGTTGCTCTAACTTTGGAAACCATCTTGGATGTTATTTAGAAGTAATACTTGTTCACTTAGATACAAGATACAGTTTTATTATAGAAAAGGTATTGCCCATTTCGTGAATATGGAGTAAGGAATCTTAAACAACAGTATATTTTCTTGCTTGCAATAGGGTGATTTATGTCATCACATCTTCACCATAGGTATATATTTTAGGATACAATTCTATTTCAAATTGATACATTCATTGCAAAATTCACATGCTTGAGGATCAGATATTCAGTAAATCCCTCTATTAACTTTTCTCCAGAAGAAAAGTTTTGCAAAAGCAACAAATGACTAGCTTTGAGAACATGTAAGGGAGAAAATAGATTTTCTAGTAATTAGCTTCTGACTGTAATGCCAAACCATAATCTAAACTCTGGTCATCAGCTAAAAAAATTGTTTTATCAAATTAAAATGTGCAATGCTAAATGAACATATCAACTGGATATAAAATGACACATATGTGTCATTTTATATCCAGTTGATTGAATAGAGGAGATGATTACTTTAACACATGCTACATCTAGGCCTGCTTGTTTCCTGGATGTTTTTTTAGTGTACAGCAAAATGCTACATCAAATTCACGAGCTTCAATAACAACCTGCAGCCCTAACCTGCAATATGCTATTCTGAGAACTTTGCAGCTCATTCATAATGGCCTACAGGCTCGTTATTAAATCTGGAAAATACGCAATGCAAGAATTAGCAGTGTGAGCTGGTGTGTTGGCTAGAGGCAAACTTACTACTTTTTTTGCTGAAGTTTGTTGATTTCATTAAAGTGTACAGGAACTTGCAAATGACAGCAGGGGTGTACAGCGGTAAAACCCAACAAAGTATTAAAAGCCAGTTAAAACAATTAAATTGGAAATATTAAATAAATCTTATTTCTTATTTATCAATGAAAGTTTAATGAAACCACTGTTGATAGGAAATCTGACTACTACATTAAAAGAAGAAGCATTACCCCGACACAACACTTTGCATGTTTCCACTTTATCTCTTCTGCGTGTTGCTAAACATTCTTTACAGGTCCAGCTTCTAACCTTTTATGTTGCTAAAGGGTGACGGAAAAAGAGAAATAATATAGTTTCCCTAAAAGTCAACACTCATCTATTGTAAATGATTATTAACTTACCTCTGAGCCAGCATGATGGTAGAGAAGTACTCCACAATCTTTAAAAATATGCTTGCCTGTTGTTCCCTTGACCCTCGGTAGTTTTGGCTTATGATTTATCTGTGGCTAGTCTTCTGCTTTCCATCTTACTTCAGAACCAAAAATGGCCACTAGATGCTGAAAACAGATCTCTCAAGACTTGGGAATGGAGCATCATCAAGGAAGTGACATTTACCTTCCCTAATTTTTCTGCATAAGGCAGAAAAGCGCTACTGTTCAATGTTATCAAATGAAAAGATTTGGAAAGATTACTTCTTACAGGACAAGAAATAAAAAAAAAACCACAAGAACAATAAAAATGCTACACTATCTTAAAACTTAATCTACAGTCTCCTTGTTGTCACATGTCTTAAGCCCCCTATTAGTGATGGCTGAGAAGTTCGCCCGGAGGACAGTTCGCAGCGAACATAGCATGTTCGCAGTTCGCAATGCTGGCAAATGTTATGGGTGTTCAACCCACCCCCTTTACCTTAACATGGAGACAAAATGTGACCCCTCACCCTATAGTCAGGTATAATCAGTGATTTCTGGCCATTAGACCTGAAGAAAACAGCATTAAAAGAATCTATATTTTGGGGGAGAAGTTTAGCAATTGATCCCCCTCTGGCATGACACTGTCCAGGTGGGTGCACCCTTTTGACTTTTATTGGTCTTTTGGCTACAAATATGACCTGAAGGTTTGAGAAGTTCACCCTCCATTAAAGTCAATGGAGCTTCGCTGCGAACATGCGAACAGCGGGTATTTGCAGAAGTTCGATTCACCTGTTCGCGAACAGCCGCAGCTGATGTTCGTCCAACACTACCTCCCATACACGTCTAGATTTTCTGTTCAATCAACTTAAAAAGATTGATGTTTTGGGGTCAGGGAAATCGGTGATTGATTGTAATGTTTGCCAACTGTAGTAACAGATATTTGATCAACTTTTTTGGGATCGACTGAAAGTGTAATCAATTTCAATATTACCAATTAAAATTTTCCAGCATGTCCAATAATTTTGAGATCAATTATTTTCCAAATTTTAATTGCTTTAGGTTGATCTAACCATGTGGGCTGCCATAGATTTTCAATCAATCAACAAAAAAATGTATTGAATTGAGTTGATTGAATGAAAAATCGAGATGTGTATCTGGGGCCTTAACTGTAACAATCCCAACTATTGAAAAGCATTCTCCCATATTATTTCCCTTTTTTGACTCTTTTTGGTCTGTTGCTCACTACAAAGGCTACAATTTATACGTTTATATTAAAGTAACAGTTAATCGAGCCAGCAGCTTGCACTATGTATGAATGGCAGGCAATCACTTTCTATTTCGACTAGTCGCTGAATGCCATCTACGTCTTTAAAGCCTCACCTTTTCTCTGTTACAATGAAAAGAAAATTTAAGCTTTAAAAAGTGACTGCTGAGAAAAATACTTGTGGAGCGCTTCCTGTTCTCAGGTTTCAAACTGTTTCTCATTATTTGCTTTGTTGTGCCCCACTCTACTGTCACGGTTTTTTTCCAAAAATCTTGTTAAAGCTTGGAAAGTTTCTCATTCTTCCTTATTTTTTTCTTATCTGTGACTTACATATCTTATAATCCTTCAGCATGGTCTCATGATTTTTTTTTTTTTTTGGCAAGCCTTCATACTTACCCGCTTTCCAAAGTCCATCACTATCAGTTGAAGGTGCAGGGGACTTGTAATCCAGTGCTGAAGATATACCCACCTCTACTAAACCATGTCAGTCTTATTATGTTATTAAAGATACATGTGATCAGAGATACTGGACATTCTATAGGAAGTTTCCGTATCATGTAGACTGTGATGGAGACCTGAAGAAGGTCTCCTATAAAAGGCATTAAAAGAGTATTTCATTTTTTCTTTCTGTTATGTAATTTAGTTAAAGAGGGTTCAAGGGATATGGTTGATGGAATGGGAGCCCTGAGATCAGTTGCAACATTTTTTATTAGTGCAAGCAATCTCGCTACTTGAATTTTACCTTGAATAGGTGTTTTGTAATCCACTCTACAGCAGATATACAGATAGAGTAGATACTGAGGAACATTCTGATTGAGAGGGGGGAGCACTTTTTCTTTTTACTGTCCATTCATAGGCTAGAGGATAGACCTGTGTGACTTAACTGTTCCAGAATATAATAATGACTGCCATTTTGGGCTCTGTTATATGGCATACTCCATCATATATATTTATTTTTATGTATGTACACTCACCGGCCAATTTTTTTAGGCACACCAGTCAAACTGCTCATTGACGAAAATTACTGATCATACAATACCATGGTTGCAACTCAATGCATTTGGGCATGTTGACATGGTCAGTTCAAACCGAGCTTCAAAAAGGGAAAGAAAGGTGATTTAAGTGACTTTGAACGTGGCATGGTCGTTGGTGCCAGACGGGCTTGTTTGAGTATTTCAGAAACTGCTGATCTTCTGGGATTGTCACGCACAACCATCTCTAGGGTTTACAGAGAATGGTCAGCAAAAGGGAAAACATCCACTCATTGGCAGTTCTGTGGGGGAAAATGCCTTGTTGATGCCAGAGGGCAGAGGAGAATGGCCAGGGTGGTTCAAGCTGATAGAAAGGCAACAGTAACTCAAATAACCATTTGTTACAACCAAGGTATGCAGAAGAACCTTAAGGCAGAAGACCACACCGGGTGCCACTCAGCTAAGAACAGGAAACTTAGGCTACAATTCGCACAGGCTCACCGAAATTAGACAATAGAGGATTGGAAAAATGTTGCCTTATCTGATGAGTCTCAGTTTGTGCTGCCACATTCGGATGGTAGAGTCAGAATTTGGTGTCAACAACATGAAAAGAAAGCATGGATCCATCCTGCCTTGTATCAACGGTTCAGGTTGTTTTTGGTGGTGTAATGGTGTGGGGGACATTTTCTTGGCACACTTAGGGCGCCTTAGTAGTAATTTATCATTATTGCAATGCCACAGCCTACCTGAGTATTGTTGCTGACCATGTCCATCCCTTAATGACCACAGTGTACCCATCTTCTGATGGCTACTTCCAGCAGGATAATGCACCATGTCATGAAGCTTGAATCATCTCAGACTGGTTTCTTGAACATGACAATGAGTTCACTGTACTCAAATGTCCTCCACAGTCACAAGATTTCATTCCAATATGGCACCTTTGGGATGTGGTGGAACGGGATTCCTATCATGGATGGGTAGCTGACAAAATATTTCCTAGGAATTGCCATCCCAATAGGTGTTATGTTTGTTATTTCTACTTAAAGATAGACACTCTAAAACATTTACTTAGTTCATTTCTTTCCTTACAATAACCTTACCCACCATACCCTTTAACAAATCTAGCCTTAGCAAGATCTGCCAGCTGTAGTCCCATGGTTTGGTGACATTCAGTGCTGCAACTAATGTCCACTGGCCAGTACATGCACCCTAGATCTATTTTGGAGCTGTCCACATTTCAACCTGCAATAAAAGTCTTTCAAGGCAAATACAAGGAGGTGAGGTCCAAACTGGATATTAACAAACAACAGAATTGCAGGTGGGAGGCAGATCTTGGTAGAGGAGGCAGGAGGGATAGGCAAGAGCACAGGTGTCAAATGCTAACCCAAACAGTAGATGCAGCTTTATGCTTAATCAATGGACGCATTTTAATCGTTTACACGTCCATTGTAGCTAACTGCCAAGACCATGTCTTGGTCCAAGAAATAAAGTCACACATATTATACATGTCTAGGAGCCTTGTACGGCAGTTGTTGAAAATATTCTTTCAGATTCAGCTAAGAAAGGGATTGCTTTTACAGAGGATTAGTCATTTTGACTAAAGTCCAGCTTTACTTAAGTAACACAGATAAGTATGCTTTGCTTGATGCAGCAATATATTGAATTTTACACAGCTGTTGTAAATTATAAAACATTATGCAGTCAGTAATTTTCAGCATTTGAAAATGTCATAGAAATTTAAGGTTAACCTGTAAAAATGTCAAATCCAGTACTTTAAATAATATGGATAGCATGGTCAAGAGTTAGAACCCCTTTCCAGTTAGCACTTTATACTAAAGTGCTAAGAGAGCTCTGCTCTGTGCGTCGGATACAAAAATGATAGTTTCACCATTACAGTTACATGTTAATAAGTTGGTTTTTATATGCATTGTGTGAACACCAACCTTTTTACTCTAGGTGCCTGGTCTAGGTTTAGCCTTAACATTTTTCAATTAAATAAAATTCACTATTCAATCAAGAATAAGTATTTCTCCTCGATTCATTGAGAAGATCTGGTAAATCATAGTCTCTCATAATCAATTTTAGCATCCAATGTAAAACTGAAGTTTCTAGTGTAGTGAATAATACACTTTTTTTGTACTAAAAGAGAGACTTCAGAGAGTTCTATATAATAGTTTCCATTTACAAAGCATTAGTAAGATCTCATTGTGAGCATGCTGTATAGTTTTTGGCACAAGTGCACAAAGGACGATACAGATCTGGAGATAGTTCAGGAAAAGGCACTACGGTAAATTCATAAGGGACACGAAGGAACTCAGCTATGAGTATAAGTTTAATTGAGTTTATTCTCCCTTGAGAAGAGCCATTAGAAAGGGAATGTGATCACTTTGCATAACATCTTACATTGGTTTTTTCCTTGACCAGTCACAACACATGTACGGTAGTATTCTGTAAATTGTCAAGGAGAAGAGGCGAATGTACAAAGAATAGGGATTCAGTATAAGGTTGTAGCTCTTCTGTACACCTAAGTGCAATGACAAGTTTTTTCTAACTAAGGTATAGAAGTACATAGGTGCAGGAAACACAGGTAGAATGCTTAGGGAGAGTTTGCATTTATAATTGTTTTATTTATTAAATTTTTTTTAATTTTTGCTTTAAATTAGATAATTCACATTTGAGATCTTTTCAAAAGAGATTTATATCTGCATTTGTAGAAAAGAGAAAGTTTACTTTCCAAATACAGTTAGGCAGTGTAATACTACAAAAGTCTACACAAGCCTAAATGCACATAATATAATGGTCTTTTAATATTTATGATCCTGATTATTCATTTATAGATTAAGGAAGATTGAAAGAAAGCGATAGAACCCCGTTTCTTGTTTAGTAAGATTGCCAACATCCCTAACAAAACATAACCAAAGAACAAAAGATTTGACCCTGGTGACCAATGGAAATCTCCAAGGTCGACAATTGTTAGCTCACTTTGCTTTACCCACTTATGTTTGTTTACGCAACCAGGCAAATACAACCCTGGATAGTCGGGAATATACCCCGTGACTTGACCCAAAGATTTCCTGGGAATATTTGGGACTACATTTGGCCACCTAGCCTACACCTTTTTGCCACCCCATTCCAAGATATTAAAATCAGGTAATTGAGAACTGCACCCAGATTACGCAATGGGATCAGGGGCTGGACTGTATTGGACATGGCATAACCATGTGGCGCTATTACCGGATACACCTGGCTTCCGGACCAGGCTGTATGCCCAAACCCAAAATTGGGATGGGCTTCTGGGCGCCCATAACCCCACACCACAGGGCATCAACGTTTTTTTCTCTCTCTTCTCCTCTCGAATTATACCAATGGACCAATCTCACGATATGCCTTACCCTACAGATAAACACAAGAGGGGTTCACCCTGATTGTCCTCCCCATTCCCCAGACAGTGGGCGCTAGTCTGGGAAACAGCAGGTCAGCTTTATCATGGTTATATCTTCTTATTTTTCTATTACTCACCTGTATACCAACAATTTATTTTCTATATCCCCAGTTACTTACGGCTGAATGTACTTATTTCTCCTCAAGAAGTGAGTAGACCTTGCAAAAAGTGTCAAGACAAGCAAACATACAAAAATGTATATGAACAAAATTAATCTGAATTGAATATTCTCTGTTTTACTACTGCTGGTTTAATTTTATATTTAAAAATAAGGACCAAAGTATATTTTCTTTCAAATACAATACCTTGTCTCAAATGTCCTGCTAACAATCGGTGACCTTGAAGATTTCCATTGGTCACCAGGGTGCAATCTTTTGTTCTTTGGTTTTGAAGATTTTTTGTAATTATTATTGCAACATCTTATTGTATAATCAATGTATATACAGTCTTCTGTATGTCTTCCTCTCCTGTTAAATTCTTGATTACTTATAAATGTTGATTTCAATCCACCACCTAATGTTGTGAGCGACATATTCAGCCTCGTTGTCCATACAGGGCAGGAGGATCTACTATTGTCGTTTATATTGAAATCAATATTTTGGCTGCAGCTTCAGAGGAGAGCCCATGCTGGAGCAGTAACTACATACCTACTTCCTCAGCAAGCCTCCCCTTCAGTTTATAAGCAAGCCAACCATTTTTACCTGTGCTTAACCTTCCTAGCGCACTGCTGAGGTCCAGATTTCTGTACCAAAAGTGTACCATAGACTTCAATGGTAAATTTTTCTTTATGTTGTAGGCATGTAACTTCCCAAAATATGCCCGTACAAGGGTCTAGTAGACATCCTGAATATAATAATGTTTAAAACAAACAATTATGTAAAATAAAAAAAGAATTTTTTTAAATAAAATTAATGAGGAAACACAAAAATCAGGGAACAAAGCTATGCTGCTAGGTACTAAATCTCACCCAAATAAAGTCTCTGGTGCCACAGATGTTCCCATTTGCAGTTAACCCTCTCTTTGGCGATGTTTATTACAGAGATGCACATTGAAAGCAGTATTCTTCATAGAAAACTGCTGTCATGCAATTTACTGTTCAGATTTCCCACCGCCTCCCCGAGTGACGTTATCACTTTACTCGGAGGGGGGGGGGGGGAGAGTAGGAGACGAAGATCCAGCCTGCCTGTGACATCGGGGACACCGGGACAGCGTACAACCATAAGTATGCGCTGCCGGAGCCCCAATGTGTACTGGACGGCACCATCTCGTCCAGTGCGATAGTAGCAATAGCAGAGCTGGACGAGATGCTGCCGTCCTGACCGCTAGGGCGGTTAAAAGGTAGAAATATAGAAGTTTGATTATACTCGAGGGGACTTATACTCAAGCATATACGTTATAAAATAAATATAACTAAAGTGTTCTATTTTGAAAGTTGGTTACTAGGGAAATTAATTTTGTGTTTTGCCTTAATTAATGAATCTCACCATGTCAAGCATACATTTAGAACTTTTATGTTTTCTTTAGATTAGCTGGCAATTTAAAGATACAAGGTTGAACATTTACTTGTCTTCCTGATGAACTCAATAGCTTTATGTTTTTTTTATATAATTACTGTGTCTAAGCAAAGGTCATGATTGGCAGATTTTATCTCCTATGCTATGGCATATTTTTCCTCACATAGAGTTTCTATAGGCCTTCATAATGGACAAGCTGTTACTGAATAAAGAGACAAAAAGCATTCAGTCACTTATTTACATTTGTCTTACCATTTTCTATAGATTTGTGTCCCATGTAGAATAAACACCATTACTCTATTTTTGCACTAGAATGCTTCACACTATTTACCATAGACCCCTTAATAAATCTGACCCGCTATCCCCGGCTGTAAGTTTTAGTCAATTCCACTTAGTCAAAAGCAACTGTTTAGTTTCCATCTAAATGTGGAGGAATTTGTCTAGTGAAGGTGATAATTAATCCTAAATCCCAGCACTGAAATGAAACAACACTGGCTAATGAGTATGTTAACTGTACGTGGTAATTAGTGTAATTGTATCTCCCAATAATAATGTAAAAATTAAACAAAGTGTTATGATCTTATTTATTTTAAACACTATTTTAATTTGCATTTTTTAATGATCTGTTGATTACATATTATAGGTACAAGAATAAACTGTAAAGGTTGTTAATATTGAAGTAATTGAAATGGTAATTTTTTAACATAGAGAAGATGATGGGCAGATGTATGTGTTTGTGTGTGGGAGGAGGTGGGTTTGTAGGGTCTGGCTGGACATGAGCATTGGGGACAGAAACTCAGTGAAGACACAGCACTTATACTTACAGTTGTTTCTCTCTTTATTAACTAAGTCCTGATAAGCAATGCCCTTCCAATCTTTACCAGCAGGCATAATTGAAGTGCCCTGTTTGTAAACACAGCAAAGCCTCAAGGACAGCAAAGTTTTTTTAGATGTCTGATTTTGTGCGTTAAATGCAAAGCCCCTGAACTAGGTATCATCACCAATGTCAAAATTGTTGACTTAGCTTTGAAGCTTTAAAAAGGGCAACCCCAAATAGTCTGGGTGCCCCCCCCCCCCCCCCGAGAATATCAGACCACTTTTGGCAAGCCTGGAAAGACAAGAAGGGTGGCATCCCACCAGGCCTCATGCCATATCTCAATGAGGAGGAGACCTCTCATTAGGATAAGGGGGTCTCTACCACAACAAGGGTTAGGCATTCTGAGGGCTCATTGAGAAACCAGGGTACCTCTTTAACAAGAAGACCCCTGGATCACGCTCCCCACTGTATTAAATGGGTACAGACATCCCAAGGACATTTAATTCATTCACAAGGGGATTTTAAAGAAAAAAATTCCTAAAAAGAAGGGACCACATTGAATATTTTATTAGAATTTCTACCATCCCATATTACCTGAAAAGTACCTATGCAATGTTGTAACTCCATCTCTTCCCTCAATATTTCAATTGTTGCAGGTTCTCTTTAACCCTTTGAGTATTGCAAAATATCCTTAAAGTTACTAATACACAGTACTGTGCTTTCTGACCGTACAAGATTAATTTTTTTCTTAGACGCCCCTTGATGAAAAATATGTTAATCATTGTGATGAAGCATGAAATAAGGTATTAAGTCATTTGATCACAGTTCGTTGGTTTTGAATTGGACTGTTTTAATGGATTCTCTAATTTTTGTACCATGTTCCAGGACAGAGAGCTCCACTTATTCTTACTCTCTAAAACGGTCTGGGACACAGTGTGTGCCTACACGAGCCTCACATAATGTGTTCTTCTATTTAAGATAATTTCAAAGTTCTGCGATCACTTTTCTTTTAAGTTTAAATGGTTTTCAAATATTGCCTTGGCCTCATTTGGATCTTGTAGGTGATGTTACGTCACAGTTACACTGTACGTCAAGATCTTGAAGAAAATCTTCGGGTAAAAGCTTAGCTCTTATCTTTGCAATTTTCTTTAGCTTCTGGTTACCTGGGTAGGTTTTCAATAGAATCCATTTAAACATTTAAAAAAGAAGAAGCACACATGCTGGGATAATTGAGATGTATAATATGTGTTCACTTTGATTGGAACTTTTAATACTTTTGTAAAAAAATGCATTTCACTGTACCATGGTAAAGTCATTACATTTTTTCTGTTCATTTAAATGAGCAGACAAAGAACACAAAGAATTTAGAATTTGGTTCAGCAATACTAAACTAGGCAGAGTGATCACTTTGCAATCCTTTGCTGATTGTCTCCATGGAGTAAATTTTACTCAGTATTGGTAATGGGCATAAGTCTCCTAAGCACCTTACACTCACATTACAATGAGCTAGAGAATAGGACTGATATCACCATATAAGTAACACCCATTGCGCCAATGAGTTCTATTGGTGGGTAGCTATTTGGTCTTTTTGGCTTAATTTTGTTATTTTTGTGGCAAGGTGATAATTACTACTAATAAGTTAATTGACTGTTAATATTGACTAGTTCTTAAATTATCACAACCCCTTCCCTCAGCCTCAACCTATAGACTCAAGCAAACCTTCAAATTAAGTATATGCAGTATAATAAACTCCAAGTTAATTCAACAAAGTCAAAACCATTCCAACAGATTACCTTTTTCTGTATCAATTTCAATCAATTTCTGTATCAAATATCAACGTGCCAGAGCTGCTCCCAAACCACTCCAGTGGAGCTTCAGCCTATGAGATCTTACCACACGGAACGACAGAGAGCAGAGAGTGTTTCACTCGAATGTCAAATATTTTTTGTGAATATGTTAATATGTTACAAAAAAGAGGGGAGAGGGACACTAGGAATGGTATGTCTGGGATCTGCGTCCCCAAAGACAGCCACTCGCCAGCGTCCGTCTCACGAAAATTTTCCCTGGATGCCAGGGACTGGGGGGAGTAATGCTAAGTATAACAAGTATAACATCTAAGTATTCATGTTCATCATGGTAAATATAACATCTCAGTATTCATGTCCATCCAACAAAAAAGGAAGTCATTCCAATGTTCACTTCAATCAATGGTCATATATAGGCAGTATCCCCCTGTGGCAATAGATAATACAGTGATAGTAACAAAAGTAAATAAGGCTGATTTAATGTCCATAAAACCATAAAAATTCTAGATGATTCATGAAGTTGTCGCCCTTCGCTCCCACATTGGGCATGCAGATGGGAGATATAGGCGGTGATGTATACACTCAGAGCACTCGGAGGAGCTACTTAGGGGACCTTGTGAACGCATACCTTTCTACTGACTACTAATATAATGCACTCGGTCGAACCAGTGTATTCATAACCGTATACTTTGGGATCGTTCCTTCATTGTATGTTAATATGTTGATTATTCACTCACATTCTCAATCGGATATTAATGCCACTATTTTTTAATTTTGACGTTGCACCTGGTATCTCCAAAATGACATATGCAAAAAAAATGGTTCTTTAAAGGTAGACCAACTTAACATAGCTAGCTAATAAAGGTACATCTACCTACTTTTATCCTCATTTTTGCCTTAAGCTCACTATTCATGAGATAATCTCCTACTGACAGCACCCCTCCATGCAGTTTCACACTGGCTAGCTTAGGGCTAGCTTTAGTTGATGTTTCACACACCTAATTTCTTCCTATAACTTATATTTTTCAGAGCAGCTAGACAATAGGAAAAAAAACTAAACTAATTCAAAAGTGGCAATCTACCTTCCTTCTTCCTGTATTTTGTCTGGTAACCTTTCACGAGACATAATCTTATAGTCACATCTGTGAAAAACAAATATGTATCAGTTCCGTCAGTGCTGTCTTGAATTCAGATGTGCTTTCCTTCTCTCTTAATAGCGCTAGCTTGATCCGAGATCTCGTGGTATTAGTGTTTGATGGCTTAGAGAGATCAACCGTGCTGAGAAGAAGGTTATTAAACATATTCCACCAAGAAAAAAAAATTTTTGTTTTCCTTTCTCGGAAATAGTTTGCAAGCCACGTATGAAAATACAGAGATGTCTCTAAGGAACTGTTAGCTAAATTTAAATGCATGCAGCTGAATTTACTTGTGGCTCTGCAAGTTCTGCTCTGCAATATTTAACAACTTTGTTGGCTCTCTATCTTCTCAATCAAGGGCGGGTTGGTGCTGCCATTAATCTGAAAGCCATGGATTTCTAGGCTGCTAATGAGCTCAGTTTGGCTGGGGTTGCATGAACCTTTCATAATGCGATCGTGTTTTGTACCTTCTAGAAGGCTGATGATGTTTGTGTCTGGCCTTTGATCTACTTTGGAAATTAATTCTGAGGTGCCTGCAAAACACACAAAAAATTCTGTTGCTATGGATATTAAGATTCTGTGCATGGTGGAAGGGTTGTGTACGCCTGATTTTGTCATTTTTAATATAGGGGGTTTTATTGTGATTTGAGGTTATCAACAACATTTGGGCATTTATGAGGGAACCATAAGTAATCGGGATCAAAAAAAAAATTTGATAAACCCCTGACAGAAGTTCAGTTTGGCTTTGTTTACATTGTTATTATAATAAATAAAAAGTCGCCATTGCTAATATAATTCTAAACGGAGTGCCAGTTTATAGTCCCTCTGGATGCCTGGAAAAAAGCAGGAACAAATTCTTATGCGCTCTGCACATTCCTTATTTGCAGTGCAAAAAATCTCTAACACCCTTTGAAGGCCAATACGTTTTTGGGTTAGTTATTTACCATGGAGAATACTTACCCTTCAAATTTCAAACCCCTAACTGCAAACTTTCACAGTTATAATAAGGTTTCTCTATGATTATTTAATGGGCATAAACCATATACAATAAAAACTTAAATAATTCATTGTGGTATTCTAAAAAGGTTATCCAGCAGTACATAAATAGGAAAGTCAAGCTGTCTATACAACTAGTTAATATGTTAAAACTTAAAACATTTTCAATTGTAAAACAAAATCCCCCTGCAATACAGTGTCTTTCCAAAAGATGCCTCTGGTTCACCCTTACACCACTATATATCACAGCTTCGGCTTTCTGACAGCTTATAAACATTGAGGTAACTCTTTTGGGAGCTGGACTTAAAGTCTTGGAATGCCACACATTGGCCACTGGCTGTAGTTTGAGTATGTTCTAAAGCATGCTAAATGCCTGGATGTAAAGCTTATCTTTTGGCTTCAGTAGTTTGAGACTTAATACACGGGTCGGATTCCGGCCGGATTCCGGGCCGATCGATTCCGGGCGCGTGCACGTGAATCGATCGTGCCGGAATCGTGTGCAGCCCACCTTGTCCGTCCAATCACGTCCGATCGTTCGGGGGCCCAGAATCGTATCCGTCAGAGAACCAACATGTTGGTCTTTTTGATCCGATTCTGCACAGATCAGGGGGAGTTGCCATTTGTGAGGTGGAATCGGAGGTGGAATCTGACACGGAATCGTCCCGGAATCGTGCCGGAATCCGTTGGACAAGGTGGTATGCAGCGATGGATACTCTTAATTGGCCGATTGATCACACCTGCGATTCCCGGCAGAATCGCCGGAATCGATCGGATGATGAATCGATTGGACATGGAATCCGACACGTGTATGGCTAGCTTTACACCTTACATACAGTTTTAGGACAATTAGCTGATTAGTCAAGCTGCATAGTTTTTGGCCACGTATCTTTGTTACACACATTTTTAAGAATGTGAGTATACGTGCATAAATATATAGATGTTTGATTTTTGACCAATATTATGATTGACAGCTAATATAATTTATTTTGTTTTTTGATGATGTTAGTGAGGTAGCAGATATGCGATACGCAACAAGTTCATTTGTCAGTCTAACCCAGTTCATATGTACATGGAACATCTCTGAGTGAGATTTATTATCATTAAATTGTGTTTATAAGATTTTATTTATATTATCGTACTAATATCTTTTTTAATATAATCAATTGTGTATCTTATAAAAATTCTGTGCCTAATTTAAACTCTCTCTCCTCGTTTTTTAGTTGTATGTGTATATTAATTGTGGGATGTGGCACATAAACCTGAAAACATGGAGAGTAAATGACAACATAGGTAGAATTACACAAGCTGCATACTCATTTAAAATGTAAGATCAGAATACCAAACAGACAAGCAGTATTTTTATCACACAAGAAACTGTACTAGTAGGTATCGTTATACTTTTCTTTTTTCTGTATGTGTGTTTTAGGACTTACAGTCTTCAATGAGTATGGTACAGAGAGGTTGTATGACCTAGGTCATGCCTCTAGTGATTGTCAGTACAGTCATCTTTTCATGTACAGGATATGTCTCTCCTGCCCTGGAAACCCTAGGCTTAAACCAGAATCACAGGGGAATACAACAGGTAGACTTATTGGAGTTTTTTTTTTGCTTACAGGGTTTTGCTTTAAGTTAGTTCCATCTGCACTTCTGTCTTCTGCACAGATATATTGTAGAGGCATAACATGTAGTGATGAGGGTTACAGGTATGGCACGCCTGCTAATCAGAACATTCTGTATCATCCAAAAGGTCTTCCTTTTAAATCTGAGAGGAAGGCCTTGGCAGCTAACAAGTAATCAACAGACAGGGTTCATTACAGCCAAAGGACGGCTGTACAAATGCTACCAGATAAATGGAAGTAAGGACTTGCTGAAAATTACTGCAATATCCATGCCTTTAACTAACATACTATCTATTTAATTTAATCTGAAAATAAAAACAAAATAGTTGTAGGGTTATTTTTATTAGATGAATGATTTTTTTCTGTCTTGATGGTTTTGTTCAGTTTTGTTGTTACAAAAGATTTACTTTCATACTAGAGTATTTTTTTTGCAGTTTAACAGTCCATAGATGTGTTGGCTACATTCATTTTCTTTTTCCACAGTTTTTACCTGGGTATACTCCACACCCTTTCTAGGAAGATAAACTTACTTATTGAGCAGCACCATTCACATCCTAGACAATCACCTAAAACCATAATTAACAAGGTGCACCTACCGTATTTTTCGCCCAATAAGACGCACCGGACTATAAAGCTAGCCATACATTTACCGATTCCATGGCCGATCGATCACCCATCCGATCGATTCC
>CM070037.1:68829970-68859557 GCA_036250615.1 Ptychadena robeensis
AAGGGAGCAACTGAGCCCTGGCACCCCTTTCTGTTCCCCCCCCTGGTCACGTTGACCTTTGGTGGACTTGTTGGACCCTATGCGTTCCTGGTTGCTGGTTTGGGGTGGCAAGCTGTTTCTCTACCCCTGCCCTGGTCATGTTGACCTTTATGTAAATATTGTAAATTTTTTATGTGTTTTATTTTTGTAATTGTGTATGGAGCGAGGGCCCACCATGCCTTTTTTATTGGTTTTTAGTAAAATCCCTTGCCCTGAATTCTCGTGTGTGTTGTCTTTTTACTGCTGCGCAGGGGTGGGAATGGTGGAGAGTGAGTATTTTTTCCCCAGTGCTAGAACGTGCAAGGGCTGGCAGGACATGATGTGGGATGTGGTCCTCTGTGCAGATCTCCTGATGATCGATCTGTGGTCCACCACCAATGTGCCCGATCGGCCCTGAATCAATCTGATGGAACCAACATGTTAGTTCTCTGTCGGATCCGATTCTGGGCCCCCGATCGATCGGACGTGATCGATCGGGCAAGGTGGGCTTCACACGATTCCGGGACGATCGATTGGCGTGCACGCGCCCGGAATCGATCGTCCTGGAATCACTTGGGAATTGGACCAGTGTATGGGGACCTTAAGATGCACCCAGTTTTTAGGGCAGAAAAACCAGAAAAAAAGATTTAATAAGTTTTCACATCAATTGGGTTAATGCAACGAATTCAGTGAATGCAATATTTAATTCAGTCAGAAGGTGTCACTAGCAGCAGTACACTCTCAGCAGAACACATCATACTTCACACTGATCTGCAGAAGAAAGGGGGGGGGGGGCAGGCTGTCTTGTACTCTACTCTGCTCTCAGTCTCTGTTGATGTTGCAGTTGCTGTGTCTGTAGGAGCAGCAGAGTGATTGCAGTTCCCACAGACAGGAGAGAGAGATATAGATGATCATCTATATCTCTCTCTTCATTGCTTATGGCAGCAGAACTTTGAGCTCTGCTGGCATAGGCAAATACACAGTTCAGATGGGAGAGCCGGGCATTGCCGGCATCTCTCAACTGACACCTCCTCCAGCTTCCCGGCTAATCTCCATGCTGGGAGAGCTGGCCAAGGAGCGACCACCGGCGGGGGTCGCGCATTCGGATCATAAGACACAGGCACTTTTTGCCCCCAATTTTGGGGGTGAAAAAGTGCATCTTATACGGCCAAAAATATGGTATATATTACATAAGCAATCGTTGCTTTGCATATAAGAGAAGATAGCTGGGAAATAGAATTGCTTAAGGGCATACTATACAATTAACAGGTATTTTTTTGTACCTGCAGAATTTTCAGAATGTTTTAGATTTAAAAAAATTTCGACACCATAGCCTTACTTTAAGAAATGGTAGGTCACTTTAACCTTCTGGCCGTGATTGCCTGCCCAGCTGGAGGATGTAAACATAAGTCCAGCATCACTGGAGACGCCAGATTTATGCTGAAAAAAGGCGACACCCCTCCAGTTACATGGAGGTCTATGGTGCCGCCTACCCCCACCCCCTTCGCGTCATCGGTGACATGCCAATGCTCCCGATCGCTGTTGGAATCCGGTGGTATCTAGAGCGTTGCTCTAGTTAACTGGGGCTGAGTTTGATGATGAAGGTTAAGGCAAAAGAGGGAGGCCACTAGTCTGGAAACGAAAACTAGTTTTTTGTTCTTTTTTGGGCACATCAATCACAGTTCAGGTACTCTGTAAACTGAAAGGATATGGTAGAATCTGTACACTCTTATTACATAAGCCTACCATTTTAAGGTGATTTGAACTAACTTTTATTAAAGTTTAATTGATATGAAGGAGACCAAAGTGGTCCTATTCTGGCCAAAATAGAGTGTAAGTATCCAGGTGCTGAACACAGGTTCTAGCAGGATCAACAGTGGTAGAGAGGGAGCAATCAGAAGCGTGGTCGGTAACAAACATAAATCAAAAACCAAAGGTGTCAGGTAACAAAGGGAGTAAGAAGTCTATTCCAGTAGTCAGTAGCTAAGGGTCAGTATACGGATGATAATAGAAGGTATAATAAGCAAAAAGCAGCAAGATGTTGGCAGGAGTACAATAATCTGGCATTTAGGCAGAGCAAGGACATAGCTTTTATGGGAAGTACATTGGAGGGGCCAAGAGTTCAGGGTTAAATGAGAAACTTTGTAACCAGGTCCTTTTTACAAGGTATCCAACAAGGTCTTACATTAAACATTCTGATCTCTTACCAGACAGCACTGCAGCCAGACACCAAAGCATCCCTGGGTTTGGATCCAGACATAGAGTTTAATATTTAATATTGTTTTCATTTTCCATAAAAAACTTTTTTTATATGTATTCCCATATTTGCATCTCTGCAACATCTCTCAGACACTTTCTAATTACTTTTATATTAAAAGGCTTGCTTAAAACATTACCATGTTGGAAGACCTTTAGACAAAGGGTGAAATGACACTGGTATTGTTTTTCTAGCAATTATTTATTTTAATGTAAAGTGAAGTCTTGGTTTCATGGTGGGAGATGAGTGAAACTCTAACAAATCGATCCCTAATCTTTTTTTTTTTGTATGTACAATTGATGGGAAAGATTCACTGGAGAGTGAATGACAACATTGGGATAAACAAAGATTTTTAAGGTCATTAACTTTTAATGCACTTTATCTTGTTAAAGTTTATGTGAGATTTTAGTGATTTGGTTTAGATTATTGATGGCCAAACTTCAGCCAGGTCCATCTGCAAACAGGCGGATCGGACTTTTACAGATCGGACACGGGGAATGTGAATCGAAAAAACTGGAAGTGATGGCAATACCTGGAACACACAGTTCCCGGTTTCGATATCCAGACGTGATGTCACTGATGTCACTTCCTGTTAAAGTCCATTTTCTTTCACTAGAGACTGGGTTCTCTAGTTTCGATCTAATCAATTTCCAGAATAAAATCAACATAATATTTTCAGGACTATTAGCTGCCAGGCCAGGTGAGAGTTAAATGTTTTAGAACAAAAGCTGCTCTTAACAGAATATTACCTTACTACCCATCTTGTGGAATTCTTTCTTAGTGCTATATCTGTCAGGAGGCAGTTGGAATGTCATCTTCCTCCTAATAAAGGTTGTCATTTAATGTAATATTATGGAAAATTATTAGATTTTAAGAAGTCATAAATAACATCCGACACGTTCCCTAGTGTAACATTTCTTCGTCCTTGCTGCGATTACAAATGGCAGCACCAGATTTTGGCAGGAAACTCTCTCCAACCGGAGTTTGTTTATTGGTACTTAATGAAATGCAATTAATCTAAATCACTGGTGGGCAGGATGCATTTGCTAAGAACTGATAATTGCAGAATGGCAGTTCACTCCTTCACCCACAAAAGTCACTGTATGGTCATAGAAAAAAATCTCTTTAATGACTTCCAGTCTCCATGGGCTTTGTCCAGTTTGTATCCAACATATTTTTCCATTTGCATTGTTCAATAGGCTAAATTTACTCATAAGCTACATTGTTGCATTATCTATAATGTTGAACCACAAGCTGCTATAAAAGACTTACATAAATTGAGCTCTGTTATCATTATAATATCATTAAAGTATTAAAAGGAGGCAGTATCAATACCTAGGGTGTCAATACCTGAAGCAGTGTCCAGGACTAAATAGACAGAAATACAAACCCTTTTTTATTTATCATTATTACTATCTTATACAGTATATATATAACACATATGTAACTAGGAGAGTCTTTCTTTTGGGGAAGGCCAATGAACCTGTTGCATATCTTTGGATTGTGGCAGAAAACCAGAGCGCCCAAAGGAAACCCACACAGACACAGGGAGAATGTGCAAACTTGCACATAGTGCCCAGACCGAGATTCTAACCTAGGACACTAGCGCTGCATGGCAAGGGTGCTAACCGCTCTGAGCCACTGTGCTGACCACCGTTTTTACAGCTCTTCTTTGCTGACTTAACAAATTTATATAGTTAAATCTTAAAAGTAATTATATAGTTAAATCTTAAAAAGGAAGGAATGAACAAAATTTGAGGTACGCTTTATCATTTTGATCTGGTAGGTTAGTTGGCTGTTTGTAAATTAAAATCTTACATTATGATATAACAGCTTATTGTGATATGCCTCATAGAGGGGAGTAAGAATAATTTCTAAAAATCTGTTATTCCATGTAAAACAAAGTGTATGTTTTAGAAAATAAAATAAATAAAAAAAAAACCCCTGCATTCCATATTATCTTGTAAACACATGGTGATAAGGTAACACATATTACAGGAAAGCTTGGCTATGGCCATGACCATTGTCAATTTTGTACCTCCTGTACAAGATCCCCAATAACATATGCACTGCATATTATGGATTTTAAGTGGCCACAGCAGCTCTTTAATTAACAACGTACATAAACATATTAAAAGCTATTAACATTTATTTAACATAACTACCAAAGAAAAGGGGGTCTTTGGTGTCCATTAGCCAAAAAGATTCACTAAAAATAACCATTGTATAGCGACTCTCGTCCCCAGCTGCACCCCAACTGGCTTTAAGACAGCACTGAAATTACCATTACTGTATCCAATGGGATCAATCCTATATTATAACGCAGACACCACACATTGTTTTGGTTCTGTACACAATTAATTTTAAATGAAAAAACTCAGCTTCAGTTGAACTAGACTTTTGGCTATTAATTTGTGGGTTTAACAAAAAGATTGCATATAAATATAAGGAACTAAAAAGTGGGCAATTCCTTTTTATATGTCATAAAGTTGTATCAATGTTGCGTCAGTGGTCCGTTTTTGAAATGCAGAGCACTGCATTTTAAAAAAAAATCAATGGAACACTTAGGCTTGGGCTTTGCAGTGATTTTCACGCAGGGATTTAAGTGCAGTGCACCAGCTGGCCATTGATGCCAATGGGGCTATGACATGGCTGTGCACACAACCCGTCATAGCCCCAATCTGTTGTTTCGAACCTCCGCCCCAATAATGTTGAAATGGAGCTTAATGGATTACACCTCCATTGACAGACATTTTAATAAAACCACTAACGCAACATGGAAGCCATTACATTGAAATGTAATGGATGCATTTTGTAACATATCATTAAGGTAGAAACATAGCCTTACCAGATAAAAGGCCTGGCGTGGATTTAAGGGGTGGTGTTTTGTGGACAATTTTGCTGTGAATAGACATTATTCGGTCAAAGAAGCTCTCCATGTAGTTTAAAAAAGACATCCCTAAGCTGCAAAAAAAGAAAAAAACACATCTGAGAAATTGCTACAATATTAAGAGTGGCAAATCTACAGTTTCGTATAAGAAATAAAGCATTGGTGAAGTCAGCAATTAAAAAGACCTGGATGACAGAAGACATCAGTACTGGATGATCACAGAATCATTCCATGCTAAAAATGGGCAATGACCTAAACACACAGCCAAAACAACTCAGGAGTTTATTAAAGCAAAGAAGTGGGTTATTGTTTAATGTCCAAGTGAGACACCTGATCTGAACCTAATTAAGCATGCATTTTACTTGTTGAAGACAAAACTGCAGACAGAAATGCCCACAAACAACCATGAATGAAAGCCGCTGCAGTAAAGGCCTGGCAAAGCATTAAAAAAGGAGGAAGCCCAGCATTTTTGGAAACTCAGCATCCATGAGTTCCATACTTTAGGCTTTTTCAACCAAGTATTAGAAATTTATATTTTATTTTCAGTTATTTAATTTATCCACTTACTTTTGAGCCCCTGACATTCGCTCAGCCCACTGAATTAACCTCCCTGGTGGTTTGCCCATCCCGCTGGTCAATTCCTACATCGGGGGGGGGGGGGGGGGGGGGGGTTTGCGCCATAGGCCTCTACTTGATGATGCCGGCCATGTGTAGAGGGTAGGAGGGAAGGCGGGAAAAACAGCACAGTACAGTGTATGGGAAAACTGCTAGAGAGGTTAAAGCTGAAAGTCTTTAGTTCAATCTCAGTCTGAACTCATTTCAAATTCATTGTGGAAATGTACAGAACCTGTTGGTACTTTTTTGATAACCTTTCTGAAGTGACCAACCAAAGAAAAGCTTTTATTTATCTAGCAGAGCTGTAAACTATCTGCTTCATCACATCAGCAGATACATTATATTCCTTGACTGACCTGAAATTAAGTTGAGAGATACATTACCTTTCCAGCTTTTTTTATCATCCTTGACTCAACACCAAACCTCTAAAATCATCTTGTAATGAACATCTCTTACAAATGAACATCTGTACCATCAGATAACACATGCTATTTGGGGAAGTGGTAGGATCCCTTGTGAACAGCATTTTATCTGCTACACACTGGTTAAAGTGGCCATTGATCTGACACACTCTTTGATTGCGGCTGTCTCTCCATTGTGATAGCATTCCAGTGATTATAGTAAGACCTAACTGAGACCATTTGTTCCTACATCACTATGAAGATCTTTTCTGTGTGCTGTCTGTGGACATCCTTTATAGCCATTCTGATTACTTTTATCAAAAACAGCCCAGGTCTGAGGGATATTTTCTATCTGTTGCTTTTCTGAACCTATAGCTTTTTTAAACTCCTTCAATGTTATAAGTTGTGAAACACTCCATTGGCAGCAATCAGGTTATAGAAAGTGGGCCATTTGAAGCAGATATATCCAAAAAAGAGTTGTGTGGGGAAAGCTGCATTCACACTGGCAGCTTCCTCACACACACAGCCGCAGAGGGGAGACCAGAGAGTAGATTCCCCAATCAGCCCCCCTCCCTTCCCTGTGTGTGAGGAAGAGGAGATGCCTAAAGTGTGCTCCATAGTGACCCAATTTTTGTGGCTGAAATTAGGTACTGCAGGGGATTTTTTTCCCTAAATCGTTTAAACACCGGAAATATTATTTTCTGGTTTTCCTGCTCTAAAAGCTGGGTTCGTCTTCTGGTCAGGTGCGTCTTATAGTGAAAAATATGGCATGTCAAAAGTAATTGGAAATTTTACAGTCACTATTGACTGTGATAAAACAAGTTAAAAGTAGGGTTAGACTTGAGGAAAAGAAAGTAATTATCAAGCTAGAGTCAAATAATGGCAGAAAAATGCTTTTCATCAGTGAAAAACAGAGACTATGTTAAGGTTCACAGATCACAAGAATTGGGCCATAAAGGATTGGAGTAAAGTAATTTTCTCTGATGATCAGTTTTCTCTCAGACCATGAGAGATCTCTTGTCTTATGGTTAGATGGAGATCTGGAGAAGTCTACAAGCTACAGTGTCACACGCCAACATTAATATATTTTGGAGGGTCAGTGATGACCTGGGGGTGCTTCAAGGCTAGAATCGGTCAGATGTGTGTTTGTGAAGAAAATATGAATGATCACCAAGTCAAGAGTTTGTTTTTGGTCATAAACCATCAACCAAATCTGTTGGATTTTTTTTGTGGAAATAGAGGTATGACATTACTGAGCTGCAATATGAAAAACTGGTGGAGAGCATGCCAAATTGAATGAGTTGTAATTGCAAATTTTTATTGTGTATAAGCATGTACAAACAGTTAATGATTCTCCTGGTTTTTATTTTTTTCCTCATTCACAAAGTTAGTTGATAATACATATGTGAAAGTGTTATTTTCCTTAAAATCTAAACATATTCTACTCAGTCTATGTACTCACTCTACACATTAACACATCATTATCATTTTATTAATAAAGGGTTTAAAAAGCAATAGAACCATGTTTTAGATTGATAGAGTACTAATAAAGTTATAGTGTAAGGAACTAATGCATGCTGATATAGCCCAATTTGGTCTGGGGATTCAGTCCTCAATGACCTTCGGTCATGAAAGTGTTGAAACATCAAGAGTGTTTACTTTTATTTTATTGGCTGTTGAAGATAATATTATGAGCCCGTCGTGCAATGAAAAGGTTAATAGAGTTTCCTATAAAAACAACTTTGTACATCAACTTCATGAACATAAAGCAATTTTATGGTGCACAGATTCTGAGGGAGCTGTCTCCAGATGTGTTTTATGTACAACAGAAAACCTCCTGCAGCTTCTTCGAGTGTCGGCAATCTAACATATTCTGGCTGAGGGCAATTTGCCGGCATTTGTCATATTTGTACTGGTGTGTCTCCTGTGCTAATCTAAGCTTTGCTTTTTTTCTGCTCACTGTCTTCATGATTAGTGAGATGTGCTATTGTTTATTCATTCAGGTATGAAGGGAGGGCTAGGCCAGTGAAGGAGAACAGTGGATAACAATGTGGTGATAGTATATGGAATTATAAAAGAGTTTTACTAGAGCTTCAAATAGATTCCCTACTATTCAGTACAAGTGTGATATTTCAGGTTTGGGTCGATAATGACACATGAAATTATTCAATGACTGCAAAACAATTCAGCAAAGTTCCCCAGGAGCTGTTTTTGTTATTTGTATTGTTTTGGTTTTTTTTTTACTGGCAGCTCTTTTTTCAGTACTCATCTCCATTCCAGGTCTGTCCAAGAAGATTAGAGAGCCATATAAGAATACAACGAGTAGCACCAACACCATGACTTCAGCACAGCTCTCTCTTCAATTGAATACCACCACCATGCTTCACTGTAGGGATGGTATTGGTCTGGTGATGAGGGGTGCCCGGTCTTGTCCAAACGTGACACCTGGTGTTCACACCAAAGAGTTCAATCTTTGTCTCATCAGACCAGAAAATGTTGTTTCTCATGGTCTGAGAGCTTCCATGTGCCTTTTACTAAGCAGTGGCTTCTGTCTGACCACTCTACCATAGCAGCTTAATTGGTTGGTTGATTGCTGCAGAGATGGTTGCCCTCCTGAAAGTTTCTCCTCTCTTCACAGAGGACCTCTGTATCTCTGACTCTGACATCAGGTTCTTCATCATCTGCCTGACTAAGGCCCTTCTCCCCCATCACTGTTTAAATGTCCAGAGTCCTGGTGGTCTTGAACTTCTTCCATTTATGGAACATGCAGGCCAATGTGCTTAGTGGGGCTTTTTAACCTTCCCCAGATTTGTGCCTCGAGCCAATCCTGTCTTGAAGGTCTATAAACAATTCCTTTGAATTGGTTTATGCTCTGACATGAACTGTCAACTGTGGAAGCTCATATAGACATGTGTGTTCTTTTTCATGTCCAATCAACTGTATTTATTACAGGTGGACTTCAATTAAGCAGTGCAAGCATCTCAAGGATGCACCTGAGCTAAATTTTGAGGCTGTAAATATTTATGTAAATGTACTTTTTTTTGTGCAAAATTTGCCAAAACCTCAAGTAAACTTTTTCACGTTGTGTGTACGATTCTGAGGAATAAAATGAATTTACTCAATTTTGTAATACGACTGTAACATAAAAAAATATGAAAAAACGAATGCACTGTGAATACCGGTGCACTGTATATATCATGAGACTGCGTTTATCTGGTTGTAATCATTTCTTTCTATTGTCTTCTAGATCATGCTTTTGAGTGACCCAGATGTAGAAAGCAGTATATGGATCAGCGCGGATGCTGGAGCCACGTATCAAAAATACAGAATGAACTTCTACATACAGAGTCTCTTGTTTCATCCTAAGCAGGAGGATTGGGTGCTAGCTTACAGTCTTGACCAAAAGGTAAGGTCATCTTTATTTTTTTGGGCCATGCTAAAAGCTAATATATATATACATTTCAAATGTTCCTACAAGCCTTCTCTACATCTCAGTCTCTTGGTGTTGATAGCATGTTCAGGGGCTTTGTCATCAATGCACCATGTCAGCTAGTTAAAAAAATTTGACCATTTCTAATAGAAGTATCAGTAGTTTATGAAGTCTTTCTGTTGTATAGGAGGGCATATTTATCTTTTACAATTATTATTATAATCTATAGTTCTGATAACATCGGGGAGGGTACCTGTGTGCCTTAAACACAATACATTTCACCTACACATGCTTCCAGTGCAAAATTATCCCCAAAAATTTATGAAATAGAATCACCTCATAAGAAGACATAACATTTATTACTGTGGGGGTTCAGAAAATGCAAAGCCTCCTGGCTTTCATAACGCAACATAAATGATTATCCTTGGCTTCAAGAAAATCATAAAATCACCTGTTTTATTACAGCCACAAGCCTGGGCCCTACAATCTTTGTGAGCCCTTTCTGTTTCCACTGCTCAGACAGCCCACGGTCTGAAGCCCTGACACACTGGACTCAGTGTAGGTGTTAACTCTTTGAGTGTACCTGGGGAAATAGGAAGGCCCACCTAATGATCCATTTACACTTTGACAGACAAATGGTCTGTCACAGTACCTATAACTTGCTGTTTCCTAAACACACTCTATAGTATTTGGTTGTATTTTAGATGTTGATGTATGTGAGAGCATCTGGAATATTCAATAAATATTATATATCAAGGGAAGAGACATCTTATAATGACATAAGGACTGATGCATCTTTGTTTCTTTCATATAGTTGGTTGCATCTTGATATATAAATACAACTGCAGATGTATAAAACAGTATCATCTCTCGTCTGGACTACTGTAACATCATCCTCTCTGGTCTTCCTCTAACTAGACTCTTCAATCCATCATTAATGGTGCTGCTAGTCTCATTTACTCCTCTAACCGCTCCTCATATGCCGCTCCTCTCTGCAAATCTCTTCACTGGCTTCAATTGTCCAGAGAATCAAATTCAAAGTTCTGTGCCTTGCTTTTAAATCACTGCACAGTGACCTGCTAATGCCATTCCTGATCATAACATCATCACATGCCTGGCTTCAAGACTTAACTAGGACCGTTCTTACCCTATGGAACACTCTCCTTTGACCCATTAGACTTGATCTACCTTTGGAACTTTTAAAAAAAATCCCTGAAAACCCACCTCTTCAGTCTTTCCTACCCATCTTTTCATTTCTAACATCACAAACATGCCAGTCCCCCCCTCCCCCACCACTTATTGTATACTTTGTTCCCCATACTTTGATTGTAAGCACGAACGGGCAGGGTCCTCTACTCCTCCTGTGTCATAGCCTGCAGATGTGTTGGTGTGTAACATTCAGTTGTGTGTAAACACAATGCCAAGGAGGAATTAACAACAGTCTAAGAAAAGCAGTTGCTATTTCCTATTGCAAAACTCCAGTCACTGGCCAGACCCCAACCAGAGTGAAATGCTGTTATGGGACTATAGAAGAGCAATTATTTCTGAAAACCTCATAAAAGTGAAGCAGTGTTAGCAAGAAGTGTGGGCAAGTTATTGCGGCTAAAGTGCTTTTATAAGTTGTTGAATTATTGGGTGTCATTTTTCCAAATGTGACATTTTGGCTACAAGAGTTTAAACAGTTGTATTTTATTTGTTCAAATACTTTATAATAAAGTTTCAATGACTGGGCAAGTAGTGTACAATATCATAGAAAAGATAGGATGGGCAAAGGTTCCAGAGATTGAGTTGAGAAGGGAGACACCAGTGGAAGTTTGCATACTTTCTGACTATTATGATTAGTTATCTGTAGAGCAGAACTTCAGCTCCGCCATACCCTTTACCAGGCCTTTTGGTTTATTTGGTGATCTTACAGGTTCTTTCTCTTCCCCCATAGTAGCAGTACTCTTGTAGTAATCAGCACTTCCTTTATGATGTCCGAGCACCACTCAGAGGTGAAATTCAAACCCAAAGCAGGCTGAAGACCAAATTGGGATGGTGGACCCATAGTTTGTTGGTAGTTCTGTCTGCATCAATTATTATAACATGGTAGGTTTCTCTTTGTGGGGCACTTGGAGACTTGTATGCATAAAAATAAATAGGCCAAGCGCAAGAGAGCAGTTCAGCAAAAATCTTCTTATTTTTCTATTCTCAAATCAGACGCTGATATTAGTGTTTTTTGTGGGTAATAATAATAATAATAATAATTTTAGTAATAGTAAGTAAAATAATGTCTAAATCAGGGGTGTCAAAGTCCATCCAAAGGGCTAAGTCTGGCCACTGTGAAAATACTTTTAAAATTCTATTCTATATATATTTCTTTATAAGAAATTAATGCCAGAGATGTGTCTTTTATTTGTCATTTGATGTCATGTGATTATGCTTTGCTTGTACCAGATTCAATGTTTAGGCAAAACTTATATTTCCAGAGATACATTATATCTGAGGAGAAGGAAAAACTTCTTTAACTGTAGAAAATTTTTAAAAAAGTATAAGGTCCAAGTTTAAAATATTTTTGAGCCCAGTCTTATAGAGGATAAGTGTTGAATGATACCAAATTCAGCCTGTGAGACATGGGGTGAATGAGTTACTGCAGGGGGCTAGGCAGGAATTAGGTCTAGTATCTTCTTTGTTTGTTTTGTCACACAAATTCTGCTTTCAGCAAAGTTTTTATTTCTATTGAAAGCAGTACTCACGACTGCAAGTAATAAAGAAGGCTTTTAAGACTTCTACTATACTACCAAATGTTACTTATTTAACAATACACATAGATTTAAAATATGCATTCTTACCCTACCATTCTTTCAAATTGTTATAGCTGACAAGAATATCAACTGATAAAGAATAAAAAGAAAAAAAAATGGAGTAAAAGTATATAAAAGAGTAAAAGACAAAGACAAGAATATAAAAGTGCATTGCCTAAGCTAAAGAAAATGTTTTCAAAAATGGACAGCTATAATAAATGCCTACATGCCTGAATGAATTGATTGCTGTAAAGCTCCTGTAGAGTTTTTTTCTTCTTTTTTTATCATTGAGAAGAATGAAGTAATCCAAATGCAAACCTTGCATTGTGACCCACATTTTCTTTTCAAGAACCTGCATCTTTCAGCTAAAAAATAGGCATGAAAAAATAAAAAATCTGTTTTCCCAAAAAAAGTAGTTCACCCATGCATGCCATTAGACCAATTCTGGTCTTTAGCATACCCTAAGTACCAGGACCTGCATGCCACCCAAAATTCCTAGCTGCACAAGGAAGAATGCAGAAGCAGCACAATGTAATATTTATTTTCTCTAGTATTATTATTATTATTATTATTATTATTAACATTTATTTATATAGCGCCAGCATATTACGCAGCACTGTACAATGCATTAGAGTGGAGATACAACACAATATAGTACACACAGGAGCAGGTTATGACACAGGAGGAGTAGAGGACCCTGCCCGGACGGGCTTACAATCTAATAGGTTGGGGAACAAGGTATACAATAGGTGGGTGGATGGGACTGGTATGGTGGTGATGTTAGGAAAAAGATGGGTAGGAGAGGCTGAAGAGGTGAGTTTTTAGAGCTTTTTTGAAGGTGGCAAAGGAATTCTGATGGGGCGAGGGAGGAGTTCCAGATAGTAGGAGTGGCCCTATAGGACGTCTTGAGCCATGCATGTGGAGAGTTATGAGTGGGATTTCATTAGTAAAGTCAAGGGAGGAGCGGAGGGGGGCGTTAGGGGTGATGTTTTAGCCATTTTGGAGATGAAGGAGGACAGGAGGTGTGTGAGTTATTTGTGCCTTCCCAAATACGGGAATAGGCGTCGCAAACAATCACTACCGGTATTTTCTGCAAATAGGCTTCCCGGTTACCCCCGAACAGGAGGGACTTCTAAAGTCCGATGCACCTGTTTGGGAACAAGACGTGGCTGTTGGTTCGGCCAATAACACAAATAGAGAAAGTCAGTAGACAACATAGGTACTAAACCATCATGTAAAACCACAGAAGACATAAATGAGAGCGAAAAAAAACTAATTAACCCAGAAAACAATACAGTAACTGTTAACAAAGGGTTGCAATTACATAGTAAAACGTTATTTTAATACACCATGAATCATCAAATACAAAGTGAACAGAGCTAAGAAGACCAGTGGTAAGGCTATTACCTTTGTACTCATCTGATACACAAAAAGGTGCCACCTTTCCCCATACCTTACACTTTTGTAACTTGTCTTCCTTGCAGTGGCAGCTTCTTCCATTACATATACAAGCTCCGATTGCTTGGAGCCAATCCTTTATTTTAGGACCACAGGATTGCCAATGTCTGGGTATTGAGAACTCTGGCAGAGTTTATCATATGGTGTTTCCACCAACGACTTGGGCTTCTGATTGGGCCCTGGTAATGGTAGGAGAAGCATACTTGGGGTAAAAGTGAGTAGTGAGATCACGAATTTGCAATTCCGAATATTAATCGCGAATATCGGCAATGCGGAATTCGCGAAGATGGTGCATATATTGCCGAGTATTCTCAATTCCCGGATATTCGGGTATTTTTTTTCCCATTACCACGCCTCTTCATGCAATGGAACAAATTGAAGGCTGCAACAAGAGCTTAGCACACTCCTGCGACCACCAACCGTTTTTAACCAATATTGGGTGATGCAATATTCTGAATCTGCAAAATCGACATTTAGAAATTCCCGCAAAAATCACTTCGATGCGTCTCAAAATTCTCATTTTTTTTTTTCAACACAAACCCCTCAATGCAAGTTAAAAACAGAGATTTTGCGAAATTCGCATAACCTGACTTCCGATATTTCGCAATAAGAAGAATATTGCCCGAATGTGAAAAGTTTCCCGAATGTTTGCCGAATGTTTTCCTATTTCCCAAAATTCGCGGCATGCCGCGAATACGAATGTTGCCTATGCCGCTCATCACTAAAAGGGAGTTCCCTACTCAGTATATGAGACATCCATTTATGAAACTACCGCCACAAAGAAAACAAAAATGAGAGAGCCTAGTGAGCAATTACATCTGCAGCAAGTGAGAGGCTAGGTTGGGTTCATTTTGTGCAATACCTCAGGAGTACGGTACCAAAAGGAAAGGCTTTTATGGTTGGTTTGGTATTCATGACTCATTCTTTAACCTAGAGTTTGAAGTAAATTGTTTCAGCATTAAGCCTTTTATCCCCAGTGAGGCTGAATGATTCATGAATACCACAAGGTGGCAGAATAAGTCATTCAAAGTGAAATATTTCAAACTAACAGGGTGTTAGAAAACAAGGAAGACACAGACAAGCAGAGAAGAGCGCAGCTGCACAGGAGACCTGGTGGCTGGATCATGAAGTTGTAAGAATTTTAAGGATTTGGTAAATACGGAAATACTAATACATAAAATGCTCTTTTGAAGCAACACATATCAGCATATATATATAAGTTTATTGGAAAATTATGATTTTTTTATTTGCCTTGTGTAACGGAAGAGAAATATGGGGAGAGAATGAATGGTTACCAATTCCAAATATAATAATTTGGCTATTGTGTAATGTTGATGTTTTGTATTATCTGTATTTTGAATCGACTTTAATAAAGTACACTTATATTACAATGACCATTTTACAGCTCTACTGGTTGCATGAAAATCACTTTGTATACTAGTTGATTTCAATGTTTTCATAACCAAGCCCTTCCTACCTCAAGTCACTTTCCTGGGTTTGTTGATGTGGTTGGTTTGCTAAAAATGTCTTTTAAGGTTGTTATCAACCCAAAATTTTGGAAGAATTGTAATGCATGAGAATTGTATGCATCAGAAAGAAGCATCCATAAGTCAGACAGAGTCAAAGTATAGTTGTGACCTGGTTTTGAAACTTGGTGAAGGCCGTAGAGAGCTAGAAAATTAATCTCATACACTATCACTTTTTTCTTGCATAGTGTTGAAGGGTTATAACTTTTGTCATGTATTATCCTTCATGTTTGAGCAATTGCTTCTCATTTCCTGTCCTGGTGACACCGAAGGCAGAGAGCAGGGGTGAAACCTGCCCCACAGGAACAACAATAAAAATATATATTCTAACAAAAGCTTTTTGATTATTCTCTGGCTATTCTTTCTAGAACTAAGCTTTCATTGGCCCAAAATATCATAAAATGTGTCATGAAGCTAGGAAGCAATCGTATTTTAATTTCCTGTCCCCACATATAATATGTTATGTATGGGGCTGTGGCAGTTTGGATAGCCTGGATCTCACAACAGAATAAGAATCTGCATTTTGATGTTTGACATTATAAATAAGTAAACTATTTAAATAAAGAATAGGCAAAAAATACAGCAAGCAGGCAGCTGCCTGACACATCTTATCAATGATTTACTGAGAGCATATAAGTTTGATGGTGTTTGTCAGCGGTAGCAATGTTTGCGGGTGACAGCTGTTCATCCATATTGGTCGCTCTGGCCGCAGATGTGACATGGTGCTCTGATCGGCCCTCCATTCTCAGGGCAGCTTGGGCCACGATCCGTCTTTCTCTTTGACAGCTGTGGAGATAGCATGAGAGTGACTACTTGGTGGCTGGCATACAACACAGAGGGGTGCTGGGCCACTTGATTATTCTGTCAGCGTCTGCGCAACGATGCATCCTGATGCAACGGCGTTCATGATGCTGCTGTAAAACACTTTTATTTCACGGAAGACTGAACATTTATACAGTTGAGTTAAGAAGGATCAGGTAAAGCAAAATAAAGGAAATATCAGATATATTAATTTATTAAAAGTAGACCTTTCAGAAAATTGAAAAGAGTACATCCATAAATTCTTATCATGAATAATGTCATTGCTTTAATTCTTTTGTAAAGCTGCATGTGTTATAAAACACCCAACTCTAGTCCAGTGATTTTATTGTCATCATCTGGAATGATGCCATTATTCTGCTGCAGCCAAAAAGAAAAATACCACACCTTCCTTAACAACACGGCTGGCCACATCGGGGGGCCCGTACAATAACTTTGCATAGTGCGCCCAAAATGCTAGAAATGGGCCTTCTTCTCTTGTGGATTGCCAACTGCACGGACTGATATGGGAGACACCCTGAAGTACGGTATATGATTGTGTGATCTGGGAGGTATCCCTGAGTCAACAGCTTATTCTGGAAGTAGATGTGACATTGGATGATACTGATAGAACATAATTCTGCCCTTCTCGAGTAAAGCAGGGTACAGATATGGGGATATGGGTCAAATTGATGGCCGCTTCGAGCGCCGTGCTCACGGCCATCTATCTAACCCATATAATCTGCCCCTATAGCTGTTTTCGAGCGGGACAAATCAATTCCGCTCGAAAACAGCTTTATTGGACATGACCGTAATTACGGCGATGTCCGATGCTTTGCTTAGAGAACCCAACACCATGAAAAGAATTGTGTATTTTAGTATGGTGTGCCATTACCAAAGACTAATCCTTTAATGCCTAATGGTTCCTTGGGATTTTACACCTTTTACAAAGTGTATAAAGTTTATAAACAGACTATAATTGACACATTTCATACTTCTTTGCGATTTGAGCTCAGTAAAGGCCCCCATACCCCTTTTTTGATTTCCCTACGATCATTGTCAGATCAATCAAACTGCAAAAGAAATACCTCCCACAGGGAGAAACCAATATTTGATCAATGTTGGTTCCATTGGTTGAAAAGCAAAATCTAAAGGCCCCCATACACGGGTCAGATTCCTGTCTGATTCCGGGCCGATCGATTCCGGGCGCGTGCACGCCAAACGATCGTGCCGGAATTGCGTGCAGCCCACCTTGTCCGATCGATCAGGTCCGTCCGTTCCGGGGCTCAGAATCGGATCCGACAGAGAACCAACATGTTGGTTCCATCAGATTGATTCTGCACAAATCAGGGGGAGTTGCCATTTGTGAGGTGGACAATCGGACACGGATCCGTCCCGGAATCAGCTGGACAAGGTGGTATGCAGCGATCGGATCACTTAATTGGCCGCTCGATCGGAGCTCCGAGTCCCGCTGAGATCGCCGGAATCGATCGGATGGGTGATCGAGCGGACATGGAATCCGACACGTGTATGGCTAGCTTAAGGAAGTTGATTGCAAACACACCAAAATGTCTGCCACCGGATGTATAAGGATGCTTATTAGTAGTGTTGAGCTCGAATATTCAAATTGCGAATCTATTCAGCGAATATCGGCTATTCGAGAATTTGCAAATTTTACAAATATGGCGACGGATATTCGCAATTTCCAAAATTTGTGATATTCGCAATTGTGATGCTAATGCTAAAATAAGTAGCACATGTGACTATTCATTTTGAAGGTTTAATTGCAAGGCTATTATAATTGCGCATATATTTTTGCAATGCACTAACAATTTCGAATATTGACGAGTATCGAATCGAATGTTATTCAAATTATTCGCGAAATATCGCAAGTTCGAATATTGCCTATGCCGCTCATCACTACTTATTAGTTAAATCAAACCAAAATCCGTTAGGCAAAATAAAATTATATTTAATATACATTTGATATATACTCGATCAATCAATCTCTTCTGACCGTTCACGTTTTGATTTTTTTGGGCAATTCCGATCGATTTGAGTTGATGGAACCATGTGGCTAGGCATTGCTTTCACATAGACTGGACTGCGAATGTATCTGTTTTTCTCCATTACATATAAGCAAATAGGGTTAGTGGTTGAAAGGAAATAAGTTCACAGTTGAGTAAAAATTTCAAAGCAAATTATTTTTTTTCAATGTTCCCACAACCCTTCTCTACATCTCCAGCAACTTTGGTGATGATACAATTTTCAGAGGCTTTGCAATCAGCTCACAAAGTCGAAAAATTTGACCATCTCTAGTTCAGGAATCAGAACTATTTGACTATGACTATATGGTTATATAAGTAAAAAAAAAGTGTGTCCTCAAAAAATGGGGGTTTTCCAAGGCACACTGTCGCTCATAATTTAATTACTCAACAACTTTATTAAAAGCAAAGACATTTTATTACATTTAAAAAACATTATTTATACACATCCACGTGGGTTTAGCATGATTCAATGTTCACAGCATGATATGGTAAATAAATCCACCATAGAGATGAAAGAGAAACTCCACATCCGGTGTTTCTCCTTCACTCCATTACAGAAAGGGGATTTAGATCGAACTTCTAAACTGCTTTTAAAGCATTTGGCGCTTCCGACACGTTTCGCCTATGGCTTTCTCAAGGAAACATCATACTTAAGCTCTACTGTGTCCTTTCCCTTCTCCTCACAAGGCCCTCAGAGGATAGGAAGTAGTTGAATACCTGCTTATTAGCAATCTTTTTACTTCATACTTTCATGCTTTTATCCCCACTGTATGCCCTCCAAAACGGGGGTTAAAGGGTCCTCTTTCAAGAGGGGCTGCCTGTGGTTATACCTTCTCCCTGGTGTGCTGCTCGCCGCAGATGCCGTGTCTCCGTGTTTCTCCGCTCCACCGATACTTATATGATTATATAAGTGTCAAATGTCATGAGACCCCTATCCCCTGTGCGCCATCGCTGACGTTTTTCTGTTAAACCTCCAGTAAGTTATTGTAGAGAGTTTTTTGTTTTAAATGGGGTTTCCAGTGTCTTTTTCCTGGTCAAGGATGAGGCGAAGAGTGCTGGGGTAAATGGGTGCTATGTCTTTAAAGGTTCAAAAGAGATGTCTGACCTTTTAATCAATGTACCCACCTTTTTAGGACTGCTACCTCCTACTATACTCAGCAAGAGATGTTGCCAGTGGAGATGGTTGTGAAATTTTGACTTAACTTTGACTTTAATTTATGCAAAAACTACATGTGCTAGAGCAATATGTTTTTTTAATGTTCCGAGAACCCGTCTCTTCATCTCCATCAGTTTTGGTGATAATACTATGTTAAGGGGATTTGCAATTACACCCAAATTCCATTTTTTGAAAAAAAATATTCTTCCATCACTAGTTGCCACAAATTGTATATCTTATCATTTTGATGTGCACACGGCAAATTACTAAAAGCCAATTAAAGAAACAGCTTTCTGGTAAATACAGAATTACACACAGATTTTTCAGCGAGAAAGAAACATCCTATTTTTTCTGATTCAAGCTCCATACCTACTTTGGTTACCTTTACTTACCCGTAAACAATTTAACCCAAACTTCTTTTTTTCCTCTTCCTCCCTAATCAACATGTAAATTTTAGCTTTTGATGTATTTTTTTTATAATCCTAATTAGTAGCAGGTATTTAGTCAAGCAATTAGCCCCATCAAGTCAATTTGAAATTAAAATAGAGAGCTTGATTAGAAAACTCATTACTTTAGAAGAATTCTTCCCAATAAGCAACTTGTTACTCGTTCTCCAACTAAATAAATTGTGGCGCTTCTCCAATATGATGTAAATTTGCATAAATTTGGGTAGAAGAGAAGTGGCATATTACACAGGATTATTGTCGATGAATTTTAGGTATCCATCACAAACTGACAATTATAACCTATTTTAGATAATAGTAAGGAATAAAATTATATTATGATATATGATATAAAAAAGGAAGAACACATTTTTAAAACTGCCTTCTAAAAATATCTATGGGTTCTTTTACATTACATGAGCTGCAACTAACACGCTTGTTCATGCAAACATGTCCGTTGCTGATATCTAAACCCCTGCATTTGCGCATGCCTCTGTGTTTGGCCTCCTACCCTGCAGTAATGCACACTAAATGAAAAGGAGCATGTATAGTGTATAAGGGTCCTGAATTAGCTTCCATACCTGCATATTGTGTAGATCTGTTTTTATTAGAGTATTCACACAAAGATCTACGCAATATGTCCAAACATGAGCACTTGACCCCAATATACGACCAAAGGTAGATGTATTCACAATAAGGACTACTGATGGTCATACAGTTTATAAAGATATTTCTTACCTATGTGTGCTTCCAACAGCTTGACGTCTCATCTGTGAACCAAACCAGCTCCATAAAGACATTAGTGAGGAGGAACTTCTTAACTAGGTCTTCTCATCCAGCTAGAGTACATGACCTCAGGAATGATCTTTCGCCTAAGTGTGTGAAAATTCGAACACACACGCTCCAAAATCTTGTACACGGCTGTTTCAGTTGAGTAGATGTTGATATAGCTGCTATGTTTTGGCAGCTTTATATTGATGTCTATCTTTTAGGAACATGAAGTCCAATAAGTTCACACAGAGTGAAGACCTAAATCAACATGATATTCTTATTTTCAGAATAATATGATAATCTTGCAGGAAAAAGGCATTCCATTTCAATAAGGCAATGTGTCAACAAGGCATCTGACCCTTATGTGTAATGTTAACCGGTAAATGTGTGTGGGGGGTTGTGTTTATTAAAGAACTTGAATAAACCTTCCCTACTGTGATTGTTTTGTGTGACTACATTTTTTTTCTGCATACACTTCACTTCAGTTACTTTTAATCCACACTGACAGAGCAGTTCTTCGGATCCAACCTGCTTATACGTTCCAGAATAGTTGCTATAGCCTCTCCCTGGGGATTCTGAAACAGCTTATACAAACCAATGTAAGCATAAGCAGTAAGTTGACCTTTTCAGCTCTTTATTCAGGCATATTGTATAAAGCAAAGAAGGAAGAAGAGACAAGGAGCAGAACACGGCTAGTCATATATTTCCCCTAAGTGTTCCAGTTGTCTAAACTGTGCTCAAGTAAGACTCATTCCTGACAAACTGACAAACTCTCTTGATGATATGTCTCCTTCACTACTGCTTCCTTCTCAATCCCCTATCACACAGTTTGTCTCTGGGAGCACTGTATTTGGGTCAAAGCTCTGTGTCAGTACCAATGGTACAGTGCTTATGCCTGGTGACTGGCCACTGAGATGACCTGACTAGTATATGTTATACTTTTGGACTTTAAGCGAGATTTGTGTAACCTAAAGTGTTGGTTATCAACTTTACCCAATCATCCTAATCTATTATTTCTGGTGCTCCATCTTTTGACATGGTGTATATAGACCCTAAATTCACCCTTGTATTTATTTGTTAGCATAGTCCCACTTGCCTATTTCCCTCATGATCTAACAGTCTTAACCTAAATATGATATCTAATCTAAGGGTGACAATGTCTCTAAATGTATCACCCCAAAAAATTGCATCCTCTGGATTCCAGCATGTTCACCTTAAATAATATATACCTTATAACAATATATCATGCATAAGACAAGTCCAAATATAAAAGGACTGAACTAGGCATAGGGACTACATGCCAGGACCTGGCTTACTAAGGGTTAGTAAATCTTAAAACCATGCTTAAGGCTCCCATACACCTTACAGTCTTACCATACAATCTACTTTTTTTCTACCAAAACCATGTAATATTAGGACCTTTCTAACCCTCCAATCACTATGTATTCCATCAGGGAGGAACAGGAATTGATGTGCCCATGTGGTGCACATTGATTACCATTTGATTGACCTGCAATCAATCACAGCATGGTGACGTCATCATGCTGTGATTGATTGCCGGTCGATTGCACGGGAATCTACCCATGTATACCCAGCTTGATTAGTTGGGTCAGTTTCTAGGATGGGGTCCTCCTGTATTTCAGTGTGGCAGGTGAATTCACCACACTTCAGTCAGAAGATAGTGTGTGTCCAGTGAATTTCCTACCATCCCTTAATTTTCTTTTGTTTATATAACTTTGATTTATTTCTTTGTTTTTAAGGTTTCAGTACTTGTCATGGCAGCTGCAGGGTTGTAGGGCCGTTGAACGTGGCCTGGTCATTAAAAAAGGTAATTGGAAGGGAAAGTTAAAGGTAAAGAGTCCCACCCTTTGTTAGGGATGTCGGAGTGCCAGGGAACTAGTTCTGTAAGGTGGTATCTGCATTATTGTAATTGTCTCTGAGTCGGTGTAGTGTGGCTGGAGGCCTATGTATTGGGTATTACAGTTACAGGGTGCTGGATAGTTGCAGACCCTTGTTTCAATTTATAATGTCCTATTTTATGATTGTTATATATTATATTTTGGTATTTATGTTGGCTGGTGGGCATGGGCGGACATAGGCAATCTCCCTCTCCCCCCCCCCCCCCCCCCCCCCCCTGGATGGTAGCAGTGTCCGACAGGGGGATGGTAGCCTTTTCCAGAGACTCTGCCCTGACCCCCACCGCCCATGTTGCCCATGCCTAAAACCACCACTGCTAATGGGCCATTTAAACTCCAATCCGTCATATAAGTCCCAATTATTCCAGTTAGGAGTGGAGCGAAGGTTGTTCAACTATTTAGATGAGCAGCTTTCTTTAATGCCCTAGTCATGTCAGGGGATGGGACTTTTGGTCAGACTTAAAATTCAATATTGACTCCTTACATTCTAAAGCTTACCAGTATTATGTGATGACTGAAAAAACAACAGAGCCAATTCCATCTCCCTAATATAACTGATCCAACACTCCACGCTCTGATATAGTTTCATCCAAAGTTTCAATAAATAAATAAAAACAGCTGTGAATGGCTAGTTTTGTAAAAGAAAACAAAATGCCTGGAGGAGCTATAACATCGAGCAAGGTGCCAAAATTCACTTGTAAAAGTACCATGTGTGATTGTAAAGCAAAGTTATACTGGTTGCAATCTTCCTACTTCATCTTGCAGAACCTGGGGAACGACTTGCAGTTAATGCAGATGCACTTTAAGCACGGACAGTGCAATGTACACTAGAGACAGATGTGTCTGGAATATAAAATCAGGGAGGATTAGCAGAGAAAAAGTTATGTAGATGTTTCGTGGGCTTAAAAGCTTCACATTATGGTGCCAAGTAAAATGAACCTCCTCTAGATTAATACAGAAATTCAGCAGTGGCTGACCACTCCTCGTTTAATTTATAATGAAGGTGGATGGACCAGCTCACAATGAAAGAACAATATACATTTATCTAGCACTCCAATGAAAGGAACTTGTTAATATGTGTTCTGACATTTACATAGAGATAGCATTTGCATTCATATTCAAACAATTCCCTTTAAAAAGTGCAATTGTCTGACCAATGTGAGTGTCAGAATGAAGACATAAATAAAGAATGGAGAGTAAAGCCCCGATAGATATGCCGATTCCCAGTAGACATTTAAATGACCATGGTAAATACCAAAGAAAGATAGGGGATTTAATTGACACCTGGCCAACCACACTAGGGGCTGCAAGGAAGGTCAAATATCCCGGGACTTTTAAGGGCACATGAGAGATATAAATTAGTAACCCATTTAAAAAAAGAACATGATTTTATTTAATTTCATTTACAAAGACATGATAAAAGCAAGCTGATATTCGTCAGCACATCGTCCTGTCAGTCATAGAGTTAGTTAATATTACAGTAGTCACAAATAAGTCATGAGACGTCATATACTTAAGTTTAAAAAGCCATAGAGAGAAGGCGTCACTCCGCGCGCACCATGGATTTGTGTGTGAGCATGTTGGGGATCGAAGGATTGTTGAAAGGTCTTCTGCGAGTCTATGCAGCCCATAAACATACCTAGCCAATTCTTGCCCCTGCAGATAGAAGGCAAAAAAAAACAGGTCACTTCTTGTTAAAGCCTCCGATCTGCAAGTGCCAGCAAATATATATATATTTTTTGTGTGTGTTTTTCAATGTAATCATTCCAAAAGAATGATTACATTGAAAAATAAATATATCTTTACCCCCACCCTTTGGCTTGCTTATAGAGGTCCAAACATGTGCCTGCAAACACATAAAAAATAAATACAGTATATACCCCATCACCATGTCACCTGTAATCAAAATAAATGATTACAGATAATAACATGGAGAGAATAATGGGTCATATTAACCCCTTACTGCTTCCAAATGCATTAACCCCTGTGCAGCAATAGGCGCTAAGCAACAAGCACACACTTTCTAAATAAGGTAAAAACGTGATATCTGAAATAATTACATTAATTATCACAGATAAAAACACAATCACCATTTTAAAATCACCTACACATACTCAACTGCCCCAAAATACCTAGAAAGTTTTATATTTAGTAATATCAACAACTATTAAATATAAAACCGCATGTGATATTTGTAGTGTGTTGGTTTGGTGATAATGTAGAGTTGTCAGGTTTTATATCTAATAATTGATGTAATTATTAAATATAAAACTTTCTAGGTGTTTTGGGGGAAATGAGTGTGTGTAGGTGATTTTTAAATGGCGGGTTTTGCTGGTCTCTGTGATAATTAATGTAATTAATACAGATATCACGTTTTTACTGTATTTAGAAAGTGTGTGTTTGTGTGCTTAGCCCTTATTGATGCACAGGGGTTAATGGCTTTGGAAGGAGTAAGGGGTTAATTTGACCCATTTTTCCTTCCATGTTATTATCTGTAATAGTTTATTTTTATAACTACAGCTAAATATATATTTGGTAGAGTAGATGTATACAGGAAAGGGAGCAGTATAGGTAATTATGTTCCGGTCGAACAGGAAGGTCTGGAGAGCCTCCACCAACATGCTTTTTTTTTGTTTTTATCTGATCACGATCGGCCCCGAAAAAAGGAACTCCACAGATCAATGTCCAACAGTTTAGGTGTGTCTTTTTCTTACACTTGTATGTGTAAGAAAAAATGTAAGACAGTTAAATGATAGACTCTTGCTGAATTGTAATTTGTAACCTAACTTATTTTACTTTTAATTGAAATACAAGTTAAAAGGTGATATACATGTAAACTCAATATGAAAAAGATCCAAGATCCTAAAATAATATACTTACCTGCTGTTCAGTGGAATCGTATGAGTGATTCCATATTTATTCGCCAGGCTTCCGAGGGTTAACTCTAGGTGCAATATCCCAGGTAAATAAGAACAAGGACAGAGGCGCACAACCTAGTACAACAATTGGTTAAATAATGTTGAATAGGATAAGATACCAGGTGGCCCTGAGGGATCCAGCCTTGTAAACCTCTCTCAATGTGAGTATCTTGTCTGTTGTTTTGTTTCAATTTGTTGTATCTTATCCTATTCCTATTACAGGGGGCCACACTCCTCCATTTTAAGAGCTGCACACCTACACACAACTTATACACCCATCCCTTATACTGACTCTATTTTACACTGTGATCCTTGCTCAGGCCCCATACACCAACTGAGGGCCTTTCTGGCCACTGCTATCACTATAGCTGTGTAATCACTGCTGAAGGTTGTGCGCAACTACCCTTTATCTTTCTTAATTTGCAATATCCCAGGTGGCCACATGTAATGGTTTGCTATGGGAATTCTCATCAACATACTTTGAATTGAGAGCTGAGATCATAGGATTAACCAGCAAACACTGCGCTCAGAGATCTCGACGGCCAACATCTAGTGCCTTGTCTAAGGCATACACTCCTTCGCTGCCTCTTCTGCTCCTAGGCCGACTTTCAGCTTCTAGCCCCCTGCAGTGTAAAGTGGGTGGCTTTAGGCTACAGGAGAAAGAAGTGTAGAATGCATTGCCCTACTCAGAGGGCTGGATGAGCAGAAGATGCCAGGAGCATCTCTATTCTATACCCCCTAGACCTCCACTATCAATTACCCTGACAGTGGGGTGTAGGGTCCACTATAGACATTAACAAAGAGAGTCTGTTAAATAGTTAGCATAGGTGTGCTGCCTCTCATGCACTTGTTGTTCCTGTTGGCCACAACTTTTTTCATTATATATAGTTTTTCATACTAAGTGCAGAATTCTATGTAATGTCAGATCACAGTGTGTGATAATATAATTTGCAAAAGGGCAACACCACCTGACTGGAGGATGAATTTATAATTAAAGTCTAAAATTAATTGAAAAAAAGGTTTACTGCTGTTGTAAATTGTGACACATAAATAATTTGAATGATGGTAGATATAGTTCAACCAAATGGTGACCAGTACTGGATGTGGAGCAGTGTTTTTGTCAGCACTGCCCAGGTATTAGAGGAGGGTATTTTTTAAAAGTGCAGAGTTATGAATTAAAACAAATACACTCATAATAATAGCTCTTTACTAGATTGAGAATAAAAATGTATAAATGGATTGGTATGATTTTAAAGATGCATCTACTGCTATGTCTATTTAGATACAGAAAAGTACTTTCTTTTTTAGTTCATAAGACATAATTTTTTACCCCAAAATCAGAAGGAAAGCCTCTATGCATCTTATTAACTGAATTAAAAATATTAAAGCCTGTGGTATGTGAATACACTTATCGTTATCTATTATGTAAGGGATAAAGCATCTTCCAGCATGGTGTGCAGGGCAGGAACATGCTGTATATTGGTATTCAAAAGGATTAGAGCCTCTGCTCTGAACCCAGAGACTAACTTATTTATATATAGACTTACTTTACCCTGGAACATGCTTTTAACATATTTACTCTGGAGGAGGGGTGAGACTGCGGATGTCACAGTTGAAACACTTAAAATGTCCTGCATGGTCTGTTTCTCTACTTGTGAATGAGTCTTTCTTTTTCCTCATTTCCTTCCTAAAACCATGGGTATGTCCAGTGCATCTTATCGTGCAAGAAATAGAAATGCGGTATATTGGACAGAAAAAGAGGAAAAAAATTCCTATCATTTTATATAGGTACTTTAAGAAACCTTTGTATTGCCATAACATGTATTTACCTACTACAGCAGTCTTAGCCTCGAGTGTAGCAGACAATCCGGCAGCATGACTAATGTCATGGAATGCGTGGGTGCATGTTTTGTAGATAGAGAATCATTACTAATAATATTACCGTCCTTGTTTTACTCCATACGATTACTGTTCTGTGATTCTAGGGCTTGTCTCGTTTTAAAAGTACATGTCACCATCTTGCAAAGGTTTCCCTTCCTTCCAGAAACCCTCCTAACCAATTCCTCCATTATAACATGTTTCTTGAAGATAAAATAACACTTGGTTCTTTCCTGCACAAGCAGCATTTACTTAAAAATATAATATTGTGTTACATTTCTTTACAATTTGTTGGTTTGCCTTTTACTATTAAAACAGTTGATTTGTTATTAACATTGTTTTAGGAGGGAACCCCTTGTCCATTCCCTCTCACCCAAAACACTCTTATTTCAATACTTCTTTTCATAAAACTGACAATATTCATAACTAAAGGCTTGTGTCCTTTGGCCATCATCACTATCATGGACACGTAAACAAATGCGTCCCTGACACCTAAGAAGGGCAGCGTTAACCGAACCTATTAAATTAAATGATCACACTGATGCTTTTATTGGTTGCAAATCATTGTCCCACCATTGCAGCAATGACAATGCAGTGCCCACGTTGTTACAATGCATCACCGAAGTATAACACGGGATACTTCCATTGAAAATCAATGGGCGCATCCAGTGACTCATAACATTAGCTCCTGTTTTAGGCATGCATTGTAGTTGTCATGTAAATGGGCGTGTTAACTCAGCTCTGATGTAGCCCACTGGGTGTGCTGGATGTGTAACGCTGACGCGTCCAGGATGCTGAGTGGAGTCAGGCCCTTAATGTACTATTCCCAACCATGTTGTATGTTAACATACGCTTCTTCAGGACAGTCCAAACCGAAAATGATGCCCCTTAAATAGTATACGGCACCACAGGCATGCATGTGCGCTATGGTGTGATGTGGCTTTGTGGGTGTGGGATTTTTCTGTACACTAGCTTTTTAAGCAGTTTTAAGCATTGTACATGATCGGTTGATACATTATTAGGCAGAGAATCATACACTTGTGATTATACTAGTTTATAAGATGTGTCCCTGCATATTCATGAACTAATCCACTCCACGATGCACAATCCATTAGGATACATTGCATTCAAAATGGCACCTCAAAAAGTGTAAATGGGTAAAGTAAATCTAAGAGATGTGCGCGAAGGCCTAGACCTTCCATTACATTGGGCAGCTGTAAATCTGTGGGGAACATATGACTGCGGCTTCCTTCTTATTCATATTACCTGAAAGTGTAGAATGGGTCTGTACAAAGGTTTTCAGCATCTGATGCACTCTGTCGGCAAATCACAAATAATGTTTATTAGCAAGATGCTGTCCCATGAATCTGAAGCGCAGACAATCTCTGTACATCTGTGTTTTATTGGCTCTTGGCTGGAATGCAAAGCTATCCGGGGCTGCCCAATAAACTTGAGCGATTACAACATCCGGCAAGCCGAACTCACAGATATTCACATTTTAATTAAAGAAATACATCATAGGCTAAAGTATGTGTGTGAAACCAAAAATCTTTCTTCGACATTCTGTATTACTACTGAAGGAGCAATGGTCAGCAGTGCTGTTTAATTTAGGATGCTGTCCTAGTGTGGTACCACAGCCAAATAAAAAGATTAATACCCACATACAGTATATAACCCTCCCTAGCGGTTTGGACAAACCCAGTTCGTCTAGAGTTTGGGTTTGTCGCTAATGGAACTGGATCGGAAAAAAATCCGATATACCCCCAGAAAGCTGCGGGGTTCCAGTGTCATAGCCCTCATTATAATGGAGGGAAGTCATTGATGTCGCCTGCAACTTGGACAGGGGCAGGGGGAGGGCGGGAAATTCAAGCATTCTACTGCAATCACCTGTACCAAAAGGCGTGGTAGGGGCTGACCGCTAGGGAGGTTAAAGTAAAACTCTAACTGGTGCTTTTGCCATGCTAGGAAAAGCTGCATTTTAAATGAGAAAATGCAGAGGACCAAATCCAGTGGCATATGCCTAATGTATAGGCAATTTATGATTACTTTATGTCCTAGTATTTTTCCAAAGCCATGATCAAGATTTTGGGGAAATTTCAAAGCTCTAGATTGAAGGATTTGCATCTAGGATACCAGACTATGCTTTCACCTATGGCTTAGGACCAAACCGTACATCTGCGAACCTGTTCCCGGGCCTGAACTGGCTCCCAGTTTCCTGGCCGCTGTCACTCACGTGCCCCTCGGGGTCCAGCGAGACCCCGGCCACCTCCACCTACCACTC
>CM070037.1:68861911-68876441 GCA_036250615.1 Ptychadena robeensis
AGGGAGCACACAGCACACGCTGTGATAGGGACGTCACAGAGGCAGAGCGATGCATTCTGGTCCCCACTAACAGCTGATGTTTCCCGGCAGCCTTAGCTGTCAGCTCTAACAAGCGACCTCAGCGCCGCAGCGCAACTTCACAGCATGGGAGGTGCTACCTCGTAAAAACTGTCTTTCCTGCTTTAAGATTTATTTATTTTTCTTTTTGGACAGTGATTGCCCTATCTATTGGCAGCCTGATGCTGATAGTGCAAAGTGACCTACAATGTGGTAGGTCCGCTTTAAGTGATATTTCATGCAGGAAAGGTGCTAAAACAACATTGCATGTGAAGGTCAATAGATGTTGCATCCCTTTTCATATGTTTATTTTAACCTATATGTCATCTTTTACCCCTCTTATGATCCTGAACATGGGAAAATCAATACATATGAAAACCTATTTATGGGGTTATGGCGACATTTAATTTTGTAGTGCAAGCCAACATATTGTGACAACCTTCTTTATGCACTAAATTGTGTTGCAGTTTGGCATGTTCACCAGCGCTATTAATGCATCCTTAACCTGCAGAGCATTTGAGTCCAGCTTGGGTTGGAAAACCTAAAAGCATTTTCCCAGGAGCTGAAAGGTAAACAAGAGGCCACTTACCTGCTCCAGCCATGGATAACCATTTCCAGCAACTCCTCTCATCTTCTTCTCTTGTCTTCAGTCATCTTCTTCAAAGTACTCTGTGTTTGTTACATAATTGTGTGTTATAAACGTTATTATATTTAGGATGTCTACTAGATAGTGATGGCCAAAGGCATAACATGTTTGCTTTGCTTCCCCCGGCGAACAGTACGGGTGTTCGACCCTCCCTGTTCACCGGCGGGAAGAAGGTTACAATTTTTCCACTGGCCAGGAGCATAAAGATCTGGCCAGTGGAAGAATTCTTTTACCAGAGGCCGGGTAGAGAAAATGGTCTCTAGTGAAAGTAAAATGGCTTTAACTGGAAGTGACGGCACAGCAGGATATCGAAACCGTGAACTGTGCGTTCCAGGTACCAAAAGGGATGTCACTTCTGTTTTTTTATATTTAAATTCCCTACAGACAGGCGAGGAATTTAAATCTTCATGCGAACAGGTGGACGTCTGACTTTTTTTAAAGGTACGACCCGCCTGTTCGCGGACGGACTTGGCCAAAGTTCGGCCATCACTACTACTAGACCGTTGTTTGGAAATATTTATTACAGGCCTAAACTTTAAAAAGCTGTACTGTTTAAAGCTTTTGGTATCTGGACCTCAGTGAAATGCATGGTAGATGAATTATAATTATTACCTTTTTTTTATGAAGCAACATCATATTACACAATGCTTTTCATTAAATAAAAGCTAAAGTACAAAAAAAGCTTACATACAAGTACAAACTATGACACAGAAGATGAGGACCCTGCCATTAGGCCATTCACAAACTTGTCAACTAGTTGAACTAGTCACTCTGCATCGGCGTGCACACAGAGAGAAACCTGCACGGTGACCAACATAATTCCCTTGTGCAGTCAGAGACTGTGTATTGATGTGCAGCTCATAGTGATAAAATTTACTGACATTGTATTGCCAACCCGGACATGGCTGGTATACAAACGTAGGTGGCAGCACTATCTTGTGGATGTTCTGCTAATTTTTTCTAGAGATGGTGGAATTAATTTTGACTATTCTGCCTTCGTGATTACTCTATGTACCTCTTCTGGTAAAGAATCTGGATTTCAGTGGACCACCAGGATTGTTACATTTTTTTAAACACTTTTGAGAAGAAAAGAGGACTGAACCACCAGAGGGGTTATTCACTCTCTTTTTGAGAAGCATGCAAGCCAGTTAATGTGCTCTATTTTTTTATATAATGACAGTGTACTCTTTTGTGAACCACAATTTACTCATTCTGTGTACATTTGCTATCACAGTTTAAGCTGTACCCACTTTCTGCTTTACACTTAAAATGACCAGGAAATTTAAGGTATTAGCCTATTTTCCTATTGACATGTTGACTTAATGTTACAGAGAACTTTAATAAAAGTTGTTTATTGATACACCTATGTTTATAAACTCTCTGTGTTGACATAATCACTACTAGCCTATTTGACTATGACTTTAGTGACTGGTGACTCAACTGTATAAAATTCACTAATTAAAAGTAATTAATGCCCTAGCCCTAATAGAGATTACAGTCTAGGAAACCTTAACATGGCATAACATGGTTTATTACAGGAGCGCTAATGCATCCCAATGTTGTAAATGGGCTCCAAATTCAAATCCATTCAGTGTATTTATTACAGATTATGAAAGCTAAAATCAAGGCTAAATGGATGATTTTTTAATGGATGGAAGAGGAATATTTTTTTTAAATTGTTGCCATCATTGGTGTATTGCTTCTAGATTTGCACACTAGTTCACTAAAAAGCTACTAAGAGGTTTACTTAATGTAAAGACCAGTCACTGCTGCTGCCTTTATTGTTCATCTGCTGGGTAAATTGTGTTGAATTCACCCCCTGGTAGTATACTGCAGGTAGTCAGAATGGGTGGTCCGGCTAGATCCCACCCAAAGCTCTATTGTTACTGCTTCAGGTTGTGAATGAGCTTCTCCTGGAGTAGTAATATTTCTAGCACATTGGAGGGTACATTGAAAGCATACAAAAGAGCATTTTTATGGGAAGGAAGAACACTATCATTGCTATCATCATTGTTATCATGATGATACTTTTAGTATTACTTTTAGTTTTTACATGTATGCTTCACATTTAAAATAAACACAATAATAAACATACAACAGTCAAATATAAAAAGAAAGGAAACATGTCAAAAACACATCACAAGGGCAGTAAATGAAAAAACCCCACAAAATAAAGTAGAAATGTGTAGGTATATCATAAAAAAAATTTAAATGTTCATAGTTATTGTAGGTTGTTCCACAAATTTTATCTTGGACACTATTATTTTAAAAAAATCTATCAATTCATAGTGCCTCAATTAAAAAGGACAGATGATATCAAGACCAAAAAGTAAACTGGCTTGCCGGGGCTCCAAATATCTGAATATGAACACCATTGCAGACTTTAGCTAAATGTTTATACTCATTTAATTGCAACCTCCATTAAACTTTTATTGATGCCAAAATTGTTGAGGGAGAGGGGGATGTCCAGGTGGTAATTGGTATATGTGCAAAAAATAATGAAAAACTAAATCAGGTTTTAAAGTTCATGTCATTTCAGGAAGATAGACTGTGCACAGGTTATGCAGAGGCTAGGTTACTTTACATTCACAGGGTATACTGTTTGTTTGCATTTATTTATGAAATTGTTAACCTCCCTAGTAGTACACTCATTGCTATATAAACAGATTACAATGTAATTCACAGGTGTGGTCCCACTGGACCAACTTACACAGTTGGCAGAGGTGCAATCCAGGGTGCAGAGCCTAAGGGACCACCTGGTGTTCACCAGAGCACCCCGTAATGGATTTTGCTGCAGGCTGCAGTTCCTGGAAAGCACCAGTGCAAGTTGGCAGCTGAAGTGAAACCTAGATGTAGTGCCAAGTGTTAGGAGTAAGGAAAATCCAAAGAACAACCTGAGAGCTGGAGGTGGGAAGTCAGGAGAGGTACCGGCATGAAGTGCTGAGGATCAAGAAAGAGGGAGAATCTGTTAAACAAGCACAGTGCCTGGAACTAGAGATGGTCGAATTTTTCGACTTGCTAACTTTGTGAGCTGATTGCAAAGCCTCTTTTTTTTTCAGTTTTTTCAGTTTTGCTCTAGCACATGTAGTTTTTGCATAAATGAAGTTAAAGTCGAAATTCCGATTTTTGAAATTTTTAGTTGACTTTGAACTTAATTTATGCAAAAACTATTTGTGTTAGAGACATACTTCTTTTTTGTAGTATACCCCAACCCTTCTCTACATTTCCAGCAAGTTTGGTGATGATAGCATGTTCAGGGGCTTTGCAATTAACTCGAAATCATCAAAATGGTCGAATTTTTAAAAATAAATTCGACCATCTCTACCTGGAACCCGGAAGTCAAGGAGTAAACAAAGGAGGCTGGCAGCAAAAACTCATGTAAGACCCACAGTTCAGTTGACTTCCTGAAGCCTGTTTCTTACTTATAAAGGGCATGAGGGAGGAGCGGCTGACAGTGTCATTAGTGATGCCGGCGGGGAATAGAGGATCTGGGATGCCTATGAAATAAAGTCATATGGAGCACCCCCACTTCCTTTGCGTCATTATTGACCACAAGAAAAGCCAAGGACACAGACACTGGAGTACTCATCCAAAGCAGCAAAGCTACCTCAATGCACATGGAAATGCATATATATAAAAGTATTTTTTATTTATATGTATAATTCCATCCCAGAGCCAACATCCATTCTGTGAAGGGTGTGCATGAGCCTTATGTGACTAAAGCTAGATTTCCGTGAACCATCCAGTTAGTGCAGTGTTTGATAATATGGTGTGTAGTGATGGCCGAACTGCCCACAAGGCGGACAGTTCGGCTGCGAACAAGCATGTTCGCCCTCCTTCTCGCCGGCGGACAGTACGGGTGTTCGACCCGCCCTGTTCGCCGGCGAGAAGGAGCTCTCTATTCTTCCTCCGGTGGGATCATTAGCAGTGAGATCCCGCCGCAGGAAGAATATTTCACTGAAGACCGGGTAGAGAACCCGGTCTTTCAGTTTTCAACCGGCTTGTGAAACCCGGATGTGACGTCACTTTCCAGGTGCCGGATGTGACGTCACTGACGTCACATCCGGGTTTTCCGATTCAAATTCCCCGCCTAGAGGCGGGGAATTTGAATCTGTCCGCGAACGGGCGGACGGCGGACTTTTTTAAACGTCCGCTCCGCCTGTTCGCGGACGGACACGGCCGAAGTTCGGCCATCACTAATGGTGTGGGTGGTAAGTAGAAGGCTGTCAATCACCTACATCAATATGCTACTTTTTTATGGCTTTCAGTAAACTTTAGTTAAAATCAGCATAAATCAACCAACGGGGTAATGGGCCCCTATGTGAAAACTTTATAGTACCGCATACTAGTACCTAAAGACTTATTGGTATGTCCCTGTGGCCTTAATTACAGGAATACGGTTGTTCTATGAATTAGACATCAAACACTGTGTGTCAGTGTGGATGAGGCAAATGCCTCTAATGTTTCTTTATTTTTAGTTACTAAATTAAGCAGTTCCTAAACGTGGTCAAAACATCCAACCAAAATAATTTAGAGCTATATAATATCACTCTGGAAATAAATCTGCCCGTGGTTGGATTATCAAAGCCTTTAAGCCTTGCATTATACCCCTCAGCTGTAGGTTTACATTGTGAACAATCCCAAATCTCCTTTGTCCCTCTGCCTAGAAGTGTATGTGTGTGTGTGGAAAGCTTTACTCGAAAATCCATAAGACGAAAACTAATAATGCTTTTATTTTTTTCGGCTTGTAAAATTTACATTTGAGAGACCGCTGTGCATTGTTGTAACAGCACTGGGTGACTCAGCCCGTATTATGACATGAAAATGTATTTTCTTTTCAGATCTCGCAGCTATTACAAGTGAAAATATTAACAGTCTAACCAAACCAAAGAGCCCTGGAAATTCCAGAAATCAATTTGTCTAAACTGCAAATAAAGAGGATGTGAGCACAGAATAAAATAGCCAGAGACTGAATGGTATGGTAATCTAAAGACTTTCAGATTCACTTTGTTGGCACATTGACATTGTGCATTGTCCCTTTGGACTGAAGGCTACTTGGCCACCATTAGTGCAGTGACTAGAAAATATGGCAATGTAAAAAGTCTTCCAACTAATTGCAAACGTCCCCCTCCCCCAAAAAAAAAAATAAGGAAGGTACAGGAGAGAAAAGGGCCTCAACAGCTTCACTGCCATGGTTTAGTAAAGCCATCATTCTTACATGTCCTCTAACCTCCATGGTGGTTTGCCTTAACCCAGTTTGGGCTGAGTTTGTTTACAAAACAGTTTGGGCTGAATTTGTTTGTTGGGCGATGGCGCTTTAGTCCTGGATGCTATGAAGACGGTGTCAGTTTCCCAGCCCGCATAGTCGGCATCGCTGGCATCTTCCCTAAAGTGTGGCTATGTTGCAGACACACATAGTTGTGTTTATCATCTTAGGATAAAAATGCCTACGAAGCCACTGCTGTCATGTCCACTTTTCAATAGGGGGGAGTGTGAGCCAATAGCAGAGGACTCCTACTTTTTTGTACCGAGAGCAGTCAGATGAATGCTCAATTCTCTGCAATCACATCAAAGATTCAAAGCACACTGAGGAAAGCCGACATTGGCATAGAAGTACTGTGTTTCCTCCCACAAGATAACTTGGCTGGAGCAGCCACAAGTTTAAGGAGCTCCAGAACGGTAGAAGCCATGCTTTTCATACTGCATCCATGTTTTGGATTAGGGCAGCACACCTCACTATCAGACCGCATCTATGTGTTTTGTAGGGCATTATAACTAGTAAAGGGTATGCCGGACAGAATTTATGAAAATAGAACACCAAGGTTCCAGGTCAGTCACAACATTTGCAACGGTTTCCTCCAGCCACAGATTGTAAAATGCATAGACACTGATTACTGGGAAAGATTACATTAGGGAAATGCATTATCATACATGCAGCAGATTAATCACATAATATCAGAACTGCTTTATATTGTTAGGAATGTTTTGAAAAATGTTTTTTCTATATTATGACACATTGGAATACTGCGAGGGAGGTTATAGAGAACATTTTATTAACTGTTTGCATGAATAAATTTCTAATGTGTGGCTAACGTTTAGCTGCAAAAAGTGGTAAACCCAAGCCACACTCAGGCAGCTCACCTGTTCCCTTGAATCTGTTCTGTTGAACATTATATTAATATTGGGTATCTGGAAGTGTCTTAACCTAGAATGCACTCTGTATCTTACATTAGGGGCCTATTTTTAATAATGTGCCAATGTGTCAACATTTTTTAAAAAGTTTTTGAAACATTGGCTGGTATGGATGGTCAGCTTGGTAAATAGTTTTTTTTCCCATCATGTATACATAGTATAGTTGACAGATGCTTTTTATGTCATAGTCACAGAGCAAAAAATTCATCAGGTAATGTTCCAAAGGGTATTTACTGGGTCTCGATGGGTTTTAACTGGCAGACAGGCAATCTGTTTCATCTGGTTTTGTTGCTCACACTCAAAGCTGGGCAATTCTGGCACTAGATTAGCATAGCAATTAAATGTGCCGAAAGGATTGCTTGCCTGCTTGCATGATTACAAGCTGTTTCATTTAGTTTTCACATCTCAACCTTGGAAAAAGCGATTGACACGGCTCAGTTTTTTTTTTAACACACAATTTTGTGAACAGAAATTTTAGGTGTGGAAAGTTTTTGAAAGAGTTTTCTTTTTCTAAGTTTTTTTTAACAATTCTCCATTTTATGTCTCACTGTGATTTTGTATCAGCCTGGAAAGTATCAAACTGAGACATCAGCTATTTGCAAACGGAAAATGAAAGCAGACAAAGTGCTATGCTAGAGACATGAGGTCTTAAGGCCCCACCACACACACCGAGTGGGGGCCGACAGAGCTGCTAAGATCAGCTCTGGAAAGCAGCGTGATGACGTCATCACGCTGCATTCCTGAGCTATAAGCATTGGCGGGCACTCTTTGTGTATTGCTCTAACACATGTAGTTCAAAATGAAGTTCAAAATCAAAGTCAAAATTTTGATTTTCGAAAGTTAACTTGTGGAAAAACTATTTTTTGTAGTACATCTCCAGCAATTTTGCAATTAACTCGAAATCATTGAAATGGTCGAATTTTTTGACCATCTTTTCTTGCCACAGGGCAGGAAGGCAGTAATCTTTGATTAGGACATAGCCAGTAACAAGAATATTTTGAAAATGCCTGCAATTGAAAGCTGACAAATGTCCTAAATTTTTCCTGTGCTATACAAATGCTACTTTACATATTATTTTAGTTGGGATTTGTTCCCTAGAACACAAGAGTAGTTAGTTTTATTTTAAATAAAAGTCTGTATAGCACTGACTTAATATAGCAGGTGTGGTAAGTCAATAGTCTGACCAAATCAACTGCCTGTTTAATATAAGCTTCAACTGTTTAACTCCAGACAGGCCCGGAGCCAAAAGACAGTGACCTAGGCATAGGGACTACATGACTGGGTATAAGAAAAAGCTGGCATACTAAGGGTTAGCAAATCTTATTAACATGCTTAGTTATGTAAACATGGTATCTTGTCATGCTATTGTGTTCTCTTGTTCCAGCTCTATTGGTTGGATCAGTTACTAGGAGGGGTCCTCCTGGAGTTTAGTGTGGAAGGAAAATTCAGTACTTCAGTCAAAGGATAGTGTGCGAGGGATGAATTTCCCTCCCTCCCTCAAATTTTCTTTTTTTTTATAAAACATTTTTTGTTTATAAAACATTTTTAAAACCTGTTGTAAGGCCCTTAAAGGTGGTCTGGTCATGGAAAAGGTAATTTGAAGGGACTTTCGTAGGTATGGAGTCCCACCCTTTCTTGAGGATGTCTTGAGATCCAGGGGAGCTGCAACCAGTGGGAGATTTTGCGCAAAGATCGGCCGCAAAAATCTATGTCTGTATTTTGGCTTAAGTTTTTAATTGTCAATGTTCATGCACCCTACTGATTACAGTGCTTTAGCCTTGATAACTAGTATTGATCACATATATTCTAACTGCGATTTGGCACTTTGAGAATTCATGAAAAGCTCAAATAGTGCTTTATCTTCGTAATTGCAGATATTCAAGATTTTTTCTATGTCCATAAGATATTCTTTCTTGAGATCCTTTGGCAATGTGTTTATCTGCTTCCAGAAACCATTTTAGATCATGTAATGTAGACAATTAAGACATAAACAGAACATAGTAAACATTTTGAAAAAGCACTGTAGTTCTTTTGTTCTTGCAGCCATTTACACTGCAGCGCGTGGACCATAATAGTTTTTTTGCATCTGCGCGGCTGATTGATGCTAATAAAGTGACTGTAATTTAATATTTTGCTTTTCCGACTCTACCAGAACATTTGTTAAACAAGGGAAATGGCGGAAAAAGTACGACATTGCAGCTGACTATGCAAATGTTGAGGCTGAATAATTGGATTATTATACAAGCAGACTCTATAGAGATGTATCGTCAACATAAACTGTTCCACAAAGCTCAGAGATGACGCAGCTTTGGCAGGACAAACAGCATGCGTTGTGGTTATGAGCTGGGGATGGCTGAGTGCAATACAGCCCGCAGGTATATCACTACAAATGACTCAATGAAATAATCCCATTACTTCCTTATACATAATCTTCCAGACGCTCTTTCAATCAGAAGAAGTGATTTTCATTATTGTATCCAATATCAAGTATTGTCTTTCGCCTTCAGCAAAGAGCCATCTAGCTTTGCGGTAATCAGCGCCTCCTTTATCCTAATGTGTTTAATCTAGGACACCTCTGAGAAGTGGTTACCTGGCAATGAACGCTTAAGGGAGGGAAAAGTAGACCTGTAAAGAAGATCTAAGCCCATAAACAAAAGTTACAACAGAACACAAGGCAAAAGTAAGAGTTAAATATTAAAGAAAACACTGAAAGATTTATTTCACCCACTTTCACTAATGCTCAGGTCATCCTGGCTGTGCTAAATCTGCTATACTAGGACTTAAGCCCCCCATACACGTCTAGATGATGATGTCATTATGCACAGTCAACCGATCGAAAAATTGGCCAGGCTTCCTTTGTGTGCCATAGAGAATGAATTGACTCCATAGAGAATGAATGGACGCCATTTTTTATTACCTCCATGCGCGATTGCCTCCATTAATGTCTATAGGAGCGATGGGAGGCGGTCAGAACACGGAACACGAATTGATCACAGCCCCAATCGCAACCACGCACAATCATTTCAATGGGGGCAAGCCCATTGAAACTAGTGTAGGCGATTGGCAGGCAATTCCGCCGGGGATTGCATAAGCACCAGTGCAGACCATTAATCGCTTAAGTGGGAACATAGCCTTACCCACCTCCCCTTTACTCAGAAAGAGTAGCACAAACTGCTTGATGACTATAAATCCACAATTCTTGGCACCAGTGCTCTAACGTATTTGACTCAAATAGAACTTAGTCATAGAGACAATAAGTTGAAGTGTCCCAATGATTAGGCTCTATGAGTGAAGGCCATTGAATATTATTTGTATCCCTATCAGGGAGAGGAGTAGGGTTCTAAGTAGCTATAACTTCATATAAATGTGCTGGAGTACAGGAAGGCAGCGACAATGAAAAATAAGTTCACTATGCACCACTTTAAAATCTGTTGAAAATAGTCTTCCATGTTGATTTTGCTTTTTATTTCATTTACTTCTCTCTCATGTATGTGATGAATCCTCATTCACTTCTCAGAGCTTCACTGACGAATCTATTTCCCCAAGCATGAATGGGTTAAGCAGATTAATCCCTCATTTATTACACTGATGGGCAATTTCGCTTGCCTGTAAGCGAAGCCTTGCAATATTAATCTCATGAGACTAATCTCTCGACAATTCCTCCACAATCCTACCATATAATGAACTAGTCATTTATTTCTCTTTTTCTTCAGTTGTTTATATTTTTCCTCGTATAGTTCATCTGTTGGAACTTGCAAACTTTTTTTGGGACTTGCCACTTAGAGCCAAACTCTCTGCAGATTTAATCAATAGTGATGACCATACATCGACCATGAATGTTTGTGTGCATTAATACTTCTAAAAATACCAGTGGTTCGCATTTTCACAGCGAGGGTCTGGTATGCTCGCGAAAATGGTGACCAAAAAAATCAGTATATACAACAGCTTGTTTCAGTTCCTGACAATATTCAGCAACTTCACACAGCTTAATTTTATGGGCAACAGCTCTGGTAGACATTCCTGCAGTCAGCATTCCAATAGCATGCTTGCAACATCAGTGGCATTGTGCTGTGTGATCAAACTGCACATTTCAGAGTGGCCTTTTGTTGTGGGCAGTCTAAGGCACACATGTGCAATATTCATGCTGTATAATCAGGTATTTGATTTGCCACACCTATGAGGTGGAATGAATTATCTCTGCAAAGGAGAAATGCTCACTAACACAGATTTAGACGCTAAACAATATTTGAGAGTAATGGGTCTTTTGTGTATGTAGAAAATGTTTCAGCTCATGCAAAATGGGAGAAAAACCAAAAGTGTTGCATTTATATTTTTTTGTTTAGTGTAGTTACCTCAAAAAAGAACACTCCACCATTGTAAATTCATCTCTTCCCATGAAGGGCATCTCTTCCCTAAAGCTCCAGCAACGATCTGTGTCCGGTGACTGTCCTCATTTGCAGACATCACGCAGTGACCATGGGTTTACCCCTTATTGAGGTATGGCATGGGGCCTAGTGGAATGGGTGTGCCCCCTTCCTGTCCTTCCAGGCTTGCCAAAAGAGGTATAGGATACTCTATAGGGGTGGCCCCCCTTTTCCAGAAAAAAAAACATATGCCAGTTGGGGGTGTGGTATGCCCTTGAGGGAGCCTTACGCTGTTTGGGGTCCTTTTTTTCAGAACATTCCAGACCCTATACCAGCAGGGAGTCAGGTATACTCTGGGGGGGGGGGGCCCACATTGTTTGTGGTCCTTGTTTTCTAGACATACCAGGCATACCAGACACTATGCCAGCAGGGGGTCTGGGATGCTCTCGGGGGACTCCATATTGTTTGTAATACACATATTTCAGAGCATGCCAGACCCTATGCTAAAAGGGAGTTTGATATGCTCGGGGGGGGGGGGGGGGGGGGGGGGGGGGGGGGAGCAGCAATGTATGAATCTTGGAAACCTAGTGCCAGGAATTGTATCATTGTTTACTTAGAGAAAGGATGTCACTTATTTTACCTAGTTCTCCATACTTTTAGCTTAGCTAAAGTTCCCAATACTTTGATAGGTATACTGACTATATGCTGTATTTTGCTGCTTAACTTAGGTTTAGTTTTAAAACTGACAGATACGCAATGGCATGAAAAAAAACCCTATCAGTGATGATACGATGGGAATACATAAGTGTGTGTTCTCATAATAAAGGGTTACCGATAACGACTTCTCTGTTTGATTCGAGGCTGGTTTTCTGGAATCTGCTCCGGTGCGTTATCATATCTATTTACTTGTTATTCATCCTGTTTCTTGGGATTGTGAAGAAATGGCCACAGCATACAATCAGAATTGATGTGATTCATGCTTATCTGAAAAAGTTATCATTAATTCTGCTCAGCCAAGGATGGAGAGGGAATCTCTGGGCAAATAAAGCAGAGAACACCCAGCTCTGCAGTGGTACAAATGTAAAATGGATGAAACCTCTTTTTTTCCTGGAGATCAGCTTCCTGAATGTTAATAGGTGACAAAAGGGATTAGTACTAATCCCTCTAAATCTATCACTATATATTCCCATGAGGATTTAAAGCTCAACACCTATATTCATTGCCCCATCTATACACTGAAAAATTAACATCATATAGATATTAAACTGCTCTTCTTAAGGGTCTACTGATCTGTCACTCAATGTCCCAGGGTCCTTCTACTTTTCCTGTATTGGCTATGGGTGGTTCTGCAAGATGATGGGACTAGAATTCTGAAAGCAAAAATTGAAATAGCATTGTAATACAAAATCATAAATCAAAATAAAGATAGATAAACTTGATGACTTGAGGAACGTTGGCAGTAGCTGGACTAAGAATTTTGAATTGTACCAAAAAGTAACTAGTTGGTGACTACCATTTGTTGATTTCAATGTCTGATAAATGTCTATGGAAAAAAAACGGTTGCCTCTAAGGTTGACCAGTTGAGGAAGAGAATAGTGCAAAACTAAACATTTAAAGATCGCGTACCATGTCCACAGATGCAGATATTCGAGAATTTACTTGAATTCGAATATTGTCTAGTTGCTCATCACCATTGGCAAATTAAATAAAATACAGATGTGCTGTTGTTTTTCTGAGTCCCCCCTGTAACATTTTAAGTTTCCTGTTGGCCCTACCAGACAGTCTAATTTTCAGGAAGAGGAATGTTGAAATGAACAGGGTTGGGACAAACCATTACGCTTTTACAGGGGAGCTTACAAAAGTAAACTTTAGTGAAATATTTAGAACCTTTATCTTAAAATGAAAGATAACCTAATTTTCGCTGAAGGAGGGATGAATGAGGAAATGATTCCTTCTGTATAGGCACAGTGTCTTGTATAGAAAGAGAGATCTTTCCCCTGGTCCCTGTTATGCTTGGCATATATGGGTCGATTACTGTGCAATTCGAGGAGCTGTGGAGCATCGCGCTGCGGTCGAGCTTCCTCAATATCAAGATGCAGCATTTCTGCGTCATCGATCCAAGCCGATACTTGGTCCCCATCCAATGTAATGGAAATCAAACAGGATTTTTAAACATGGTTCCCTGTTCTACTGATCAATCAATTCCACTTGTAGGAAGGCTGGATGGCTTAAATTCTTAATAGATTAGAGCACAATCGAGCGATGTGACCGCGGAAGCGACATAAAAAAATTGAGCCGTGTATGCCTAGCTTTAGAGTGAATATGAACATATGAAAGGAAAGATAATAGGTGCAATTGGAGCACTTAAAGTATATCCAGGCAGTAGATGTAGGAAGTATTGGAATTTTTATTTTAGGAAATACAGACTCCCAACAAAGAACAGTTTGCACAGGCAAAAGTAGGCAAGTGAGTAAGAAAACAATAACAGGTGGAAGAAAAGGAGCAGAAAAAAGAAAAACAATAGCGTTGGAGAGATTTATAAAGATCGTATGCTGCATTTAGCTTGAAAACTTACTCAAAGGTGAAATTACACTTTAAGGAACAGTCATCCCACTCTTGCCCCGTTGTTTCATTATCACTCAAGCTGCACTGCGACCGCTCACTCTTTAGACATCTCGGTGATAAATAGACGGATGATTGCGCTCACAGAGTGAGCAAATTTAAGAGTGCTTTATCTTGAACATCACTCCAGAGCCAAGAATCACTCACACAGAAAATTAGTCAGCTGGAAATTGATTGAAATAGCAAAATCCGACCCCAAGAGGGGAAACAGATTTAACTCATTCTGGGGGAAATCAAAGCTTCTACTTGGTAAGGTGTTTTTGCTTTTCATTAATAGGCACTACATGGCATAGGAGTGGTAGAGTGCCACATGTCATTGTTTGTAAACCAGTATTAATTAAACAAAAATCTCCAAAAAGAAAAATAATGCTTAATGAGAACCAGTAATGTGAAAGCTGTAAATACTAGTAAAAGTACTGTAGTCTACCTGCTGATAATGACTTTTTCCTCACTCATTTGTGGAGGCAGCCATTTTGGACAAGGCCCAGCTTTGCCTCCTCATAACAAAGCTGGTGAGGTAATATTTGGGTAATGAGGATCAGAAGAGTTATAAGCACAGATGTACGGTACATCATTGATTTAATTTAAGAAAACAAAAGATGCACAAACCAAGGTGTTCTGGCCAACATCCCAAATATATATATATCTG
>CM070037.1:68885298-68898942 GCA_036250615.1 Ptychadena robeensis
CCGCCTCCCATCAGTACACATGAACATCTTCATCTTAGGCAGGTCGTGTACAGAGATCCCGGCAGACAAGGACATAAAGTTGTGCTTACAAGATTGGTTTGGAACTACACGTCTCAGCACACCCTGTCAGTCTCTGATAGATCCAGAGGGGAGGTTTGCTGAGATTTGTAGTCCCCCATCCACCAGGAACCCTCACTCTGCTCTCCTGTTCTTTATATGCCCCAGCTTGCTGAGGAACATTCAGCTAGTAGAAAAAAAATCATCCTGATCGGCAGTCCTCTGACCCGACGTGCTGCCTTATCTGCAGTCCTCTGCTCACAGCACCCTCTGCTCACTCTCACTGTGTTCCCGGACTGCCACTGTGTACAGTGTGCTGTCGGCATTCCGGGAACAGTGAGAGTGAGCAGAGGGTGCTGTGAGCAGAGGACTGCCGATCAGCCTACATGCTCACTGTCGGGCCCCCCTAGCTGCCCGGGCCAGGAGTCCCCTCTGTCCCCCCCTGACGGTGGCCCTGACTCTGCCTCACAACTGCATCCCACCTTAGCGCCTCACACACAGATGGCATTTTGTATTTGCACGCTGTTTTGCTCTCGGGTGACGTAGCTTAAACGTCACCCAATGCCCGTCGGCCGCTGGTCAGGACAATGGAGGCGAACCGGCCAATACCACGAGGGGACTAGTTGGCAGCGGCCAATCAGCGCCGGTCTGAGCTGAGAGTAATGTTACAGATTGGGAGATTGAAGAGGCTGCGTATCGATCCCGCTTTCTTTCACAGCCATTGCAGTACATTGAGCTCCATAGACACAGCATTGTATGAGCAGGGCCGTTTCTAGCCATTTTGGTGCCCTAAGAAAACAAATTAACAGCTGTAATGGCGCCCCCTTTTAATGTGGCGCCCTAAGCAGTTGCTTCAACTGCCTATCAGTAAAAACGGCCCTGGACAGATTCCTGAGCCCCCACCTGAGCTGTAGATCTCTGCAGCTCATCCAGAGTCACCATGGGCCTCTTGACTGCATTTCTTTTGAATAATATATGTTTATTATGAAAAATTTTTACAGAGTAAAGTAGAAAGCAGTATAGAGAGTAACCACACGCAGGTACAATGTCAATCACCTAACACAAATGTCAAAGAAGGCGATAGGGTCTATAGCGTTTCCGGGAAGTATCAGCTCGTGATCCATTACAGGACGATAGCACGGGAGTACGTCGAGCAGTACAATGTCAAACATATGTAGCAGATGAGAACATATCGATAATGACACTAGAATCATGAAATCGGTGCAGACAATAGGAGTCAATAGGCATGTAGACAGGTACCCTGCGAGCAAAGGGTACTGTAAAAGGGAAAAAAAAGGGAGAGAGAAAAGGGGAAAGAGAGTAAGGAGGCAATACATAGAGGAGAGAGGGGGAAGGGGGAAGAGGGATAAGAGACATGGGAAAGTGTTGCGGGGGGGGGGGGGGGGGGGGGGATCCGATATCTCACAGCTGTTGCCAAGAATTAGAATTAGCTATTGCAGGTAAGTTGACCGAAGTTGAAAGTTAAGCATCATAGCGGGTCAGCAGTTCTTTAAACTCAGGGGAACTTGACTGCATTTCTGATAAGCGCTCTCCTTGTTCGGCCTGTGAGTTTAGGTGGACGGCCTTGTCTTGGTAGGTTTACAGTTGTGCCATACTCCTTCCATTTGTGAATGATCGCTTGAGCAGTGCTCCGAGGGATGTTCAAGGCTTTGGAAATCTTTTTGTAGCCTAAGCCTGCTTTACATTTCAGAGCAGCTGTATTTGTACTGACATTAGATTACACACAGGTGCACTCTATTTAGTCATTAGCACTCATCAGGCAATGTCTATGGGCAACTGACTGCACTCAGACCAAAGGGGGCTGAATAATTATGCACACCCACTTTCAGTTATTTATTTGTAAAAAAATTTGGAATCATGATTTTTGTTCCACTTCTCAAGTGTTTACCACTTTCTATCGGTCTTTCACATGGAAATTAAAAAAATTGATTCATGTTTGTGGCTGTAATGTGATAAAATGTGGAAAAATACTTTTTACTAGCCACTTTATATAGTGATGGCATCCAACACCTCTCTGGCTTTATCGCTGACATCAGTGTATCCAGTATTAAACCCACAGGACACAAATTTTGCAGACACAGCTGGAGCAGATAAACTAGTGTCCCCGTCTAAAGTATGAATATGTCTCCCATACAAGCTGCTCCATAAGCAGCTTCTGAGGGGGGGGGGGGGGGGGGTGCTAGCAGCTCCCTTCCTGCTAGGCTTCGTGCCGTGAGACCCTGTTCTTACAGCCGTCATGCTGTCTGCTGGGTCTCCCTGTTTATGGACAGTTCTGATCACAACCTGTGTGATCGTGCCGGAGGAATAATCTTTTCACTAGAAGACCGGGCATAAAGCCGGTCTCCTAGTGAAAAAACCGGCTCGGAGCAGGAAGTGACGTCAGTGACGTCACATCCGGCTCCCAGAACCAGGAACTATGCGTTCCAGTATGCGTTCCAGGGACCGGATGTGACGTCACTGACGTCACATCCGGTTTTTCCGATTAAAATTCCCCGCCTGGAGGCGGGGAATTTAAATCTGTCCGCGAACAGGCGGACGGCGGATGTCTTTAGAAGTCCGACCCGCCCGTTCGCGGACAGTCCTGGCCGATGTTCGGCCATCACTACTGGTAGGTCAAACTATGTAAAATGCTTTAAGCCCCCCACTCATATTTAGATTTGTTGCCGATCTCCTTGCAGATCGGTCACGCATGATGAAGCTGGTCCCCATGTCCATAATGGTTTAGAAAGATTTGGTGAAATTGAGTGTTTTAGCCATTTTGACATTGATTTTGATCATTTCAGTGATCTTGTTTACAATGAAATGAAAGAGGAACTTGTAAGTCAGACGGATATAATATAACATTAATAATGAAATAACCACAAATGTCTTTTCTGTGCTCACATCATTATCAGTTTTATTCAACCCCCAAGTGATTCATTCATAGTACTTAGTACAACATTGTTTTCCAGTTATAACTGCTTTTAAACGTGAAGCATAGCTTGACACAAGTGTCTTGCAGTGATCTACAGGTATCTTAGCCCATTCTTCATGGGCAAAAGCCTCCAGTTCAGTCACATTATTAGCCTTGTGCACTGAAATAGTAATAATGAGGCTGCTTAGTGGTTGATTTGGGCCCAAAACATGTCAAAAATATTTAAATTAAAGTTAATCATTAGGCACATACACCCTTCTGCCAAGTTCCCAATGTGTATGCACCGGGTGCCCTGGCCAGCTCAGCGTCATGTGTCCAGATGCCCAGTGGGCAGCGCAATTTGTCCTGGTTTTAAAGCTCCTTGTGCCACCTAACTAACAACACTGGGATCAGTACTGTTACTTACAGGACGCAGCTTAGGCTTTCGCATCTGTAAGGACAGACCAATGCTAGCCCATAGAATAATAGAATAGGCAATGTCTTTGAGACTAGGCCTTTAAAAAATTTAAATAGTGTGATATCACCTTCTTCATTGACTAAAAAAATATTACAGTTTGGGGAAATACAATTTTTTTTATTTTGCTTGTCCCTATGGGCTTATCGCCCATTGCACTTGAGATGGGCTGCTGGTTGAGTGACTTTTATGTTTGAGTGACTTTTTATTTCCTTATCTATTTTGAAACCTCTATAGGTGTCAACGGAGGACAAGTCTATGCAAATATATAAAATAAGTGCCTTTACATAAGGCAGAAAAATGCTGCCATCGGAACATTTGTCTGCATTTTATGCAAAAACATTGGACTTCCAGCTGACAAAAGGAATTTTAAAAGGCAAGGGGAGCATATTTAAAATTGAGAGAAGAAAAAGGACAAAAATAATAAATCCCTTAACTTTATTATTAAAGTGCATGCGGTCTTAATCATGTTCATCAGAGGACCCCCAAAAAAATATTACCCAAGATAAATGTCAGCTAGCAAAACAAACACAATAAGAATGTCTATTTACCATGTACCACTCTCTCTGTAAAAGTGTGTAAAGCAGTAAGAAAGAAATTCTGTGCTCACAGACTTTCCTGTCTTGTATATCCAGGAAGCATTAGGTAGGACTAGGTGTAACCAGGTAGTGATTGACAAACCACAATTATTAATAACAAGGCTGATAACCACACCCCCTGGATAACTAACTGAAGGGGGCAACCCTGCTCGTAAATTCAGGAACAGGGAAGCATAATTTATTTAATTTATTATGTGAACCCTTTCTGATTACATGGCGTTTTGCATGAATTGGTCATAAAATGTGCTCTGGTCTTCACCAATAGAAAAACAAAGTCTGCTTAAAATAAAATAACACAAACATGATGTTTTCATGTCTTTATTGAACATAACATGTAAACATTCACAGTGCAGGGTGGAAAAGGTATGGGAACATTTGGACCTAATAACTGGTTGACCCTCCTTTGACAGCAAACTTAATGTTTCTGTAGTTGCATATCAGACCCGCACAACGATCTGGAGTAATTTTGGATCAATCTTCACAAAACTGCTTCTGTGTAGCAATATTCTTGGGATGTCTGGTGTCAACCGCTCTCTTAAGGTTATGCCACAGCATTTCATTCAGGTTGAGGTCAGGACTCTGACTGGGTCACTCAAGAAGGTGTATTTTGCCTGAGGCAGCAAAGCAACCTCAAACCATGATGCTCCCTCCATCATGTTTAACAGTGGGGATGAGGTTTTATGTTGGTGTGCTGTGTCTATTTTTCTCCACACATAGTGTTGTGTGTTTTTTCCAAACAACTCAATTTTGGTGTCATTTGTCCACAGAATATTTTGCCAGTAGTGCTGTGGAACATCCAGGTGCAAACTTCAAACGTGCTGCAATATTTTGTTTGGACAGCAATGACTTCCTCTGTGGTGTCCTACTATGTACTCCATTCTTGTTTAAGGTTTTCCTTATTGTAGATGTGTCAACAAATATGCTAGCATGTGCCAGAGATTTCAATAAGTATTTAGATGACACTCTAGGATTCTTCTTTACCTCATTAAGCATTCTGTGCTGTGCTCTTGCAATCAACTTTCCAGCACGACCACAAAGGGAGAGTAGCAACAGTGCTAAATTTTTTCCATTTGTAGACAGTCTGTCTTACCTTGGACACATGAACATCAAGGCTTTTGTAGATACTTTTGTAACCCTTTCCAGCTTCATGCAAGTCAACAATTCTTGATCGTGGGTCTTCTGAGAGCTCTTTTCTGCAAGGCATGGTTTACATCAGACAGTGCTTCAGCAACACATCCAATATTATCACACTGATTGGACTCAAGGTTGGCTCACTCCTGGCTCCAATTAGCTCTTGGAGAATCATTAGTCTAGAGGTTCACATATTTTTTCCACCCTGCACTGTGAATGTTTACATGTTATGTTCAATAAAAACATGAAAACATATAATGTGTGTGTAGTATTATTTTAAGCAGACTGTTTTTCTATTGGTGTGACTTAGATGAAGATCAGAGCACACTTTATGACCAATTCATGCAAAACTTCATGTAAACCCAGAGGGGTCAAATACTTTTGCAAGTGTATAAAAGTATAAATATATATGAAAAAATATAAAAAAAGCCAAGCAATGGAGCAAAGTGCAATCCTCAATTGTATAGTTGTGTAAGTTGTGTAAATTTTATGTAGTTGCATACATGCTTTTCAGAGGTCATAAAAACCAGAAACACTGAACTGTTGTGATCCTTAGGAAAGTGTCTTAAAAGGTTGTGTAAAATATAAAATCATACATATATGTATGTATTGTTTTCATGTCTTTCTTTCCATTAATTGCAATCATTCTTGTTTAAAAAGCATTAATAATATGTGCTCCTGGCAGTGCCTACCTTAGCTATTGTGGCTCTTTGGAGCCTGTACATAGCCACAGTGGTGTGCACATCCTCAAATCACATGTGCCTCCACGTCCAACAAGTAACTCAGACAAGTGCTCGATAGTGGTGGCTGAACTTCGGCCAGGTCCGTTTTTTAAAAGTCTGATTTGCCTGTTTGCAGGGAGATTCAAATTCCCCACCTGTTCGCAGGTAAATTGAATCAGTACAACAGGAGGTGATGTCAGTGATGTCACTTCCGGTACCTGGAATGCATAGTTTTTTTCACTAGAAGACCGGGTTCTCTAATCAGACTCTAGTGAAAAGATTCTTCCTTCGGCGGTATCTTACTGCCCCTGATCCTGCAGGTGAAAGAATAGTGAGCTCCTTCTCGCAGGTAAATGGGGCGGGTCGAACACCCGTACTGCTCGCCAGTGTGAACATCCATGAACAGTGGAGGGCAGCATCGCCACACAGGACATTTTGGCCAGGACTGGCGCAGAAAGACAGAGTAAGGATCATAGAATAAAAGTTATAAAAAAAGTGATGAGCAGAATAGGCCATTTTTGTATTAAGAATTTAAATGAGTAAATTTGAGAAGATCTGCAGTAATTATTACCTTATTGCGCAAATGGGCACTTGTACAAGTGCATATTGCAAACACAATGCACATTTTTCAGGAATTCTACAAGTGCCAATATGCGGAATAAAAATGTGCGATGAGAATATTTGCAATAAACACCATTATACAGTGATAAAATGCTTATCTTTAAGTATTGCATATAGGTTGGAATAACACTTTAGATTTTTGGTGCTGGGCTGTTCTGTGGTATGACAAGGTGAATGGCTGATAATAAAGCCTTCCCTTGCTGATTTAAAGAAATCTGGCAATCTGTTTTTCTTTGCATACATATGTTGAAAAATGAGATGATGATGCAAGCAGGAGAAAATGGCTTTTGTCAAAATTTAGATGATATCCTTAGCTTGCTGCATGCTGGAGAAAAAGCTCCCTCAGTCTCCTCCTACTAGTGACTTTACCCAAGTCATCATGCTATAAGCATTAGAAAAGTGATTCAAAATTCCCCATATGATTAATCAGTGAACTTATGAACTTACAGCTGTAGTAGGGGACCTCATTAAATCAATTCAAAGCAAATGTAAGCATTTCATATATTCTTCTTAAGAATGATATCTATACCACTGTGAAACAAACAATGCCAGGTTGCACCCAGGGGAATTTGTCTCATGTAACAAAGTTGTAAAATACAGCATATTGTGTTTGCAAAAAAACAATCTAATGCTTTGCCAGAGAGAGTCGTTAAAGTGACCACCATCATTCTGAGTTAACTGGTAAGCTACATTCTTAGATAAGATTTTAATCACCAATAATAGTAACTCCAAATTACACTTGGGATAGCATATTTGCTCCAGGAAAGCCTGCAACATCCTAAAGTATCTTCATCCTCTGCTCTTTTTCCTGGTTCCATCTCCCTGAAATCAATGATGATGGCCAAGAGATGGGAGGTGCCCTCAACATTTGCCTGTATTGTGATACAGGCATAGGCATTGTGGGTCCTCTATTCCCCAGCGTTATGAATGTGCCAGGGGGGGCAGAGTGGGTGGAAAATATGAACAGATTACTTGGTAAACTTTTTATATTTCCCCATAAAGATTTGGTAACAGAAAATGGCAAATAAACATACCACAAGGGAGGTTAATGGCAAAAAAAAACAGTACATTGTATATTCACCAATAAAGCTGGGGATGTAGAGGTATGTTCTTGAAAAATATATTTCCTATAGAAGAAGGTCTTGAAAAAGCCTAGAAAAGGCGAAACATGACGACCATGGAAAATATATCAGTGCACTAGTGTCTTGGGTAATCTCCACACCCATCCTTGTGGAAAGTGATGGGTGATGGTGTTTATGAATGGTTCAGTCTTTTTTTTATATATTTAAGTATTTAATAATGATAATATAATTGCTGTTATATGTATAAACAATAAAAAATATGTATTTTTAACTAACAAATTGTTGTGGTACCTTAAATAGACCTTAAATCAACCTCAAACTCACCTTGTATGAGTGGTGATTTAGATTTTTTTCTGTTTAAACTGTATAAGTCTCTCTTTTGGAGCTGGGGTATGGTACCCATACATACATTCATTCACTGATGTGATACTGAGATAGATATACACCAACTGTCTTTTTGAATTTTTTTACAAAACCCCTCAAAATTTTATCATCACCAAAATATCATCACATTCCAGGCATGAAACCTCTTCCTAAAAGCTGCATTTCATACATACAAACATTTAACATTGTAATTTATTTAAGTGTGTAAGCCTTATGTTAAACAGCTGCTTGACAGCTGTCATCTGATGTTTATACAATTCAAATTATTGAATGACAACAGGACCAGAAATTTGGCGATGTAAAGCCCGTGTTCAGTCGCTTTACAAATAAGTCGGTAGAATAATTTTTGTTAATTGAGCCAAAACTCCCAATGGCGGAATGCCGAAATCTAACATCCGACTAACTTGGGAACCGGAGTCCATCACTAATTAGGAAAAAGTATCTCTGCTTCTCAAATAATCATAACTTCAAATCAAAAGTAATGGGGGGGGGGGGGGGGGGGGGGGGGGACAGTGTAACACAGCCAAAAAATACGCAGACACCAAGGTATACATGACTATATTCTGCCTAAAAAAGTTTATTGTGCAATATATCTATAAAGTACTATATTATTGTAAATATGTTTTTCAAAAAGCTTTCAGATGAAAAAAGAAACCTAAAGCACGTCATGCTAATGCAGCTAAATTATGTTCTGTATTATTTGCAGAATTATCAGTACAGGAAGGATTTTGTGAAACACTAGATATAATAATATCTGGGCTTGCCTCAATTTCTGATACAGAAATCTAAATGAGATCTGGAATACTTGTACAATGCTGAATAGAATGAATAGTAATCTCTCTGGAATTGAAATAGTTGAATTGATGTATGGGAGTTTCAGTCTGCATTGACACCCAGACCTATAAGATTCAGTCGGTTGCCTAGCTGGGGCACAGAAATGTAACTATAGATCCATCAGCACCTAAACACTGGCTGCCTATGTAGGCATTGTAACAACAGACCACAGTCCTGATGCTGATGCCGCTCAGAAGCTAAAACACATTTGATTAAAAAGAAAACTTGTTCCTGATATTATTAAGTAGTGACTGGAAACGGTGTCGTTTTGCCTGGAAACGGTGTCAGTCTTAGTGAAATTTCAGACAGAATTGTGCAAGACTTTGTTGATGATGTGAAATGTAGTTTGAGCTATTCAGCTCTGTAAACAACTGCTTTTTTTTATGTATGAGTGACCCGTTGTCCCCAGGAATATTAACTCAACTTTATAAACATATGCTGACAGATTGTGATACAACCTCACCACAGGACTACTGAGCCGTTCCCAGTCCCAAACTCAATGCTAAATAATAAATAAAGACAGATACATTTATTTTGGAAAAATTTCTTTATCTAGAAACAAGTACAAAAATACAACTTCGGCCACAGCCTGTAAAATAGTATTTGAAATAACCATAAATAACACATTTACTTTAACACAGTAAATTGGGGGGGTCCCCCACCAGTGGCGCCAATTTTTCCTTAGTTCAACCACCGTACCTGGCACCAGCCCTTGACTTCCAGCACGGTGGGTACCTTAATTTCACAAAAAAAATAACTCAGCACCAGTAATTAATGTCTGCCCTTGTAGTACCGACACCTCATCTGGCTCAAGACTCCCCTTTCACTTGCGGCACTGCCGAGCTTCCGCAACGCTGTGACAACAAACAGAAATATGTAAAACCTGTAGATGAGAACAAAAGAAGCCATGAAGAAAAAGAGGGTGGGTGTGTGCAGCTTTTGGACCGAAAAGGACCTTCCTCTTTCCTGCTCCTGATTAAGAAGGCATGTGAAGTCTACTTCTGGCCATGCCTTCCCTAGTCTTAACCCTATGCTGACCTGTCCACGGCCATCTCCTGAGTGGGTGCCCTCCTGCCTAGCTGTGCACTGCTTTGGGCACTCAATACTGCCATATGCTTATAAATGGGCTGCAAATACAGTGGGGAGGATCTGCAGGATAGGAATTGGGAGCAGATGTGCAATATAATCCTGACCTCCTCTTTAATTGTACCTGCAGTGGAAACTAATTATATATTTATGATGAGATGGTAAGCAGTGCCATCACAAATTGCATCACAATTTCTATGCTATCCTTCAGCCTTCTTCAGGGGTTGTGGGGCTAAGGGCACTTACATGCACATTTGGTGGCTGTGCAGTCCTATAGGAATAGTATCTTCTTATATCTTTTAAAACTTATGGGAATATGTATTCCACCAGAGATAGTCACCCATATGGGTATCAGCCAATTTGTTCCGTTTATGTACTTATGTGCTAACAGCAGCTAAACAGGTGATTGCAAAGGCATGGAAATCTAATACCTTTGGTCTACACACTAATAAGAATGTATGAGATTCCTGGATAACCCACTTTTTACCATCAGACTTCAATAAAGACTTGCTTCACATGGTATAAATTTGTTTAAGCACACCCTTCTATCTCTTTTATTAGTTTTTTCTATTTTCTCTACTTACTTTATTCTGCATTATTTGTACTCTTTTTATGTTTATTTTTTTGTCTTGTGGTATTTTATATGTTGGGTGTTTGTGACAAAAAGGAGGAATTGGTCATGATAGGTCATGTAAGGTATGTTAAACCCCCTACAGTTCCTGATTGCACCATCTCGTCCAGCCCTGTCCTGTCAGTACTGCACTGGTAGACACACCAAGTAAAGCCCCCCATACACGTTCCGATTTTTCGTACGAATTTTGCCCGACCAACCGATCGGGTCGGGAGATTAATCGATCGGGAGATTAATCGGATTCGGAATTATGTACCCGACCGATCCCGATTTCCCGAAAAATCGGTCGGGACCACTTCGGACCTGTCCGAAAATTTTTGGTCGATCTGCTGTTAATAAATAGGGTCGGGCTGATGGATCGGTGATAATTTGAATTCCGATTTTTCGTGCCAGCCGACCGACCGACCATAACATTTTAGGTGAAAATCGGGTGACAGGATCAGACGAAAAATCGGTCGGGAGAATAATCGGAACGTGTATGGGGGGCTTAAGAGAGGGTGCCAAATGAAATTGTACTGGATACAGTGATAACTGTATCCAATACAATGCAAAGAAAAAAAAAGACACATTATATAAATATAAATACATACTGTTTTGAAATCTTTCATACAGAATAAGTATTTTATCATTCAAATTATGCCTTTTATTTTTTATTTTTTTTATGTAATTTTTTTTATATAATTGTGTGTTTCAAACATTATGATATTCAGGATGTCTATTAGACCCTTGTACGGACAGATTTTGGGAAGTTACAGGCCTACAACATGAAAACATAATTTCATTAAAGTCTATGGTGCGCTTTTGGTACAGAAATCTGGACCTCAGCAGTGTGCTAGGGAGGTTAAGTAAGAGTGGATAATATGGCTCCCTATGGTCTATTTGCCCTTTTTTGTTACATGATGTAAAATGTTTCACTAAATTTGTTCAAGGCCAGCGGGAATTCTTTATTGTGCAAATTTTATTTGTTCTTTATACATTTTTAAGAAACGTATAGCAGAAACACAAAACTCCACTTGCTGTCTGAAAATAAGGATACTCAATATTCATATGCAATTTTGCTACCTGGGCAACTCTCAAAAAAAACGGAAAAAAATATTTTGAATGTATTTTTAGATCTGATTTTTAAAAATGAACTCCTGCAATAGAGTTTCAGGGTTCTTGTTTATACATACAGGGGGCAGGTAAGAGATTCTACTTACCTAATACTTTACCCCTGTTGTGGATCCTACATCCTTACAACTGCCCCTACTTCCTTTCCGTGTAGCCTCTTCTAGCTCTGATTAGTATTTTATGGGTTCAACAGCATCTCCCACAATGCAGAGACCAGAGCTCAGGGATATTGTTGGACAAACATCGGCCACATGTTTGTGGCATTGACTTTAATGACAGGGGAACAGGGTGACAGGGTATATTTGTAGCCAGATTACCTATAAAAAATTTTTTCAAAAGGGTGCAAACATGCCAGAGGGGGTTCAATGGCTAAACTTCCCACAAAAATAAGTCTTTTTTTCTTCCATGTCAAAAATGTATATGGTCATCCCACATTTTTGTTTTTTTATTGAATGGGGGTGTGGCCCAGGTGGAAAAAGTACCTTTTTGGCAATACTGTGCCATCTGACTGTGGGGTCAAACTTTGCATCTATGTTAAGGCTCCCATACACGGGTCGGATTCCGGCCGGATTCCGGGCCGATCGATTCCGGGCGCGTGCACGTGAATCGATCGTGCCGGAATCGTGTGCAGCCCACCTTGTCCATCCGATCACGTCCGATCGTTCGGGGGCCCAGAATAGGATCCGTCAGAGAACCAACATGTTGGTCTTTTTGATCCGATTCTGCCCAGATCAGGGGGAGTTGCCATTTGTGAGGTGGAATCGGAGGTGGAATCGGACACGGAATCGTCCCGGAATCGTCCCGGAATCGTGCCGGAATCCGTTGGACAAGGTGGTATGCAGCGATGGATACTCTTAATTGGCCGATTGATCACACCTGCGATTCCCGGCAGAATCGCCGGAATCGATCGGATGATGAATCGATTGGACATGGAATCCGACATGTGTATGGCTAGCTTTAATGTATGGGAGACGGATCAAACATTGGAAGTGTGCGCCCTGTTGGCGGACCTCAAACACCCAATGTTCATACCGTATGGTATACGAATATTTTGCCTATTACTACTCAGGGAGTGGGAACCGCACCAGGTGTCAGGGAGCAGGTGGGTAAATCTTCTACTAACCCATCTCAGACATGATTGTAGTTGTAACCCTTAATTAATGAAACATATTTGCTGGAAGATTAGCTTTAAAATCCACATAAAATCAACAAGTATAACGTTTAGTTATGTTGCTCATATTTCATCTACGTGTTTAGCGGTTTGCCTGGAGATCAGCTTTATGATGAAAAGTTAGCATTGTAAAGTCTTTCATCCCTGCATTGACTTTAGCTCTTTCCTCCTTTATGTTCAGTTTAATCGCTCTGATTGTTTTTTGTTAAAGAGAGCTAAATAATTTATGAGGTCCTTTCTATTTGTGTTCTTTAATTAACACAAAATATGTGCGGTGGGATGGTCGCTCGCAAAAAGATATAAAACCAATTGCAAATGCTGTTACCATCCATAAAGCCTGTTTTAGTGCAGCAAAAGAACATACTTGGCTGTGCTACTGTGTAGGGAATAAATGGGAGCGCGGCTGTGCGCAGGAAATATGGCCAAGAGACTCAGACTAGTGCTTCTCCGGGGGATTCTCTCTCCGTCTTTTCATTATCCTGGATCTGAGCAGTTATTTTTTCACTTCAGTGGCTCTGTAACTACAAATCTCAGCATTCCTTTCCTCTTTGTTGGCAATTTGCAGATGCTTTATTAAAGAGCAGTAGTCATAATTAATATGCTTGTTAAAGTAAACCTTATTTTAGGAAAGCTTGTGGGTCACTTTTTATATCTCATTTAAGCCTAATTTTCACGGTTAGACAATTCCATACAATTTTCTTTAGATCTACCAACAACTATGTAGTGCTGGGTCCTCCCTGATAGGATACATACTGATTGAAATGATAAGAAATGTCCTCATATTACATGGTTTTGGTAGAAGAAAAGTGGATTGTAAAGAAATTGTA
>CM070037.1:68921330-68949381 GCA_036250615.1 Ptychadena robeensis
TGTCCTCCAAACTGACCATCTCCCCCAGTGTCCAACCATGTTGTTTAGTGCTCTCCAGCCGGTTCACCGGGCTCACGAACGCGCAATTCCGGGTTCGCGCCATCACTAATTACCCCACAGTTCCCAAGAAGCCAATAAAACCTGGGATAGCCAATTCTATATAGAGCAACCAGAGCTCATAATGTTCTTGACCAAAAATTTGAGCATTGCCAAATTTGGGGAATTGCTTTCATGGTTATTAGTTAAGTCCCCCATACACCTTTAGATCACGCCATACAATTTCCATTAGATCTAACAACAATTATGCAGTATAGTGGCTTCCCTGATAGTATACATAGTGATTGGAAGGTTTAGAAAGGTCCTCATATTACATGTTTGTAGTAGAAGAAAAGTTGATTGTACAGAAATTGGATCGTAAGATTGTAAGGGGCCTATAGTTGTATAAGGTTAGGATACATCTTTAGATGTCAGGTCACTATTTGTAAAACCTTCTGCCAGTTAGGATTGCCTTTGAACAATTGGCAAACTTAAAGCTGAACTGTGGTCATTTATAACTAAAGTGTATACCTTTCCACTCCAAATGAATGTGAATTTTGTCTATAGTGATTTCATGCAGAATTTCTTTTCTTGAGTTCCAAGGCATCTTTATACCTCTAAATTAGATATAATGGAATTCATAAATACAATTTTTTCCAATGTTATATTAAAGGGTTAATAAAATTATCGTGTTAATGAATTTATTGCGAATATTGCCTATAAGGGTTGAGCGGCATATGGTATATTCAAATTTGCGTAATTTCGAGAATATACAAAGAAACATTCTAAATTCATAAAATTAGATTCACCTGTATTCTATTGCCTTCCATTGTGCGTCCCTGTGCGCAAAAAGATTCACAAAGATTCGCAATGCAGCTTTACAGCTTCTCTTCTTTATTCTGCCAGTACCAGCACTGTGTGTATTGCGCATATCCATTCGCAATGCACAAATATGCGCGATGTATGCCGCTTAACAATGTTAAAGCATAATATGAGGAATATCCGCCATTGTGAATATACAAACACACATTTGCAAAATATTGATATTTGTTGGATATTTTCGAATTTCATATATTCTAGCTCAACACTATTGCCTATGCTGCTCATCACTATTAATATATCTATTGTGTCTCACAAGGCCTCTATTTGTATATTGAGTTCTGGGTTTCTACACCTTCTAAGGCGTGATTGCTTATAGCTAGGTTGAAATATAATTTTTTTTTTATAAACCTTCAATTTTAAATTCTATCATTCCACTATGGAGGTTTATTTCTTACCCATCTTTGAACTACACATAATAAAAGATAACTTGAAGGTCAATCAGGGAAGCATGGAGGCTGACATTCTAAGAAAAAATGCCTTTTTCTTCATTTTTAATGTGGCAGACACGCTATAGCGGCACATCTCTTTTATTCTGCTGTGGTATTGCATAAAGATATTCTTGATGTGTAGAGATATATGCGAATCAGAAATGCAGAGAATGTATAATTCTCTGCATGTTAGACAACTTTATATGGAGACAGTTTTGTAGAATCAAAAACTGAAACCAGTGAAGACAATAAATATAGTAACCTGTAATACTAAATTCAATGATTGAGCCTTACAGTAGGCATGAACACTGCACTTGAGTTGTACAATCAGCTTTACTGCCATTATCAACAGGTTTTGGGCCTTAAAGATTTTCATTCATAAGATGAAGGGTATGTTTCCATGGCGTTATGGGCTCCATCAACACCCCCTGCTTTAAGCCCTTGATGGGGAAGTTGACGGAGCCCATTTATATATATACGTGTACCGCACCAGCTGTTTCCACGGCGCTGAGTGAGTCAGCCGGTTGGAGATTAATGTAGAGCAGTATCTCAACCTCTGGACGGTTCAGTGGGCGTGTGTCGACAAGGAATGTGATTAACGAAGGGGGTGTCGATGGAGCCCTTGACACTGTGGAAACATACCCTAAGAGTACCCTTGTAGGGTCATTCAGCATAAAATAGGAATTCAGCTTGCTAATTGTATTCAGGGTGTAACAATTGAGTGATTGGATCAGTATAAAGTCATTGCAATCTGCATACTATGCATTGACTATGCATTTCTACTTACTGGTATATTTGACTTGCAATTGACCTCCTTCTCACCTACATTTGATCCTGTTTACAGTGTATGTAAATGTAAAAATATTTCCATTGTTATAAGTAGGTAACAGAAAATCCCCAAAATTTGGATTTTCATTATAGCAACAGATGGGGAAAATTCATACACTGAAGATACCCAGTCCTAAGACAAAACTGTTGTATGTCCTACACTGTTCAACTAATTTGGATGTAAATACCCTTAAATCTTCCAGAACAGTAGGCAGAAAAAGTAACACATTAGTCACCACTGTAAATTAAATGTAAAAAAAATTGTATTGAATTTTCAACATTGTAATACAATGGTTAATCAATCGGCATAAAAAAATCTAGAAAAATAAACAAAAAAACCTTGACAAATTTAAATAGATTTTCTGCTCAAATATTCAAAATTTTATTTCTTTCTCTGATTTATTGTGTAGTCTATAGCCAGCGTCAACTAGATATGTGGGGATTGCTAACAGTGTCTGTGTATGGATCTGGAATCTTGATCTTGGCCATTAATAGAGATGGTCGAATTTTTTTTCCAAAATTCGACCATTTCGCCGGTTTCGACTTAATTGCAAAGCCCCTGAGCATGGTATATGCACAAATAGTTTTTTCACAAATTAAGTTCAAAGTCAAGTAAAAATTTCGAAAATCGGAATTTCGACTTTAACTTTGAACTTAATTTATGCAAAAAGTACATGTGCTAGAGCAAACCTTTTTTTTTCAAATGTTCCTCCAACCCTTCTCTACATTTCCAGCAATTTTGGTGAGTATACCATGTTCAGGGGCTTTGCAATCAGCTCACAAAATTAGCAAGTCGAAAAATTCGACCATCTCTAGCCATTAATAAAGAATAGGATGTTCATTTGCCTGACATGTAGACACCCAAAGTGACACAGATATTTTTTACACAGAGCAAGGCAGTCCCACAATGAAAGAGTTGGTATGAGGGTTCTGGTTCTGCAGCTGAGGCTATGCCTATATCGTGTTAAGGGTTGCGTGGATAGCCCCTGAGTTAATAGCATGCCTTGATTCGTGAGGGTTCACCATCCGAGCAGACAGCGGAGGTTGCTTTAACCTCTTGGCCAGTGGATCGCAGAACGCTGTGCGAACATGCAAGGGCAGAAAGTCATGCATATGTATGATATTCGCCAACATCCCTGTCAAGGTATGTGATTAACGAGGAGATATTGGCGTATCCCTAAACCATGAAAACATAGCCTATGCTAAATGTTGCAATTCAGTGCAATGTTTAAGATGTACTTTTGTTTCATAAGCTGCTGGTATTTTCATAGTTGCTGATTTTGTTAAGGTTTATAGCATTTTAATTACAAAATTGAGGTAATGAGTATTTCCTCTGTTTTTATTGTCCTACTAAATTGTCAGTTTAACCACATGAATCTGTAAAAATGTAAATCTACTTAGGCTGTGTCTAATTGTAATTGCAGTTTGTCATTTTTATTGTGTCAGTTACTACTATTGATAATACAATATTCCATGTAAGGGAATTTACTTGAGTAGAAAAGCATTACTAATTATCCAGTATGGTATGCATTTGGAGAAAGTCCATGAGCATGAGCTACCACCATGTGTAATGCAGAACACAATGTCGGATTAGTGCATGGCTCTGATATCACTTGGGTTATGGTTGTAATGGTTTAAAAGCTAAACACCAGGCTTGAAATACTTATATGGGAAGCTTTTATTTTTTTGCACAGCACAGCAAGGTCCCCAATGTTATGTTTGCCTTACTCTTGTTGAGGAGAACCTGTCACTACCTTTAGGATGAGTAAATATCAGAAAAATATAAGTATCTAATTCCCCAATCGTGCCATTCCTATGGTGAAATATGGATATCTTAATGACTTCTTTTATGTTATAGTGAAATCTGAAATCTATGGCTCAAGGAATGTCTAATCAGGAATACTTCTCATGCTCCTGATGGTTGTGCCCTTTTGTGGACTGAATTGATTTTCTCCATCAACACTTACTTTTAAGAGAAAACATATTTATCCAGAAAACTGTTTAGCACAGAAATTCAAAAGTGATTAGAAAATTTAAGGGAAATTATTTATCAAAGCCATTGCTCTTTTCTAGACAATAATAGAGATCGTGACCACATTCATGAAACCATAAGTATGCCAAGAAATTTAGGATTCTATCAGTAAATAGTGTTAGACTTGTAATGAAGTGAAAGGGTTAATCTATTTTTGTGTATTTCTTTGTATCAGCCCATCCCAGGGGACAGGCCTGGGGGTGTGCAGGACCTTCCATCTGATGATGTGAGTAATCTGTTTCCTTAAAGGGCTAGAGTAGTTACTGGACCCTTTCTCATCTTACTGCTTTGGGAAACCAACGTCTAGTGATGGCCGAACTTTGGTCAGGTCCGTCCGCGAACAGGCAGATCGGACTTTTAAAAAAAAGTCAGACACCTGCCTGTTCGTGGGAAGATTAAAATTCCCTGCCTGTTTACGGGCAACTTGAATCGAAAAAATCACTGATGTCACTTCCAGGTTCCCGGTTCACGTCACTGATATCATTTCCAGGTTCCCGGTTTCGATGACACTGACGTCACTTCGGGTTTAAGATGTTTTTTCTCTACCCGGTCCCTGGTTAAAAAATTCTTCCACTGGCAGGATCTTTCTGCTCCTGATCCGGCCAGTGGAAGAATAGTCACCTTCTTCCCACTGGTGAACAGGACGGGTCGAACACCCACTCGGCCATCACTACCAACGTCCTCTTGTGTGAATCAAGGAAAACCTCCTAGGATTGGACTGGAAATGTTCTCAACTGTTAACAACTATTGAATACCGCAAGCTTTTACCCTACCTCTGCGACCAGAGGTAGTGCTCTACATGTGTAAAGCCCTTCATAGTAAATTAAGGCCCCAGGTTATCAGCAACCAGTGTGTGGACATTGCTTTTTTTCCTCAAAGAGATCTGTGTCCTGATTATACTGTTTACTAAGAATCTGTGTTAAGTCAGGAGCTTACTGATCGCCTTTCAGGAAACGGTGCTGTCCTCCCACTGTCACCCTGCACCAGTGCCCTCACCCTGCGCATCGCCCAAGATGGCTACCCGCCGATAGTGAGGAGGAAGGAAAGCACACCAAAGTTGGTAGAGATATCACTACACCTGGTGCCCTGAGTCACGTATCCCCTGGGGTCCCGCCCCTGACAGTCTCAACTGGGATCAGCCCCTAACCACTTTGTTACAAACTGATAACAATACAACCACAGGGTGAGTGGGATTGGCTCAAAATACTGACTTCCACTACTAGTCCTAATGTACAAAGACAGTAAAATAATCAGATTTAAGGCTAATTTGCATGGGTGATTGTTAACCGCCCCATTAAATGCCCAATTACACCAACTTGCTTTCAGGGAAAGCATTACAAGGCATTTTTCAGTCATTTGACCCATAGTACTAAAATGATGCATAGAGTGTGCAGGTGCCCGCTCGGTTTTGAGGCTACTGATGACTGACAGCAGCTGCCTGGATAGTTACCCTATTAGCGAAGCCTGAGAAATATTAGGGAGCCGTTTGACATGGTAAAGGATTTGATCTGTGACCGAGCATAACCCTGATTGCCTGAGTATGACACCTTAATTTTCTCTACAGCAATTTTATTATACCAACAGGCCCCCTTCCCTCAGATTGTGACTGGACGGTGAATGAAGAAGCATTATGTTCTCTATCACATTACCTTTTACTTATATCAGCTTGCCCCTTGCACTAAATAACAATTGACTGACTCTTTGCTATGGTTCTAACCTATGAGCACTGCTAACCACTAATAAGAGGTCAATAAAGGTCCTAAAAAATAAATTTAACAGCTTATCTTTAATTTAGAGTAATCTGTATTCAAATTTAGAGTAATCTGTATTCAAATACAAAGCAATACCTATACAGTATGTCTTCACTATCAATATTGGGCTCAGATGAAATGTTGTGAACTCAATACTTGATTAAATCATATTACTTTGTCATCTGCCTGGAATTCGGAATACATGTTTTTCTCAACGTTTGACAAAACTTCAAGGTTAAAAATTGACCTTAAAAGCGAATGTAACTTTTTTATTTTCTGTCAGTACATGCATTGATAGATGTAACCCCTGAAGCCCAGGGAGATTGCTATCCTTTGTTTGCAGGAAGAATACATGATTGCTCTCAGGATCTAAGGTGAAAGGGTTTTTATATAAATCATTAATTTATTTTACCGTGATTACTTATAGGTGGCATTTAAATAGCCCTTCTATCTGTATGGTAATTATCTCACATCGTTTACTTTCTGGCTGCACTAGAAATTCACCTGAGCGTGATGTTTGCTCACAATCTAAAGGACGAAGCCTGTAGCAGATTCTCCTTTGGCATCTTCTTATTTGCATTTTGGATTTTATGGCATTGTAGTCTTATGAAACACCCGGCGTGAGTATAGCCCCGCTTGCTAGAATACATTTCTTTAAATATTTGCCTAGATTTAATTTAAACCTCAGGAGTTTGCCGGTTTAGTGGTCCGGAAAGGCTTACATTAAGCTTAGAGTAAACCAACAAAGGAGGAAAAATATAGGCAGACTTATTTGAATACTAAGCTCCAGCAGCTTGTAAATGCTGGCCGTATACCTACTAACCCTTCCCGTGGGCATAAAATGTGGAATGAATGAAGGAGTAAATAGTGACATTTCTTTCCTTTACCTTAGTTTCTTCCCTTCCATTCCCTTCTCATTGCTTGGCATTTAATCCCCTTTATTTTATTTTATTTTATTTTATTCCCATTCTTGTTTCCCTTTTTTTGCCTAACTTTACCCTTTTCCACCTAAACCTCAACCCTTTTTCTTTCCCTCTTTTTCTCTGTCTTTCCTTTCTTTTTCTATCCTTTCATTATTATTTTGTTCCTTGCCATCTCTTCAGCCTTCTCTTCCGTTCCCTAACTTAACCTTTCTTTCCCCTTTCCTTGACTTATTTATTTCCTGTACATTCCTTTACTTTACCCTTCTCATCTCCTTCCCTTGACTCACTTCTTCCCTTCCTTCTACGTTCCTTTACTGTACTATTGTTGTCCAATTCCCTTGACTAATATCTTCCCATCCCAATACATTCCTTTACTTTACCCTTCTCTTCCCTTTCTCTTCCTTTTCCTGACTCATTTCTTCCTTTACTTTCCTGTACTGGATATTACAAGTTAAGTCATAACTTCTTGTGCAGTGCAATGCAGTGCTGTTTGTTAACATTCACACTTGAATTGAGCAGTGCAGTGCGTGATTTCAACACACTCTGCAACATGCATTTTGGATGCTCTAACATTTCCAATACACTTGTACTGGAAACACTAATGCATCATGTGAACTGTGCAGCACATAATGTTTACATTGCCTGCTGGTGTACAATTCCTCAACACAAGAGCTCTGACAAGCATAAGTCATTTTGTAAGTTGGTGATGTTGAACAATTGCAATAATCACAGTTGGGGTATTTAAGTACCATATTTTTCGGACTATAAGATGCACTGTAGCATAAGACACATTCTGTTTTTAGAGCAGGAAAAAAATGAAATGATCTAATCAGAAATTTCTGCAGTACCCAATTTCAGCCACAAGCGATGTCGCTAGAGAGCACACTTCAGGCAGAAAAAGGGGGAGAACGGGGGGATTCTTCACTGACAGGGAGACATATACATGGAAGCTGCTGGCTAGCAGCTTCCATATGTGTCTCTGCTGTACTGCTTCTATCAGCAGTGCTCTGCTGGTAGAAGCAGTACAACACAAATGAGGGATGTGGCTGTCGCTGCATCGCTCTTCTAACAGCTCGGGAGAGCTGGCGGAAGGCCAAGGTGGTTGTGCATTTGGACCATAAGACACAGGCACTATTTCCCCCCGATTTTGGGGGTAAAAAGTGTGTCTTATGGCCCGAAAAATATGGTATATTTTTTTTTTTTGTGGTCTGTAGGTGTTCATGAAGCAGGGCATACATTATTGTATAATGTACTCACCAAGCTAGTTTAAGGTGGCTGGTGACTGGTACACCAGTCTGGAGGTCTGGAAAAGATGTTTAAGCTGAAGCACTGTCAAGGAACCTGTCTTTCAAATATTGTGTAAAGTACAAATTAAGTAATGTGATACATTTGTCATGGTCAAAACAAATATTACAAATTTAAATATTTCCATTGCTCAAATAAAATTGTATGTATGCCCACATCAAGCATTAAAGCCTATTGACCAGTATAACATCCAAGGTTCTGCCATTTTAAGATACAGCTAAAACTACAGTATTGTATATAGGAAAGTAGAAGTTTTGCTGTTAATTGCAATGGCTGAAAACAACACCGCCTGGAACTTCCCTTTAAGATTACTTAGTTTGTTCATATTACAGTAATTTGATTAATTACAAGTGAACCTTTTTCAATTTCCTCCACACAAATCTGGCAAAGAACAGATATTTCTATTCTTCTCTAAAACAAAAACTGTTACCCAGAGGATTAATTAAGTTTTCAACTCAATCTGAAGGCCAGAGCAATTACCACACATTAAAGCAAATAATCTCCAATTAAGAAAGCAGGGATTGGAATTATTGTACTTTTGTGGTTTGCTACACTGTTCAAAGGGAAAAAAAATATTTCACATTACATTACTTGGGCAGTTTATAGTGTCATGTTGTTAAATCAAATGGTGTGTTATTTTAGTTTACGCCTCTTTGTTTATATATAGTGTCAATACATAATTCTGGAATAAAGAATATAAAACAGATTTTGTATTATGTATAACTTTGTAGGTGCCGAAACTAAAGGCAGCTAACTTAAGTTTCACATTCCCCTTACTTAGGAAGAGGACAAATCTCACCCAAAGGGGCACGGGCGCCAATATAAATTTAATAGGGATTCTAACTATGCTGTGCAATGATTATAAAAAAAAATAAGAAAAAGTCTCTAGGGTTAGAGGGAGATGACCCTAAGCAAGGGAGAAGGTATTCATCCATGCTCTGTGCATATTAATCCATAGAAAGATGTTGTTCTCATATGCCTGTCCTGCATACAGTTTATCCCTCCTATGACATCCAATGCAAAAAAGGAAATTATATAAGTCAGTTCATTTTTTATTTAATGCATACTAACCAATTTAAAGTTATGCAACCCTAAGTAAATGTTTGTATATTGAGCATAGGGAAATAAGTTTTATCTAAATAAACCTTGGGCACCCAGTCCTCTTCAGGTAGCCATAGACGAGGGGATTCTCCCTCGTTAGATGAGGGATCGACTGCATCGTGATGACGTTATCCTCTCAACTGATCGGCGGGCACCCTTTGTGTGCCGCCCATTACTTTGGCAGGAATTTACCGGCATGTCGGATCACCATGCAGCAGATTTCTGGTCATTCTTGGCAGGTTGCCACACCCAATTTCCTGCAATCTCAGTTTGGTAAAGCATCTATGCTCCAGGCATGTGTTATTTGTATGGATCCTTTAACAGTGGAAATGTGGAGGAGGAAACGCTTGTCAAGGGACTGCACAGATTGCATTGGTAACCCTGAGCTGAGCATACACTTTTTGTATCGATTTAAGCATGATTGATTGTGCTCAAATCAATAAAAAAAAAACGGGCACCGGTTTCTTTGAGGGGGATCTATGGATAGAACAGGAAACCAACATGGTGGTAAATTATTTTCAATTTATATTTTGGATTGGATCCCCAACCAAGTATTGAAGGAGATCTGCACCCCAATTCCCTGGTTAATTGAGGAAGCTCGAGGGCTCCTTCATTGCACAGGCATCGACCCGTATCTATGGGCAGCTTTAGGAGCTCCATAGATACTGCACCAAGCTGCCATGGCAGGACCAGACGAGGACTAGGCACATACTTTGTAGGTCTATACTTGGGAAATCCAGTGCAATGAAGAAAAAGGAGGTCACAGATCAAGTAATGTTTACAGCTAAGCATACAAGGCTCAAAATTTTAATAGATTTGTGGTGCTCATTTGTGCTTGAATCTATAAATATCGAGCCAACCAGACTTTTTATTCAATCCAGCTCAGTCGAACAGGGAACCAACATGTTGGTAAACCCTATTAGACTTCTATCGGGTTACATTGATGGCACAGCAGTACTGTGCCTCAATATCAAGGAAGTTCAAGTGCAGCACGATGCCGCTTAACGGCTCCTCTGTCGAATGGGAATTGACCAGTGTAGGCATAAGCATAAGTTAGTGATCCCTCGAAAAATTACTATATTGGCCAATCAGAACTATTTACTGATTTGCCTGGCCACCACAGTGAAGGTGGCTATGTACTACATATAAAACATTCTCAATTGACATCTTTGAAAACCAGATTGCTTTATCCCAGAAGACATTAAAAACATTTACTTGAAAAGGTCATGTGTCAATGAGACATTGCAAATATTTTTCAACTAGTCTCAATGCAAACCCACAAAGGGTTAATACGCTGTAATTGTGTTATTCAGCTGTTCAGCAATAACCACAAATGAAATATCAGCTTTGACTGGAGCTAGCCTTTTATACCTGCACAGATTTGACACCAGCCTTGATCTCAACTCATTGCGTCCGCCACACAATAGACTCAAAACATAGACTTAAAGTTCAGCCAGAATTAACGGAGGAACATGAGGCGCCCCTGCTGAGATTTAATATCTAATATTAATGGTGTTCATTGATCATCAGCCTTTTTTGTTTGCTGTTTTCTTTGATGTTTATTTTACAGCCCCTCATCTCAGCTTTTTATCAAAGACCTTTCTTTTTGAATATGAGATTCTATTTGAAATATGCTTTTGGTAGTGCTGTAGAGGGCAACCTCTGATATAGTTGAGGTCAGTCCTGTGTTTTGTGTTATATATACATATATATATATATATATATATATTATAGTAGTATAGTATAGAAGAGAACAAATATATTACATTAATGTCTCCCAAGGTAACAGTGGGCCCTTTAACAAAGCGAATTAAAGAACAAGCTGCCTCCAGCTGAGTTAATTTTATTTTCCATATTTGGAGCTTTTGAGCTTAAAGTGGATCTAAACCCAATCATTAAAATCTCATAGAAGCTTTAGCATTATAATGTAATTTCAAAAGTCCTTTTCAGCAATGCTGGATCTTTAGCTTTCGTTAAATAAAACTCCTTGTGACTTCAAGTTTGATTCATTCCCTTATTCAAGGAAAGAGTTCTCTCCTATTGTGAAAGTAAATGTTCACCATGGTCCTTTCTCCTGCTAAGCCGATTATGCGTTTTTATTTTAAAAGAGCCATGGTCAATCATTGTGCCTTTCCTCTTTCGCATGTGCTAAATAAAAGTGACACCGCCTCCTTTGGAGATCAATGGTGCCGCCCATCCCCTGCCTCTCCAATGTCATAGATGGCATCATATCGGTTGAGACGGTAAGGTGAGTATGCCCAAGTCTATGTGAGTATTGTTAGTAAACAAACACTTTATCAGGCTAAATTATCAGGCTTAATGCTCAGGAGGTTAATTGACTTATAGTAATATGAAACTCTATAAGATCTGTGCTATCCATGACTCTTCTTTTTATGGTATTTCCTTTTTTTGACAGCCATCTATTTAACTAATTCCTTCCCAAATATGCCTTTTTCAATCCATTTCAATTCCCCTGCCCATGCAGAAAGTTTGGTGATGATACCATATTCAGGGGGCTTTGCAATTAACTCACAGAGTCAAACTAGTTGAAAAAAAAATGACCATCTGTAACTAGTGTTTGTATAAACTAAAAAAATGTACTCAAAATATATTGCCTTGACTACAACTACATGTGCTGGAGCAATACTTCCCAATTCAACCCTTCCCTACATCTCCATCAATTTGGTCATGATACCTTGTTTAGGAGTTTTGCAGTTTTCATACTTATTTTAATATGTTGCAGCAAAGGATGCCAAAATGCATGAGTCGTATGGTGTGAATGTGTGACCATCTGTTACTGAACAGCAGCTGGTGGTTACACCTTTGCTCTCTGCCCTCCTGGCCAAGCAAAAGTCTTAGTCGGGGAGGGGAAAGAGCTGTCAGAGGAAAGCTCTGCCTGTGGAGGAGCTGGGGCCCCCTGACATAAACAGAGTACCATAAACTGCATACTCAGCACAAAATGCCCGTGAATGTGAAATCTGCCTCATGCTACCAGTTCACATACACAAAGAGCCGGAGTACTGTGTAAGTCAGCCAGGTAAGGAGTCTGGCTGATTAGACAGTGCTTTGGCTCTGTGCTTTCTGTATGTGAGCTGGGAATAACTCACATACATTGGCTGCCCAGCTCACATGATCTCTGCAGATTGCCCGCCTTCTTAACTTCCACTCTGCCGTACTGAGCACAGTGCTCCGACCAGCAAAGTGGGAAAACCCCACCCCAAAGTATTTTTCTGGCATCAGATGCTCCACTGTATCCGAAAAATACTGTTACTCACAAGTCCACAAGTCCACTAGTCAAAATAAAAAAAATGGTTTAGCTTATATATATAGGTTTAGGTTTACTGTAATTTAAAATGTGGTTGTACTTCTATTGGAATCTCCCTAGCATTCATGAGGAGCCCAGTTTGGAGTTTGTTTGAAAAACAAACTCTGGATGAACCAGGATCGCATGAACCCTGCATATCCTCTGAAAGCTGCAGCAATTCCTTATGGGGCCGCACCATAGACCTCGATTTTAATGGAGGGGCGTCACTTTCCCAGCCCACGTGGACATGGATAAAGGAGGAATTCGAGCAGAGTACAATGTACTCTCCTGTGATCGCCCATACCATACCCTTATAACGCCGCGGTAGGGGCTGAACACTAGGTGTGGTTAAAATGTTGTAGTATTTTTATTAGGAACTGGCAAGAATTTTCAGGACAAGAAAATTGTTATCAATAAGATTTGGTAAATAATAAATAAATAAATGTCATATGGTTCCAAATGTTTTTCAGAAAGGCTCAAATTGACAAAACTGTAAATGTTGATAGACAAACAAACAACTATGTATTCTAGACAGGAACAATAACCATTAAAATACAACAGCTTCTAAGAATTTCAATTGCTGACTACATAGTCAAAATATTAATGATTTTTTAAAAATAAAACTGAATGCCGGGAGAAATGTCCCTAACTGTGTGCAACCTCTAACTTAAGTTTTGCCTTTGTGACTGGAGATCTTTGGGGCAATAACATAGCAAAACCAAGCTTTTGTGCTGTATGTGGGTGAGGAGAAAAGAACTCTACTGCCATCACCTGCAGATCAACCTCCTCCTTGCAGGAGGCAACTTTAGCTTAAAGACGTAAAAAAAACTGTGACATCACAATTGTAATGCATTTTTAGATTTCAGATGTTTTTTTTATAATGTATACAAATATAATAATCAATAAACTGAACTTGGGCTGAGGGGCTGGGGTGAAAAAAGACACTTTTTAAAGTGAACCTAAATTCACCTAATATACTCCATGTCCCTCACTTTTAAACACCCCATTATTTGGATGATCTGACAAAAAATGAGTAAATTACTGTTGATTGTCCCACGTTGCTCTAAACTCACATTTCTTACAGTTTGACATAGAGACTACAGGAAAATCACCTTCTCTCTTTGCAAACCTACGGAGGTACATCAAGGGTCCTTGTGCTAGTATATTTTCTTGTAAGGTGATATAGCCATGTCCTTGACTCTAGTTGAGCTCTTCCTCTGTCCCTCTGTCACTAATTTGGTGGCCATATCAACATATGTTTAGCTAACATGGTACACCATTATTTCTGTCAATAAACCTGATTGAACGTTATGCAACCATAGCTCCCCAATGACTGCTGGGTCCTCAGAGAGTCGTTTAGTCGTAATGGTAGGACTTCAGAGAGTCAACTGGAGAACAGCTAGAAATCACCTGCCCAGACCATTGAATTAGATGTCACAGAGAGTCACATGACTACAAGGGAAGTAATGAATAGTGATGGCACGAACCTGGAATTGCGCGTTCGCGAACGGCGAACGCGAACTAGCGCAAAAGTTCGCGAACGCGGCGAACCGGCGAACCCACCATTGACTTCAATGGGAGGAGAATTTTAAAAACAAAGGGACCCTTTATGGCCACAATAGTGTTGGGAAAGTTGTTTCAAGGGGTCTAACACCTGGACAATGACATGACAGAGGGGAATCCATGGCAAAACTCCCAAGAAATTTATTTTTCACACACAAAATCCGCACCAAGAATTTCTACAATGATAGTCAATGGGATTTGATTCCATTGTGCTACCTCTTTTGGCATCACGCACCGGGAGCAAAGTAACTTGGGTCAAAAATGTCACTTTCTGTGTGTAGGGTGATGAATGCCACAAACGTAAAGTTCAAAGTTGGCTCGTCTTATCGCTATTTGGGCCTCTAAGGTTCCCCCAAGCCACATTGGAGCATCCGTTCATCCTAAAAAGATCAGATGAAGTATGAATTATTAATCTGCAGAGCGCTAAGACCGTCGGCCGTTTTTCTGGCTTAGCCAGCTCCACACCGAGCACTTCCGAGCCTGTCAATCATGGAAGCATTCTAAGAATCGGAAACTTTTCATCTAAGCTGCAAACTTCCCTTAATACATTTCTTCATTAACAATGCAAAAAATGGGAATTTTCTTTAGATGAACCTTCCTCTTTTCCTAGTTTATACAACCCTCTACACTATAGAAGGAAATAAACAACTGCTTATATCATGATCATGAATGTCATAAACATACACGGTCGGATCGCCCGGATTCCGGCAGATGATCGGGCGCGTGCACAAGCGAAGCTACGGAATGCGTTCAGCCCCTTGTCGATCGATCAGGTCCGATAATTAGGGCTCAGATCGATCATCGGACTTGGTCTTTCACCCTTCTCGGATCAGGGTAGTGCCTTTGGGAGAGGACAACGGCACGATCGTCCCGGAATCCGTTGGACAAGGTGGTATGCAGCGATGGATATCTAATTGGCCGTTGATCACACCTGCATTCCCGGCAGAATGCCGGAATGATCGTGTGAGTGATCAATGGCCATAATCCTGCACGTGTAGGCTCTTAGGCTATTTCCATAGAGCATCGCCGATTTTGTAAGCCCAATCTCCTTGATGGGCCCATAGAGAATATGGGGATGCGTTTTTGACCGGTCATTCATGTCAATGGGCGATTTCACGGCCGCGGTCTGCGATAAAAAACTGGTAGGGTGGCATTTAAATTGAGACCGAAGCGGCGATTGCTGGGGAATCAAGCCCATTGACTTTAAACACATCACTTAGTGGAAACATAGCCTTAACCAAACAGCCAAAAAATTCATACATTTTAATTACCGCGACTGTCACAATGGTTGCAACTCAAAATTATTACCCATATATCTGTGTAGTTCCATCTATCAGGGTTTATTATGCTAGTATTATAGCAGTAAGTGTGCGGCTATGAGGCAGAGATATAGTTTTCAATAGAAAACCGGCCTCAAGTCTTAAAAATGTTGCATGACTGCTTTCTATCCTTTAACTATTTTTGTGGGAAAGCTGTGGGATTTATAAGCTAAAGTCGAGATACAAGGCATCAGGATTATCTTAAGATAGGAGTTAAAATATTTTTAAGACATCCCAATATTAGATATTGCCAGGGAGACACAATCCAATCCAATCTAGTCCAGTTAGTTTTTTTTTTTATTTAATCATACTGTAAGATTTTGCCATTGTGTTGCAAAATAAACAGGCCTACTAAAATGTACTCTACACTCTTTGTACAATCCTCAGTATGAATGGTGCTTTTTCGTACATGCAATATACCATGTGGCTTCTAAGTTGGCGCTGATACCAACTGAAGCTCTGTCTACTTTCCACTTTGCCTAGTCCAGTTATATAACTTGGGGATAAAAAGAGGGTATGTTGAAGACACTATATTTATAGTTTCTTCTTTGCATGGTAGAGATACTGAGCTTTATTTGTCTGTGGTGAGAGACGAACTGTGTTCTAAAAGGTTCGGAGTGTGCCTTAGCAACAGTGTTTTCCCTTTTTCTGTCTGTATTACTTCATGCTGCCTGAGATCCCATGCAATTCCATTAATCCCTTACCACTTTGTCAGAGATTTCCGCATCTTTGAATTGTTTATGGGTTTTATGTGCGTAATTGCTGCTAAGATGATAATCCAAAGATACCAGTGTGGCTGATTCTCCACAGCATTGGTGAATCAGACATCCATGAGGGAACCCACCTGTTAGGTCCGATTAACGCTGTCCCTTTATTTCACAGCGACGACTTAAACAAGCTGGGATGTTAGGTAACTTTATTGAGTTAACACTGCCCCCCTTCTGCAGCAGACTCTCTACCTCAGTCAGACATGCCATGACAGAGCTTTAAGAGTGCTTTTTTATAAAACTAAGTTTGTCCGACAATTTACTGTGTTTTTTCGGGTTAATATAGTATCCAGCCCTTGAGATAATAGATGGCATAGTTATGGGGGGCTATGGTGACATTGAAAGGTACCATTTCTGACCCTAACATGAGCTGGGATAGACAGGGGATTTCTGTCAGCCAACTCATTACCCTGGGGACGGCAATGGGTGCATTGAATATCCGTCATGTCGGATCACTTTCGATCCTACATGATGCATTTGTGGTCAATATGACAGTTGGACACCAGATTCCGCCAATTCAACACGATGCATGTGTAGCGCAGCTTCAAATCGGCAGGACGGCCCATGCCCAGCTTATTGGTATTGTGAGGTATTAATCCTCTTGACATTCCCCTGCCACAACCCTGTTTTTGGGGTATCATTCTGATATTACACACCTATAATATGCTGTTACTCTTTAATGAAAGAGTTTAAATGTTTGGCGTCGTGCAGGTTCATTGTTGTCCTCCACTTCTGGGCGGTATTGCTTGACTTTCTATTTGCTTGGGGGTTAGCTCAGGGTAAAACGACAATTGTGAGGTTATTGGTCCCTAAAACAGTTTGGGTCATACTGTTGCATTTATCCGCAATGGGCGCTTTACCCACCAGTATTAGTGTACCCCATGTCCCATTTGCAAAAGAGATTTACACTGTACAAAGCGACTTGCATGACCATGCCCATCTTAATATCAGTAGCAGTAAATTTAGAGATCCTAATAAGGATTTGACAATTATTTTCAGGTTGAAAGAATTAATAAGTTGTAAGCAGAGAGTAGTGCCTGGACGCTTAGATATGCGGCCGAATTTATGACATGTAAGCTGTTCACAACATCTCAATGGCCAAATTTAAAGCAACCCAAAAATCGCGACCATAATCGACGGTCAAAGAATGCTATTTTTGGCGGTCTCAACTTTGGATGGGAAGCTGGTCGTGTGACGTATCACACTGGTCAACCTCAGCTTACTGTTTACTTCGTACTATGCAAGCAGTGAGACCTTAAAGCTAGCCATACGGGTAAATGCCGTGCAATCGACCCCCGACAATACAGCAGTGACCACGCATGATGACGGGGATCAACTGAACGGAATCAAGTGCACCACTGGCACTGATTCCCACAATGGCACTCCAGGACTGTTTCTTTCCAGCCTCTAGCTGTGGAATCAGAACACTTCACACAAATAGAAGCTGGATGAATCCTGAGCCTGTTTCTCTCACAGCAGCTTTAGTGAAGAAGTTGACTCGCCCCCTTCACACCGAGCTGGGCGAGTCAAGCTGACACCGGCTGTGTGAGAATGCAGAGCCGAAGCTTTCTCATGAAATTGGTGATTGAACAGGTTTCCACAATTTAGAAACCCGTTCAACGAGGTCTCAAGCAGCTTATTTCCCACTGAAGGGGTTGTAACAGATTAGATACAATCAATCACCATACCGCGCACGTTGCTTGATTGTACTCAACTTTTTACAAATCTACCGTGGTGCCTACTTAAGTGAAAACAATGCGTGTTGTCCCCTTTTGTTGGATGAACTGTAAAGAAAGGATAAAAAATCCTCATCTGAAATAGATATTCTCAAATGCCCAGTCACCCCTTATTTTCTTTCTTCTGGTCTTAGCTTGGCATATTTCCTTTTGTATCTCAAAGCTGTCATGTCTGACTCTTACCTTGAAAACAATTAGTTGCCCCCCAGGGTCTGTTTCTACTGCGTTTCTAACCCTCAGAAAAACTGAAAAAACATGGTATTCGACAGAAAGAGCAGAGCAAGTTTAGCATTTCAATATGATTGAGTCAAATAATATTCCCCAGTGGATTATTGCTTGACCGACATTACTGGAAACAGAAGCACAAACAGTAACAGTGCAATCTGACACTGCTAAAGGGAAGGAACACGAGAGTAATTAATTCTATTCACGTACAAGTCACAGAGCAGAAAAGGAACTTCATAAAACAAAACTATACCATATATGCATGGGCGCCTTATCAGGTAGACTTGGCCTTCTAACCTTATATCGTTGTCCAATACGAAGCAGAGAAGTACCAGGCCTTGATAGGTAGAACTTAGTGTGGGAATTTTGCAGAAAGCTAGACTGTATACCATGTTACAGAACATTGGCGTTAAAACTTCCTTAGGTATTGGTCGTGTTTTATCTATTTGCCTGGAGTAAGCTTTAACCACTTTGCTCGCTCAGTTCAGCAAAGCTTTGCAGAGAATAGTAAGCTTCCATTAAAGCTACAGGGATGGCAATAGATGACCTCGAGTATGGGGCACCATGGCCTGTCAGCTTCGTAAATACATGCCTGGAGATTTCATAAGCATCCCTTAATGAATGAGCCCTGGCCAGCAGTGACATACGCGTGACAGGAGGCAGAGTGCTGTGGGTCGTGACTTACACGAGTGCTTGCACTGCAGTATCTCAATTAACGAGCTGCAATATCCGATACACACAGAGCCTCCATTAACTCAGGCAGATTAACCGTTGCAGTTATTCTGCGTCTTGTTTTACTACTCACAGGCCTATTAACAATTGAGTCATTCATGCTAATCAGCCCATTATAATTAGCCATCATTCTGGTGCTGTGTGGCATGTGTGGTCCTGACTTAACTGACCTGTGGGGACAGTTTCATACAAAATGTCAACGTTAGCGTCGCCCCAGTAGGATGATTCCGTATAATATTTGAATTCTAAAGGTCTGAGCAAGAAAATTCTCGGCATCAAGGAATTTTTACATTTAGTTCATCAGAAAGAAGAAAGGAACATATGAACATTGGTTTCAAATTGAAGAGTGGTGGTGGATTAAAGTAGGCCTGAGGACTAATCACCAAAGCAGTGGTCTGAGATTTAATTCAGAAGAGTTTAAACCCATTGTACCGAGAATGTTTTCTTTCACTTGTAGACACTGTTTCAGGTCCTATGTATCACACATCCTTGTGTGGAATAACTTTCCTCCCCTTTCAACTTGAGTTGTACACACGCACATTTTACTCTCCTTTAATGATGTCGCGAACCGCCAGTAATTGCTGAGCCGTGCAATATATATTTGTACCCTAAAATAGGGTGAAAAAATCCCCTGGGGTACCAAACTGGCAGTAGGCACTGTGCAATATGTGGCTTGCAGGATCACTGGCAGCAGCCTGGCATGCCAGCCAGCAGGCAACAGGGTAGCAAAAAAAAAGCCCTAAAAAGGTCTTTTGGGGTCTTTTCAGGACTCTATCCTGACAGCAGACTAAGAGCAATGAGGAAGAGTACACTGTAGAACAATACTGCCTAGCTAATGGTTCCCTAAGCTCTCTGATCTCACTTTCTCCTTCTCCAGCAGCATGTGAAATGGCATCCTCTACTTGCTATGCTATAGGGGGTGGGATGGTCCGTGAGGTGGGGGGTGCTGATTGGCTGGATTATGTCTGCTGACTGTGACTCATAGGGTCAAAGTTTAACCAATGTAAAAAGATAGGGGGCGGGTGGAACTCGCCATATGTTCGCAAAAATGCGCGAACGCGAACATGCGATGTTCGCCGCGAATAGTTCGCTGGTCCATCACTAGTAATGAATAGATTTAAAGCATTTTGTTTATTCAGCAAGGTGGGGTTAGGACCAGTATCCCAATTTGGGCGTTAAAATGTAAAACAAATGTTTAATATATGATGGGTGTTAACAGAAAAAGGGGCAGTATTCCTTTACTGCCGGTGTAATTTAAAGGGGTTAAATTGATTAGAGAGGTGATTCATTTATTACATTTTATTGTGTAAAATTTGCTGAACAGCGGTCCGAAACATGCAACTCCAGCTACTTATCAGCTGCTGGAAAAAAAAGGAAAGAAATTGCTTTCCGTTAACATCTAGACTTGCAAGCTCCATCCAAAGGCTAATTGTGTTCTGTTGATTGCTCTGCACTGAAATGAACACCTGACATTTAAGCATAATCGGATAAGCAGCCTTTTGTAATTTTGTATGCATAGGATCTGGAAACAACAGGCCGGCACTTTGATTTTGCAGGTTCCGGGCCGTGTCAGGCGGCTGAATAGTCTTCCCGCAAGGCTTGAAGAAAAAAAAAAGTTAAATTCAGTCTGAAGATTTTTCATTTGAACTCACTTTATGTGTTATAGGAAAACCTTTACCAGCTTATTCCATAAAAGTTGACAAAGAGCTAAGAATACATGCATCCTGCAATAACCTATACTGAGCGCAGTCAGATGCCAGTTTATTGGAGCTGATTTACCTCTAAGAAGACCACTACAAAGTCCTCTCAAATTATCTTTCTATTTCCCTCTCTCTTAAACAGTAAAATTCTAATTCTCTTACCTTTCATTCCCTGAGGCTTACACACAGAATCTACTGCAAACCATGGTTTTAAACTTTACTAAGCTATACTAACCACTGTCACTGTCAATTATCCAGCAGGAAGGAAGCATCTGCAAATGCATAATGTATGGAAAGTAGGAACATTTAATACCTACCATATTTTTCGGACCATTTGACAGTACGTTTTGTGTCTAATGGCAAAAACATTTCAGCTTTTTCCCTCTCTGCTGGAAGGAGCTCTGTGCTCCGACTGGCAGAGGGGGAGTTAAGGAGTTGGGGAAGATGCAGAGCTATATGTGAGCTGGAAAGGTTGAGACCAACTCACATACACTGCATGGACAGCTCTACCATCTGCATATGTCACTGTGTGTGAGTTGGGCTCAAGCTGCCACGGACAGTAAGCACAGAGGATCAGAGACCACAGAGACCACAGTATCAGGGCTCCTGATGGAAGTTGGAGACACGGCACCTGACTAAGTAGAAGAGAGGGGAGGCTTGGTATTTTTGAATGATTTGTTTCTTTATTTGGATTGCCCTGCTAGGGCGAGTTTTCTTTGTACCGTTGGCTAATAAATGCGGGAAGGAAGCCCTAAAGAGACATGTTTGGTGGATGAACCTCATTTACAGATGTCATTTGTTTTTGCATAAATTACGTTCACAATCAAACTCAAAATTTCGATTTTCAAAATTTTGACTGGATTCTGAACTCAATTTATGCACAAACAATTTGTGTTAGAGCAATACTTTTTTTGTGGAACACCCCCAACCCTTGTCTACATTTCCAGCAAGTTTGGTGATGATACCATGTTCAGGGCCTTTGAAAATAACTTGAAATCTTCGAAAGGGTTAATTAAAAAATAAAAACTCGACCACCTGGCTGTGTGTTGAGGGAACAGCATATTTACACAATTATACTGTAAACTGTACTCCAACTACTTAACATTGTATCAAAGTGTCATATCTTCAGCATTGTCCCATGAAAATATATTATAAACTATTTACCACTATGTCAGGGGTGTACTCATTTTTGTGAGATGCTGGATACATCTGTTGGCTGCAGGGAGTCTGTTGCATGCTGCTGTCTCATCCATCCATCAAGCCTCCATGGGTTCGGAGGACCTTTCCAAATAAATTTTATCTATGAAAAATCAAAGGTTCTCTCCTGATTTCTATACTTAGGGCTCGTCATAGTGTAGCACTTTAAAGTGATATTCCTGTGTTCTTCCATTGTGCTACCTTCTTTTGGCATCATCGCACCTGGGAGCAAAGTTGAACTTGGGTCAAAAATGTTCACTTTTCTGTAGTGTAGTGGGTGATGAATGTCCACAAACTGTAAAGTTCAGAAAAGTTGGCTCTGTTCTCTATCAGCTATTTGGGCCTCTTAAGCGTTCCCCTCACAGCCACAATTGGAAGCAATCCGTTCATCTCCTGAAAAGATCAGATGAAATGTCATGAAATTCATTACAATCTGGCAGAGCGCTACAGACCAGTCGCGCCGTTGCTTCTCTGGCTTAGTGCAGCTCCACACCTGTCAGCACTTCCCTGAGCCCTGATCAATCAATGGGAAGCAGTTCTAAGAACTCGGAAACTTTTCATCTAAGCTGCAAACTTTCCCTCTTAACATACCATTTTCTTCATTAACAAATGCCATATAACATGGTGTATATTTTCTTTAGAATAGAACCTTCCTCTTTATCCTATGTTTATATTCAACCCTCTACACTATATGAAGGAAAATAAACATACTGCTCTATCATCATTGATCATGAAGTGTTCCTAAAGGCCCCCATACACGGGTCGGATTCGCACCGGATTCCGGCACGATCGATTCCGGGCGCGTGCACGCGAAACGATCGTGCCGGAATCGCGTGCAGCCCACCTTGTCCGATCGATCAGGTCCGATCATTCAGGGGCTCAGAATCGGATCATCGGACATGTTGGTCTTTCTCATCCGATTCTGCCCGGATCAGGGGGAGTTGCCATTTGGGAGGAGGACAATCGGACACGGATCCGTCCCGGAATCCGTTGGACAAGGTGGTATGCAGCGATGGATACTCTTAATTGGCCGATTGATCACACCTGCGATTCCCGGCAGAATCGCCGGAATCGATCGGGTGAGTGATCAATTGGCCATGGAATCCTGCACGTGTATGGCTAGCTTAAGGCTATGTTTCCACTAGAGCAATCGGCCGCGATTTTCAGCTGAGCCCAATCTCCCTTGATCGGGCCCATAGAGAATTAATGGGGATGCGATTTTTGACCGCGTCCATTCATGTCAATGGGTGCGATTTCACGGGACCGCGGTCTGCGATAAAAAACGTGGTAGGGTGGCATTTAAAATTGAGACTGAACGCAGGCGATTGCTTGTGTGGAATCAAGCCCATTGACTTTAAACACGATCACTCTAGTGGAAACATAGCCTTAACCAAACAAGCCCAAAAAAATTTCATTACATTTTAAATTACCGCTGAGCTGTCACAATGGTTGCTAAATCCTAAAAATATACTTACCTGCTCATTTATTCCTGTGTAGTTTCCAGTCTATCAGGGTTTATTGCTTATTGCTTATTATATAGCAGTAACGTGTGCGGCTACTGGAGGCAGGAGATATATTGTTTTCAATAGAGAAACAGCGGCCTCATAGTCTTTTATACAGACATGTTGACATGACTGCTTTCTATCATCTTAACTATTTTTGTGGAAAGCTGTGGCGATTTATGAAGATAAAGTCGAGATGACAAGGGACATTCAGGATTATCTCCTTACAGATAAGGAGTTTTAAAATATTTTTATAATAGATCATCCCAATATTAGAGTATTTGCCAGGGAGGGACACAATCCAATCCAATCTAGTCCAGTTTAGTTTTTTTTTTACTTTTAAGTCATACTGTAAGATTTGCCATTGTGTTGCTAAAATAAACAAGGCCTACCTAAAATGTTACTCTACACTCTTTGTACACATCCTTCAGTATGAATGGTGCTTTTTCGGACATGCAATATACCAATGTTGGCTTCTAAAGTTGGCGCTGATACCAACTGAATGGTCTCCTTGCTCTTAAGCTTTCCACTTTGCCTTAGTCCATGTTATATAAGCTTGGGGATAGAAAAGAGGGTAGTGTTTGAAGACTATCTATATTTATAGTTTCTTCTTTGCATGGTAGAGATTTACCTTGAGCTTTATTTTGTCTGTGGTTGCAGAGACGAACTGTGTTCGTAGACAAAGTGTTCGGAAGTGTGCCTTAGGCTAACAGTGTTTTCCCTTATTCTGTCTGTATTTACTTCAGTGCTGCCTGAGGATCCCATGCATATTCCATATTTATATCACCCTTTACCCCTTTGTTCAGAGATTTCTCTGCATTCTTTGAATCTGTTTATGGTTTTATGTGCTGTACATGTGCTGCTAAGAATGATAATCCAAAGATACAAAGTGTGGCTAATGGCTATGTCTCCATTCAGCATTTGGATGATATCAGCACATCCAATGAGGGAAACTCACCTGTTAGGTCCGATAACGCTGTCCCTTTAATTCAACAGGCTGACGTATCCTTAACACAGCTGGGCATGTTAGGTAAACTTTATTGAAGTTAACACTGCCCCCCCTTCCTGCAGCAGACTCTACTATCTCAGTCCAGACCATGCCAATGACAGGAGCTTAAAGAGTGCTTTTGTATAAAAACTGAAGCTTTCTGGTCCTGACAATTACTGTGTTTTTTCTGGGGGTTAATATTAGTATCCTAGCCCTTGGAGGCTACTAATAGATGGCATAGTTATGGGGGGCTTATTGGTGACATTTGAAATGGGTTACCATTTCTGACCCTAACACTGAAGCTGGGGATAGACAGGGCGATTTCCTGTCAATTGCCAAGCTGACATTACTTCGGATGGGGACGGCTAATGGGATGCGATCTGAAATATCCGTCATGTCGGATCACTTTGCGATCCTACATGATGGCAAATTTTGTGGTCAATATGACCAGTTGGCACACCAGATTCCCTGCCAATTCAACAGCCGATTGCATGTGGTAACGCGCAGCTGTCAAATCGGCCAGGAATCGGCCCATGCCCAGCTTTATTCTGTGTTATTGCTGAGGCTTATTAATCTCTCTGACACTTCCCCTGCCAACAACCCTGCCTTTTTCTGGGAGTTATCATTTCTGATATTTACACACACTATAATATAGGCTTGTTACTCTCTGTAATTGAAAGAGTTTATAATTGTTTGGCCTGTCTGTGCAGGTTCTCATTTGTTTGTCCTTACACTTTCTGGGCGGTATTGCTTGACTTTCTATTTGCTTGGGGGTTATAGCTCAGGGTAAAACTGACACATTGTGAGGTTTATTGGTCCTAAAACATGTTTGGGTCATCACTGTTGGCATTTATTCCAGCAATGGGGCTTGCTTTACCCCACCAATGTCATTAGTGTACCCCCATGTCCCAATTTGCAAAAGAAGATTCTATACACTGTAAAACAGCTGACATTGCATTGATCATGCCCACTCTTTACATATCATGTAGCAGGTAAATTTAGAGATATCCTAAATAGAAGATGTGACAATAATATTTTCAGAGTTGTAAGAATTAAGTAAGTTGTAAGCAGAGAGTAGTGCCTGGACGCTTAGATATGCGGCCTGAATTTATGATCGATCGTAAGGCATGTTCACAGCAATCAATTGTTCATTCAATTGGCCGCAAATTTAAAGCACCCACCATAAATCGATCGACCCATAAATCGATCGGTCAAAGACATGCCTGTATTTTTTGGTCGGTCTCATTACTTTGGATGGGAAGCTGGTCGTGATGACGTCATCACACATGGTCAACCTCAATGCTTTACTGTTTACTTCGTACTATGCAAGCCAGTGAGAGAGCCACTTAAAGCTAGCCATACACGGGTAAATTCCCGTGCAATCGACCCCCGATCAATCACAGCATGGTGATGTCACCACGCTATGATTGATCGGGGATCAACTGAACGGAAATCAATGTGCACCACATGGGCACATTGATTCCCATTCAATGGGCACCTCCAGGACACTTGTTTCTTTCCAGCCTCTAGCCTGTGTGAATCAGAACACATTCACACAAAATAGAAGCTGGGATGAAATCCATGCAGCCTGTTTCTCTCACAGCAGCTTTAGTGAAGAATGTTGACTCCGCCCCCTTCACACCGAGCCTGGGCGGAGTCAGAGCTGACAGCCGGCTGTGTGAAGAATGCAGAGCCGAAGCTTTTCTTCATGTAAAGTATTGGTGATTGAACAGGGTTTTCCAACATGTTAGAAACCCGTTCAATCGAGGTTCTTCAAGCAGGCTTTATTGATCCCACTTGAAGGATAGGGTTGTAAGCAGATTAGAGTACAATCAATCACCATGACCGCGCACGTTGATTGATTGTACTCAAATCTTTTTACAAATCTACCCGTGTGTGCCTAGCTTAAGTGAAAACAATGCAGTGTTTGTCCCCTTTTTTTGGGATGAACTGTAAAGAAAGGATAAAAATATCCTCATCTGAAATTAGATATTCTCAAATGTCCCAGGTCACCCCTCCTATTTTCTCTTCTCTCTTGGTCTTAGCTGTGGCATTATTTTCCCTTTTGTTTATCTCAAAGCTGTCATGTCTGATCTCTTTACCATTGAAAACAATTAGATTTGCCCCCCAGTGGTTGTACTTGTTACTGCAGTTTCTAACCCTCAGAAAACTGAAAAAACATGGTGATTTCGACAGACAAGAGCAGAGCAAGTTTTAGCAGTTTCAATATGATTGAGTCAAATAAATATCTCCCTCTAGTGGATGATTTGCTTACCTGATACCTTAATTTACCTGGAACAAAGAAGCACAAACAGTAAACAGTCCTGCAAATCAGTGACACATGCTAAATAGAGGAAGGAACAAAACGATGAGCTAATTAGCATTCTCTATTTCACTGTACAATCACAGAGCAGAAAAAGGAACTTTCAGTAAAACAAAACTATACCTTATATAGTCATGGGCGCACTTCATCCAGGTCAGACGTCGGCCATTACTAACCTTATATATTCGTTTGTCACATAACTGAAGCAGAGAAGTACCAGGCCTTTGATAGGTAGAACTTTAGTGTGTGGCATAGTTGCAGAAAGCTTAGGACTGTATAACCATGGTTACAGATACATTGGCAGTTAAAACCTTCCATGTATGTATTTTAGTCTGTGTGTTTATCTATTTGCCTGGAGTAAAGCTTTAAGCCACTTTGCTCGCTCAGTTCAGCAAAGCTTATGGCAGAGAATAGTTAATGCCTTCCATTAAATGTGCTATCAGGGATGGCAATCAGATGACCTCAGGAGTTATGGGTTGCACCAGGGCCTGTCAGCTTCAGTCAATACTATGCACATGAGATATATTCATTAAGCATTCCCTGTAATGAATGGAGCCCCTGGCCAGCAGTGACATACTGCAGTGACAGGAGGCAGACCGTGCGGTGGGTCTGTGACTTCACGAAGTTGCTCTGCACTGCAGTATCTCAATCTAACGAGCTGCAATAGCCTCATAAACACAGAAGTCTCTCCATTAATGCTACAGCAGACATCGTAACCTTTCGGATCAGCAAATTATTCTTGCAGTGCAGTTATCTGCTCTGCTACTAGCTCACCAGGCCTGATTACAACAATTGAGTCATTCATTGCTAATCAGGCCCAGCTTTATAATTAGCCATCATTCATTGGTTGCTGTGTGGCACTGTGTGGGTCCCTGACTTTAAACTGAACCTGTAAGGTAGACAGTTCATTACAAAATGTCAACGTTAGCGTCGCCAACAGTTATTAGGATGATTCCGTATAATAGTTTTGAATTTCAATAATAGGTATCTGAGCAAGTAAAATTCCTCGCATCCAGAGGAATGTTTTACATTTATGTTTCATACAGAAAAGAAGAAAGGAAACATAACTGAATCATTTGGTTTTCAAACTTGAAGAGTGTGGTGGATTAAAGTAGGCCTGAGATAGCGAATCTACCAAAGCAGTGTCTGAGATTTAATTCAGAGAGTTAAACCCATTGACAATGTTTTCTGTCACTTGTAGACACTGTTCAGGGTCTATGTATCACAACATCCTGTGTGGAAGTAGACTTTCCACTTTCAACTTGAGTTGTACACACAGCACATTTACTCTCCTTTAGTGATGTCGCGAACCGAGAATTTGCTGTTCGCGAACGGCTAACGCAAGCGCTCGCAAATGTTCGCGAACTGGCGAATGCGCCATAGACTTCAATGGGCAGGCGAACATTAAA
>CM070037.1:68957652-68968931 GCA_036250615.1 Ptychadena robeensis
CTGTCCATCTCCACCAGTGCCCTCCAAAAAATTTAAATTCACCTTTTAAGCTGTAGGCAACGTGGAAAGCAGATTTACACAGGTTATTTCAGGTGGAATTCACACAGGCATTTACCAACCATGTTGTTTAGTGCTCTCCAGCTCCCCTCTTATGTTCAAATCCCATTGACTATCATTGTAGAAATCCTTCGTGTGGATTTATTGCGTGAAAAAAATTTTCTTGGGAGTTTTGCCATGGATACCCCTCTGTCATGTCATTGTCCAGGTGTTAGACCCCTTGAAATAACTTTCCCAACGCTATTGTGGCCAGAAAGGGTCCCTTTGTTTTTTAAAGTTCGCCTGCCCATTGAAGTCTATGGCGGTTCGCCGGTTCGACGGGTTTGCGAATTTTTGCGAATGTTCACGTCCGCCGTTCGCGAACATCAAATTCCGGGTTCGCGCCATCACTAATGACCACCAGATCAGAACCAATCCCAGCCCGGGAACGGGAGGCCAAAAGACACCACACATCCAGCACAGTGCAAATATTTTTTAGATATAGGTTAGGCTGGTAATCACATCTCGGCGTATAAGGTGAAATGATGAATGCCTGTTATGGCGTGCTGGTGTAGCCTTGTGGAGATTGGGACCTACACCAGAACGCTCATACAACCCATACAACTTTATTTGGTTTTCACACCAATCATACAGAAAAATTCATAATTTACAAACACAGACACTACACTCATGTATGTACAGTTGAGCCCATAATTATTCATAGCCCTGGCAAATTTTTACTTAAAGTTACTTTTACAACCAGCAAGTAATTTTTTGACCGGAAATGACATAGGTGTCTCCCAAAAGATAATAAGAGGATGTACAAGTGGCATTAGCCATCATCCTTTATTTACATTTGAGCAAAGAGTGTCATGTCAAAAATTATTCATACCCTTCTTAATAATCAATAGAAAAGCCTTTATTGGTTATTACAGCAATCACATACTTCCTATAATTGAAGAACAGATTTTTGCATGTCTCCACAGGGATTTTTGCCCATTCATCTTTAGCAAAAGGTTGGATGAAGGTCTTCTTGCTATTACCCTGACCTTTAGCTCCACAGATTCTCAATTGGATTCAAGTCAGGACTCTGTCTGGGCCATTCCAAAACATTAATGTTGTTGTCTGCTCACCCTTTCTTCACCACTTTTGCTGTGTGTTTTGGGTTGCTGCTCCCTGATACACAAAACCCCTGTTTGTTTTCTTCCATGGGAACTGCTCCATGGCCAAAGTTTTTAAGTAAGTTGGTAGGATGTGTAGTTTGGTCCTCCTATTTTCTACTACCCCCTCCTATCCTTAGTACTGTTAGTGTCTGTTAGTGTCTAGAGCCTTGTGTCTGCTCCATCTCTCTTGGCTGCTCCTCTTCCACCAGCATCTGTAGTCCCCTGCAGTTGCCACTCTGAGGGAGAGGAAGGAGCTGCTGATGCTTCTGCAGCCAGTGATCTTCCTTCCAGCATATATGTGCTAGTGGGATGGAGGTAGCAGGCTTGGCAGTGAGCCACAACAAGGTGGCTGAAGAGCCACATGTAGACCCTTGGGCTATTTGGCAGGGGCAGCAGACAAAAAAGTAGATTTTTTTGGCCAAGACAAATATGAGACCTTTTATTTCCTTAAATTTCTTAAATATAATTTTTTTGCCAACATACTCTCCTCAGTAACCTGAACACACGTTTACAGAAAAGTATGCTGGCTACACGTCTATATTCATAATATTAAAACCAGAAAGTTTCATAAGTTATGTAACTGGTATTTTCAGAGGTCACATATATTTTCCTCTTGACACCCTTACATTAATGGACACCTTAGATCATATGTATCATTTTGACAACTTGTTTGTCTACTTGTTAAGAAAAATCACAACATCCCCACTAAGAATCATCTATGTACTAGAAGTGTTGTACATGGTGATAATTGCTTTCTTGTGTTTTCATTGCTGTTCATTTGGTTCTCAACATGCATCTCCTAATAAACTGTCTAGGCATTCACAGGCAGGTTGTATAAGTGGAGGGCATTGGACCGCAGACTGCTACAATATTTACACTTGGTAGGAAATGTCTCATTCAGCATGATTTCATCTTTCTTATGAATTCATAACACAATTCAGACCAATGCGCCCTCTAATAATAACATCTTATATAAAACTGTATCTTTTTCATTACATTTTTAGAGATGCGGATCTGAGATGTAGTAGGAATAATGACAAAGCTGTAATACTATGGAAATAGATTTTGGCTGCCCTGGTATTGTGATAAAAGCAATTCCTGTACTTTTCTGTCATTGTTTTAACTGCATTTAGGCAGATTTCCTGTAGATTATAGTTGAGAATAATTGTGTGATAAAAAGAAGCAAAGGGGTAATGCAGCCTGATTTCCAGAAAACCCTACAAGCGTGTGTGTGTGTATAGCTAGCTGAATCTCTCTTGTTTTTTTTACCACTTTGGGAATATAAGTGAAGGTTTTAGATCCATGTCAACCTTTGTTTGTTATGGGTACGTGCTAATTTGCTTTTGTCCTGGCAAAATTGGTAGAATCAATTAAGGTAAAAACAAAAGATTTTCCAACAATCAACTTTACAACAATCAAATGAAAAAATCAAACTATGTATGGCCAGCTTAAGAGCAATGCTTGTTTTGTCAGAATGTAAACTATAAACACACAACTCAACCTTGTGGAAAGTCTTTCCAGAAAAGTTGATAACTGCAAAGGGTTGGCCAACTCTATATTGGTAGGGGATTTTATGGCTGGTCCACTATCACCAGCCTAAATCTTAATGCAATAGAGACCAATATACTGGATATTACTACAACTGAATATAAAATTAAAAAATCCTATGCATTATCATGTTGTGTAGGTAAAAAAGTAACCATTGAAAAAACTATTACCAAAATAAACTTCATATTGAATGTTGATTACCAGTAAGTGGTTTAATTTATCCAATATCAGCAAAGATATTTACAATGACAGCATGTCCACATGGAAACAAGAGTACATTGAAAATACGTGGGATTCTTCATGTCAGCGGTTCTCAACCTGTGAGTTGGGACCCCCTTGTAGGTCGAACTACCATTTCACAGTGGCCGCAACTAGTGTTGAGCTTGAATATTCGAATTACGAATATATTCAAAGAATATCAGCTATTCAAAAATGAAAAAATTGCAAATTGGAATATGGCGGCAGATATTGGCAATTTTTTATATTTGCGATATTATGCACTGGGAAGCTTATGCATTGGCAATATATAACTGCAATGCGAAAATAAATACCACATGTTACCACTCATTGTGAAGATAATCGCAATGCATGCCCATACATTTGCATTTAGTTTTTTTTTCGAATATTAGAATTATTTGCTAAATATTGCAAATTAGAATATTGCCTATGCCGCTCATCACCAGTCACCACATTCACTAAAAGCTAATACAAGCAGGGTGAGAAGTAAGGAGGCAGAGTAAAGCCCCCTCCCACCTTCAGGGTGGGAAAATAGGAGAGAGGGGACATTAGACTTACCTGATCATGTCTTTAAAATGATATCTGGATTGTTCAGAAATTGAGTTCTCAAGACACACTTTCTTTGTTTTGAAACAAGTCTTCTTGTGTTAAGGCTCTTGGGATCAGAAGTATTTTCTAAACTGTTCATGTCCTTTGCCAAGGAAATCCTCAAAACTGTCCAAAGTGTTCTGTCTCTTCTGAGGGTGGGCAAGATGACAATGAACAATGACTTTCTACATCTCCATCTCCTTTTTTTTCCTTTTTATTTTTAATTCTGAGAAGCCAAGATCCTTCAGAGAAATCAATTCATGCAATTTATTTTTAACTTCTAACTCCTTAAGCTCACATTGATTTTATCTTGGCAATTAATTGTTCAAAGACCAACTCATCAGGCCAGCCATCCAGCAAGCATCAGACTGGCCCGAAGGCTTTATCGAGCTAGACAATAAAAGCTTATTATAAAATGAAAGGGAACGCAGACGGTTAATGATGAGCATGATCAAGGCGGTGATACAGGTGAGTGATGCCCAATAAAGCGAGGAACGCCAAGTTAGTCCCGGATCGTGGGATGTTGTATGGAAGTCTATTCATTATGGAGCTGCTGGCATGGAGGCTGTTCCTTTCAAAGCTACATAGGATAAAGTAAAGACACAATCTTCCGATATAAAGGGTACACCCATAAAAGATGACATTTTGGTAATAAGAAAAATTAGATATTTGACTTGATACATTTGGAATTCCATTACTGGGATTTTCTGCTCTTGTTTCCAGGTCTTTTTCTGTCCACCATGGATTCATTATGTGCATGTGAAAGAAACATATTTTTTCTACTCTGTGTTTTTTCTATTTTTGACCTTGGGGGAATAACCCTCTATATTTATATTTTTTAATAATTATGAGGGAGACTCGACAAAGCAGTACTTCTAAAAACAATGGTTCTCGCAGTTCCATTCTGGCCATTCCCTACAGGTGGGAGCCTCCATTTTGTGGACGATTAAGCCCCGAACAGTGCCAACGTGCACAACGATCATCTGCAAAATCACCCTCGGATGGATATGTGTATGAGGGCCCTTAGATTCTCATATTTTTAATACTTCACAATATGCACAAGATTTCTGGGGGCATAGTGGCCCTAAAATGTCAACACACTCGCTCAGAGGAACTGATTTGGATTCTTCTGAGATGAGATGTGAAAACAGTGGTAGCAATTGAAATCTTTCCAAAATTTCTACTTTCCCATTCATGGACCCCCTGAACCCACTTATGGTGATCTAAGGTTTTGGCAGCCTCTTACCTTTCTCTAGGTCAGTGGGGGGCAACTGAGTTGATATGGAGGGCCACAAGTGCGGCCCTCGGCATCACTAAAGGGCCGCACATAACATTTTCATCTATACTGACTTGTATAGGCATTTTAAAAAAAATAAAAATTACAGCATGCATAGCTAGAAGACATTACCTACATCATTAGGTAACACTGTAGTATGGTAATGCACATAAAGCAAATCAGTGACGGGCGAAGACGAGTCCGCTCGGAGCTCAGTGGACTAGTAAATTTCTATGCCCTATGCATCAACAGTTAGATTTTGGGGGGCGCTGAAGAACGCCCAAAGGACCACCCCGGGCCACAGGTTGGGCACCTCTGCTCTAGGTGTTATATATAACAATTATATCCAATTATATCCAAAAACAAGTATGAGCAAAACTAGATTATTATGTCAGCATACATAACAGGACATTATCAATGATACAGAAGGATGCACTGTAATGGCGGTAGTAACACCTCGATCACTCTGCGATTATTTAAGCATTAAGGATATAAAGTAAAACATTTATATTTATAAGGGTGACCTCCATCTCTGTGTTGGCTTCACATGAGAATTATACCTTTAGCATCAAAAGTAAAAAAAAAAAGAAAAGAATATAAAAAAAAACATGAAGTGAAATCGGACTGTATACATTGAATAAATGATACATTTTTAATAGACTTGAAACTATCATACAGGTAGTTGCATGGTATCAGTAAGCAGAGTGACAGTAGCTGTGTATTGTGTACATATTTAGTGGTCTGTTTATTACAAAGTGTGCATATCCCTGTGTTTGTTGCACACACCATGGATTATTTTATATATTTATTTTATGGTATGTAGATTACAAAGCTTTATTATTAAATTAGATCTGTGATTAGTGGAGAGCCAATGATGTGATTTAATCTGCATTGAGTTCATAGTCACAAATATTATGAAGAAGTTTAAAGATTGCCTTGGTTTATTAATGTGGAAGGGTTTTCTTAACACTCATACCATATACCCTTATACACCCTTATACCTTACTATCCATTATTAATCCAAGTAATCCAAGATTATCAGACACTGTTACTATTTATAGAGACTAGCAAGTTTTAAAGCCAAACTCCAGACTGGCAGAAAAAAAACAGCAGAAATGGTAAAATAAAATAATGAAAAAGCACGGTTTTCAGGAACTGCTTCCATTAATTTATCATTCTGCATTCTTTCAAGGGAATCAAGAAATGTTGATGTGGTAGAGAAGGAAATAGGGACTACCATGGGCCACTAACTTTGCTATCAACACTGGCTCAACTTAATATTGTCACCCCATACAATTTCCTTTAGATCTACCAACAACTATGTAGTATAGCGGCCTCCCTGATAGAATACATAAGAAGGTTTAAGGCCCCCACACACGTACTGAGTGGGTGCCGACCATTGCTCACAGCATCGGCTGGCACCCTTTGTGGGGACGCCGGTCTCCATTGAAACTAACGGCATCAGCCAAAGATTATCGGACATGTCCATTCTCTGGCCGACCAAGCTTTGTGGGCACCCCCGATCAGCATCCGATTTAGCAAAATCGGCCGCAGCTTGGTGCATGTGTAGCGCCCTTTAGAAAGGTCCTCATATTACATGGTTTTGGTAGAACAAAAGTTGATTGTACAGAAATTGTATGGTAAGATTGTAAGATTATGGGGGGCATTCATTGCTAACTTATACTACAAGCAGTCATGCCAACACAGTGTACTTTGGGAGATTATGCATAATCATTGCAGATAACCAGATGTTAGTTATTTCACTTGCCTTTGGTTTAGTTGCAGTACCGTTTTTCACCTCTAGATGGCAATGGAAAAGAATTAAAACTTCAAAAAAGACTGTTCATGTACAGGAAAGTTTTTCATTTAACCAGCAAGACATTGTTATGCTTGACTGGGATATTTTCCAATGTCCGATAAAATATGGGGACTGCAAATCAAGCTGGCTTCCTCATTCATCTATATCTTGTCTGCGTCAGTGAAAATTATTCAGCCTGCCGCTTCATTTGTCAGATGAGATTGCTTTTTCTTACTAAGCATCCAGTTTCCCATGCCAACTCATTGTGAGTGAATGCTGGCCCAGTACAAACTTCCATCAACTTACAATTCTGTGCAGCACAGAGCATTCACTAAAAAGAGAATCTGTTGCAGCTCAGAATATGGTAAATAAGACAGAGAGGACAGAAACCTGATTTCTTGCAATATACAACAGAGGAGGAAGTGAAGGTGCTGCTTTCAATAAAAAGAAATAGAACAGGAAGAGTAGTTCTAAAAGTTTTGATCTTTTTTGTATTGAATACCTTTATAAGTTTTCAGGCAGATGATATCCTACATCTTTGAAACAGGGTGTAAGGCTAAAGAATGGCTTTGCCACACAAACTCGGATAGGAACAAGGATAAGAGACGCACAACCTAGTACAACAAAGTTATGTGCTGTTAATGGTAAAGGAAAAGATAAAATAATGCACTCACAATAATGGAGGTACAATTCAGACTTAGCAAAGACAGGGACAGGAGTTGTCGTGTGTGTGTGTCACTCCAGCCATGTGGATACCAGGATTATTATGATTATGGATGACATCACTTCCTGGTTATGTGTAGTGTTGGTCCAATCTTTTAGACAAGCTGAATTTATGAGTTTGTTACAAAACCCAAGTTATCATCACCAGATAAGCGAAGGGTTGTAGAAACATATGTTAAAGTATCCCTCTAGCACATGTAGTTTTTGCATAAATTAAGTTTAAAGTCCAAAATTACCGCTTCTCTTTGAACTTTATTTATGCAAAAACTTTTTGTGTTAGAGCAATACGTTTTTTTTTATGTAGAATACCCTGGACCTGTCTCTATATCTCCAGCAAGTCCGATGATAATACCATGTGCAATATTAATTTCGAACTAGTCAAATCTCTAGTTTTAGATGCTGTAGTGAATACTCTGTAGACAGGCACCTCATAGCTCACATAAAACATTAGGTCACATCTGCACTGCTAAGTGTAGTCAAGGCATAATTCTTTGTGACAGGGTCTCTTTAACCTCCCTAGAAGTCCTGACGAACCCAGTTGTTCCAGTTAAACAAACCCCGGATCACATGACCGCTCAATATCACGGAATGCATTACCGGGTAGTGATGGCCAAACTGTCTGCAACATAATTCTTCCCCCAGTGAAATCCCTGGTCACCGTCAGGAAGAAGGTGTTGATTCTTCTGCTGGCCAGATCTTTTTTTCAAGGTAACGCCAAAAGGGCGGCGGGAAGAAATACACCTCTATGTTAATGGAGGGGCGTTGGTCTCCCAGTCATCTTCGCCGACATCATTGATGACGCCGGTGATGTTGACAGGGGTGGGCAGAGGGTGGGAAATTAGAGCAGAGTACTCTGCTGCGATTGCCTGTTAAAAATGGCGCAGTTGGGGGGTTAGATACACAGGATATATAACAATAATCCTTAGTGTACAGTAGTAGCAAATGAAATACATCCTTTTTCCAAACAATGTATCATTTTGGTGTCACTTGTATTGATAAAGGTATTGCCAAATGCATTAGAAATTACCTTCCACTCATCATCCTACATTGGGGAAAAAGGTGTCAGGATTCTGACGGTGTCTGGTTTGCACTTAGTAAACACAGATAAAAGCAGCTTCAGAACCGCTGACAGAATAATCTACAGAAGACAGATGTGAGCAATAGCAAACACATTTGTCCAGAAAGATTCATTTGCCTTGGCCTGAGGCCAATTAAACCCATAAAAGTGAAATTCCAGAAAATTAGATTAATGAGAAAGTCATTAGCAGGCGAAAAGCTAGATAATTTTGCAAGAACACGACTGATGATCACAGAGCAAATAATTGGATGACATTCATTAAATCTGCACTAAAACACAGGATTTAGCAGAAAAGCCACACTAATCCTGGGATTTACAATTTTGGCTACTTTTCCTGAAATTGTATTTTTAATCGAACAACGTTAATATAGCTCTTTGCTTTATCTCTATTACTATTCTGCAGCGGTGAAGCTGGTAATATATTCCATCCTGAGCTGACAGTGCATAGTAGATCAGGGGATGTCTGTAAGAAGAGGACCAACAGATGTCTGCCTACTCAAACCTTTGCTTTGCCAGGATTTTTCAGTTGAAGTAGTTTTTTCCATTTGGATGGTGGATACTAAGATGTGGGACATTGGATTTGTTTTGTACATTTTGTACACGCACCGGACCATAAGACGCACCCAAAGTTTTGGAGACAAAATTAGGAAAAAAACAGAATCACAGCCATTCAGATATCAAGTAAATATACAGAATGTTCCAGCAAAGTAGACAGGACTGGTCCATACAGTATTCACTCTGTATTCTTCCAGCCAAAAGGCCAGTGCCAGGAGGGAGGTCTTCGCTGCAGGGCTTAAACTTCAGCATGTGTCTATACACTAGCAGAACCCATTCTCTGATCACACTGACCTACTCATGAAGGGACACATTTTACAATCTGGCACTAAACAACTTACTCATGAGCAGCTATTTACATATGGGAGGAGATCTGAGTCTTCGTTACAAAATTTATTTATTGCAATACAGAATCATAATGTAAATACACAACTCATGCTATCTAATTGTAAAATGTGTCTCTCCATAAGTTGGTCAGTGTATTCAGAGAATGGGTACTGCTAGTGCTAAAGCAGATTAGATGTTGGCAGTGGTTGTTTGGCTTGGCTCCAGGGAATGGGACACATTTCTGCCTCCTGTGATGCAGAGCTATGGCTCCTATGTTGGTTGGGATTACATAGGAAAAAAATGTTTTTTGTTACATATTCAGACCATAAGACAAAGAATAACTTTCCCATTCATTTTAATGGTAAAAATGTGTATTATAGTACGAAAAATAGGGTAAAGCTAGCCATACATGTGTCGATTCCTGAGCGATCGATCGACGCTCCGATCGATTCCGGTGAAGCCACAGGCGTCGATCGATCGACCATACAAGTCTGTGCCTACCGCCTTAGGCCACCGATTCCTGGACGATTCTGTTACCAGTCGATCGATTCACAAATGTCAACGCCCCTTGATGTGTGCCCAATTGATCGGAAAACACCAACAGGTTGGTTCTCTGGCCGATCCGATTTGGGGGCCATTTCGATCGGGCGGGGTCGATCGGTCAAGGTGGGCTGCACTCGATTCCTCGACGATCGATCGCCATGCACGCGCCCGGTGATCGATCGGCCAGGAATCGTGTGAGAAATCGACCTGTGTATGGCCACCTTAATACCCGTTGAACCAACAAATGTAGAACCCTTCCTTTTTTGTGAACTGGACACAAAAAGAAAATCAATCTTACCTTTTATATAATTGTAATCCCAGAATATGCATACACTCCATATAATTTCTTTTAGATCTGCCAACAACTATGTAGTGCCGGGTCCTCCCTGATAGAATACATAGTGATTGGAAGGATTAGAAAGGTCCTCATATTACATGGTTTTGGTAGAACAAACGTGAATTGTACAGGAATTCTATGGTAAGGGTTGTAAGATGTATGGGGGCCTTTAGGAATGCTAATAATATATAATTATAGGATCATTTATTTAGTATTTCAAAATAAGTTTTACAAATTTTTTTTATGAATTATATTATTTTGGGAAAAGGGGCCCTGAGCTAGAGCTGTTCTGAAACTTTTGTTTAGGGCCCTTTCACATTAAATTTGCACTTTAAACTCATGCCTCTTTAAAGGCATGAGTTTTTTAAATGCACGCATTCACACATATACAAAAACGCATGCAATTTGCACATACACATGTCTGTTTTTGAACAGGAGACAAAATACAGCTTTTTTGCAAAAAAAGCCCTCCAAAGTAGTACATACTAGCTGAAACCAGTCTGGGAGAAGTGTTCAAGATTTCAGCAGACTATATTCTACAATTGACTGTTTTCTGGCTGATTGGTAGTGTGTATATTTGCATTCATTTTGCGGAGTTCGCTCATAGTGTGCAATATTTACATGCAATGTGCTGCATTTTCCCTCAGTGTGTGTCATTTTTTTCCCTCAGTGTGCGTCATTTTCCCTCAGTGTGTGTCATTTTCCCTCAGTGTGTGTCATTTTCCCTCAGTGTGTGTCATTTTCCCTCAGTGTGGGGAATTTGCACTCAGTGTGGGGAATTTGCACTCAGTGTTCTGCATTTGGTCACTGTGTGCATAATTTGTGATCAGTGTGCAGCATAAATACTGAAGGTGAACAATTTGCTCATAGTGTGCGCCATTTGCTCAAAGTGTCCTGTGTTTGCGCTTACGGTGTGTCGGGAGTTATGACAATGAGTGCAAAAGCCAACAGTTGAATGGTAAGGCTTAGGGTCCATTAAGTGCTGCCAAAATGTGGCGAACCTTCTATTAAGAGATGCGCGCACTTCGGGGATGCCACCCATTTAAAAATAATGGGATGCATACATAGGA
>CM070037.1:68973934-68984886 GCA_036250615.1 Ptychadena robeensis
TGTGTCCTTATTCTCATTCCTTGCGGTAGTTAAAGCTTAAAACACAGACTATGCTGAAGAAAAAACAATCATATTGAATTAAAAGTTATTTACCCGACCTGCACATGAAATGCTCTACAATCCTAAAAAATGTACTTACCTGCTTTTCTTTAAGCCGTGGATGTTCATTGGTAGGTATTGGCACTATGCTAGTATCTAGTAGACACATCTTGCTGGCAGTACCATGAATGGCCACTAGACAGTGATGGATAGTTGTTTTAACCTCCCTAGCGTTGTGACGAGCCAGCTAGTCAGAGTTTGTCGTGAAGACAAACTCTGGATGAGCGGGGCTCCCGGAACGCCGCATATCCCCGGAAAGCTACAGCGAGTCTTTACCAGATGCAGCATTTCCGGGTGCGCGCGTCCACGGTGACGCGGACGGGGGCGGGGGTGGGCGGTGCCATAGCCCTCCATGTTTAATGGAGGAGATCCGACTTTCCAGGCCCACACACGTGACCTTCATAATGATGCCGCTGTGTGGAGAGAAGGCGGGGGGAGGGGGGAATTGAGCAGTGTACGTGTACACTGCCGCGATTGCCCGTACCGTGCTGGCGTTATAAAAACAGCACGGTATGGGCAGTGCGCTAGGTGAGGTTAATGCTGAAAACATTAGATGCATTAACTAGGACTAATGATGCTAGTTTTTGTCGCAAGTGTAAAGGCCTATAGCCTAGTCAGCTGAAGGCGATGAAGCTCTCCACCGTACCACGATGTGCTCTGCTATTCTCTCACGAATCTTGGTACAGTATGATTGACCCCTGGGTAGTGAGGGAATTGTCATACTATTCCCCCTCACTTCCTGAGTGTTTGTTACTGTCTTCTTTCTAAGACCATGAACTGTTATTGCAAGTGATTTTTTCGCATTAACATTTTTTCCCTGTGAGCTGTAAAAAGGTTATTTATATATGCATTAAAGCCTTAAAATTCTAAAGGATGGGGGCTGGTTGGTAATTGACTAAAATTATTAAATATGTAGAATGTTTTTGTGTGTGGTAATAATTAAGATGCTAATCAGATGATGATCTAATCTAGCAAATTACTAAGCCAACAGTATTGTAAATTAATTTACTGAAAACAAATCTTTTTTTCATGTGGGACAGTTCTCACCGGCTGCCCCCCCAGAATTTTGTCGACAGTTCTATATTCAGGGTCTCTGCATAGATGTAAACTAAAGCTCTGTGAATTTTGATGAAAATCAAGTCTTACAGTCTGACAAAATGACGATGAGAAGGTTGATTTTCTGCTTGACCTGAATAATGTTACACAAAGGTCCATCCAAAACTGTGAAGATATGATCCAGATCTGTATATTTTAAATGTTTTGCTGTCTGATGTTTGAAATTACATTGAGAAGAATATTACTATTCTTAAACGGTGCATAATGTGCAATTAGAGATCGCTTTGGACAATGGGAACAGGAATAAGATTTATTGTGACACAAAGCTCCCCAGCGCAAGAGTAACTCCAGGCTGCCTTTGTGATTTGTTGTCGGGGCACGAGAGGATATAAAAATAACTTGTACAAGGTCCGAGGGTATAGAAAAAAAAACTGAAAGCATCATTGCTTGAATTTAGGTTTTTATTCCTGACTCGGGATCAGGAAAGGGCAGATTTGTAGATTGCCAAAATCCAGTAGATGGGTTTGTACAGCAAAATTCGCCTGGTTGCATAATACTTTACTAATGAGAAACATGGTGGCATGCTAACTATTGTTTACTGGGTGGGATTTTAAAAAAAACTTCCCACGGATTTGCTGATTATCTAACACACAGGATGCAGAGGAATATGAATTTATATGCGATTGAGCTTGGAATTTCAGGCAGACATGTACAACACCAATTAGCTAGTATTAGTAATATTATTGTTAAGAACTTTTAAATGCAAGTAAAATTGGATTAGTATCCGCATTCCCTATTTGCCAGTAGCCATAGAGAGTTGGAGAGAAAGGAGCTTGCAGTAGAGGGACATCAAGTAGACATATATTTCAGGGAACATGCTGACAGGAAGAAAAACAAAAGGGGCTTAGCATATATTTGAGATATCCGTTTACAGCCCAATCAAGCCAAGATGACCAATACTGTAATACAACCTTGAGAAGTATTACAATTTCACTTTAAATATGCAGGAAATATATATATATATACCTGGAAAGATGTAATGAAGAAATCCAGGTGCAAGGAGACTTGGTTAGGTAAAGGTCACTTTTCTAAAGTCCCCTTGTGTGCCACCAGTGTCACTGGAGGGTGGAGCGTCATGGCACTGCCATATAGACAGTAGGTGAGCCTGTACAGGCCATCAGTGTCTGAAGAGATTGTCCACATTAAGCACATTCTTTCAAACCCACCAGACTTTCCCCTAGCTAGCGAACCCCACATTAGCAATATGTGAAAAAAAATCGGTCTGTGAGAGAAAGATATCGATATGTCCCCTACCCGCCTTCTGATCTCTTCGGGGCCACGGCATGAGCTCCTCACCGTGTTGCCACGAGACATCTTCTGCAAAAAACAAAAAAAAAAGCCTGTTCACGATTTTTTTCTTCATGCTTCCCTTTGTTGTCCGCTGACCCACATGTATCTGGTTGGCCCCCCCGGTGGCCGCCTGTGTTTATTGCTAGTGTTAAATAGCCTTAAAAGTTGTTACATTCCCCCCATCTACCCATTATTTTGTTGAGCGGACTATGTATATTTGAATTGGCGTAATTTAATGAACATATTAAGAAAAATTCGATTATTCGTAAAAATTTCAACTGGGGGGGGACTGCATTCTATTGCCTTACTACATCGCGCATGGATGCTTTGCGAACCGCTTTACAGTTCTCGTTCTTCATTCTGTGAATCTTAGCCATTACAGCCCTGTGCGTCTTGTGGTCTCCCCTTCCCTCTGGCCACCCCCCCCTCTGCCCCCTCTCTGCGTTCCCCCTGTTGCCGCCCTCTGCCCCCCCCCTCCCCGCCATTTGCGCCTCTCCGCGCCCCCTTTCCTGCCTCTTGTTGCGTTCTCGCCTGTTAGGCTCTTCCTCTCTCTCTTTGCATTTTGCCTTTTCGCCCCCTTCCCTCTTCTCGCGCGCCCTCCGCCACACAACCTCCCCGTCACCACGTACACCACCCCCGCCTGGCGGCCTTTTCATCTTTCCCCCCTCTCGGCGTTTTGCCCCCTGGTCGCGGCTTCGGACCCCACTCCGCAACCCCCACTTGGGCCCCCCACCCAGGCGGTTCCTTGCTGGTCTATCATACGGCCTTCGCGCACTAGGTGCCTGCTGTCTGGTCGTGGCTGCTCTGTCCTCTTCCTTGTGGTGCTGCCCGTCGTGCCTCTCCGCGCGGTCCTCTCTGTGGCCTTGTGGCTCCAAACCCTGCAACGCGCGAACAGACACCCCCAACGAGGCGCATCCCATCTCAGCGGTCAGCGCAAGCCACGCCAAGCCCGCACAGTTGTTGTTGACGTTTTCCACTCCCCAACGTCGCTTGTTTCCCCTCCCCCCCCTCCCCCCTCTTGGTCGGCGTTTGCACCTCCCCAGGCGGCTCACCCCCGCCCGCGTTCGTGCCCCCCGTCACTTCCTCGATAGACATGGTGTATTGTCTGGCACTGGACCATGTATTTGTTCCACCCTTTTACCCCTCTCTCTTCTCCGGTCACCAACCTCATGGAACCCCGCACTGACTAGTCGAGTCTAGTGGCCCACCCCTGTGTCTGGTCTGGTAGGACCAGCGGCCTCGTGGCGGGTTCATAAATACAGTGATGAATATGACATTTAATATGGTGTGTCCACGACCAAGCCATATGGGCGTGCTGCCTGGAGAGTAGATTATATAGGCCAGCAGTGAATGTAGAGGAAGGGTTTTCCTGAGTGCCAAGCATTCGACATGTTGTGGTCTATAGAAATGCACATGAGGACATCTTTCTTGCCCTGTCAAGGGGCAGGATGCCCAGCTCTGAGATTGAGGGGCTAGGTCAGAAAGACTGATCAATTTGGCAAAGGAGGATGCTCCACATGGCTGGCGTTAGAATGATGGCTGTATCGAGAATCCATCAATATAAAAGGTATGGTTTCTTCACCAAACAACAGAGGTTACATAGCCCTTTATTTGGGATGTGTACAAGGCTCGTTGGGACATGCCTCTAAAGTAGCAATAAATACGATATGCGACGTAACAGTAGTTAGATGATGATCGCCTTCAGGTGCAACAGTCTGCCAGAAAGAGGGGCAAGATAGGGGAGGTACTGTTCGTGGACCTTTCATAGACAAATGTAGTGCCAACTTACATGGCTAGATGGGGGGGTTTTTTTTTTTGTACAGCAAAAATAACATATAATGGTACAAATGTATGAGCAAATTTGAACATCTCGTTTAAACACAGATTATCCCCAATATAAATAAAAAATGTTGTGAACAATGTTGTGTGTGTAATTAATAGATAAATAAATAGATGGGTTAATATTTACACAACATTTGACGTTTAACATCATCATACCAATTCATATAACAATGAGGGATGGATTAAAAATTGATCGACCAAAAAAAAAACGGACATGGCGATGTTTGGAGCGACTAGGATCTGTTCACCCAGGTGGGCAGCTTTGATCTGAAGCCCCAATTTCAGCTGTTCAGAGTATGAACATAAGAATTAAGCTTTTGGTGTGATGTGTCTGATGGAGCACCAGGGACAAAGATTGTATAGCTACAGTGCTTGGGATGAGAGCAATAGTGCAGAGGCTATTTACAAAAGCTCTGGCTAGTTAATACAGTTCATTCATTTGGTGCTGGAGGGGTTTAGACCAATTTTGCCTAAAACAGGACTTCCATTGCCTCTTCTCATGTCTGTCCACGACTGACCTCAAATCATATAATCCCAAATGCCCTACCCCCTACCCCCCACATTCAATAACCCGACTTTCATGCTATAGATCCCCCCCCCCCACCACCACCACACCACCTATAATGGCCTACCGAGGTCTTGCGGTCAAAAAGGTCTGTGTATAACACAAGGGAGTTTTTTCCCATCAAAAGTTTGCTTGAAAAGTACAGGAACAATGACATTCTGAAAGTTTTGTAGTTGTTAGCATGGCCAAACTTATTCTTGAAAAGCCTGTTTAGAAATTTTATTTAGAAGTCCCTTCAAAGGACAATTAAAATTAAAAGCAGAAGTTGGGGGTCTTCTTTGAACCGTCTGGCAGATTTTGGTTGATCTATATACAGGGAGTGCAGCAGAATTATTAGGCAAATGGAGTATTTTGACCAATCATCCTCTTTATTGAATGTTGTCCTTACGCAAGCTGTATAGGCCTAGAAAGCCTACGACCCATAAGCATATTTAGTGATGTGCATCTCTGTAATGAGAAGGGGTGTGGTTTCTAATGACCATCCAACACCCTATATTGTGTGCCATAATTATTAGGCACTCCTTTCCGTTGGCAATAATGGTCAAACAAGAAGGATTGACAGGATTAGAAAATCAAAAATAGTGAAATCTTGAGAGGGACATGCAGCCAACTCTTCTGGCAAAGCTTCTGAACGTGATCATAGAACAATAAGTGTTTCATTCAAAATAGTCACACAGGGTCACAAGAAGGTGTGAACAACAAAGGACGCAAAAGAACTGCCCAGAACTGAGAAAAGTCAAGCGTGCAGTGCCAAGATGCACTTGCCACCAGTTTGGCAATCATTCAGAGCTGCGACATCACTGAGTGCCCAAAAAGCACAAGGTGTGCATACTCAAACCCCCACCAACCCACGTCCTGGCACGGTAAGCACAACTCGCGGCCCCTACAACAGACACTCGCAGGGCAGAGCGCCAAATGGAGAAAGTATGGCCAGCATGCGACTCTTCTTCAGCCTACAAAGGCCCAACTTCAGCAATTAAATGCTGAGCTTCTGCTGCCAAACAATCGTTACTTCTCCTCCCTTCATATCTCACAAGCATCCAACCCTCATGCCTCTTCTCCACCTTCCAACTCTCTGCTCAATCCTACACCATCCTCCTCCACGCCACTCTTCTGCCCAAGACCTGGCCAATTACTTCCAAGACAAAAATTGAAGCCATACGAATCGATTATTTCTTCCAACCGCACCAACCCCTTCTCCTTCAATCCCATCCTCCTGTAACTTTACCACCTCACCCCCATTCCTCCAAACCCTTCCTCCTGTAATCGTCACCTCACCTCACTTTCCCCTGTAAGTCTGGGGAAGTCACCTTCTCTGCCTTCGCTCCTCTCCATCCACCACCGGCCCACTCGGACCCGTATACCTGCTGACTATTAGGACCCATTCACCACCCTTGCCCCTGCACTGAATGAATATTCAACCTCTTCCCTTTCCTCTGGTATCTGTCCCAGCATCCTTCAAACATGCCACAATCCTGCCCATTACTGAGAAGCCACAACTTGATCCCGATCTTCCCTCCAATACCGAACGATTCTCTTCTCCTTTGTTCAAACTGCTTGAACGCCTTGTATACACAAGACTCACTGACTACTGACGTAAATTCCCTCCTTGACCCCCTCAAAATCCGGCTTCCGGCCTTTCTCATTCCACTGAGACAGACATCACAAAGTGCCAATGACCCTACTCATGCCGAGGCCAAAGGCAACTATTCCCTCCTTCTTGTGTTGGATCTTCTAGGCCTTTGACCACTGTTGAACCCACCTCTTCTTTTACAGACCATGAGCTCTTATCGGGAAATTACGTGACTCTGCTCTTTCCCTGGTTCTCTAAATGAATGACCGCTTTACAAAACCTCCTTCAATGGCACCTCTTCTTCTCCACACCCCCCTCCCTGTTGGCGTACCACAGGCTCCAAGGCCTGGCCCAGTTTTTTTCTCCCTCTAACCTCCTCCCGTGGCACCAAACTCATATACTTCCATTTGGCTGCAATACCATCATATGCTGAGACAACCAAATCTATTTTATACCCCCGGGCCTTCAATCCCTCTGTCCTGACAAACATCTCTCACTGCCTATCGGCCATCTCCTTCATGGATGGCTGACAGATTCCTTAAACGCCAATCTGAGAAACAGACACTCATCATCTTTCCTCCATCACCTTCCACGCCTCCCTCCCCCCAACATCTCACTAACAAGTAAATAACCCGTCATTACCCCAATTCCACAAGCTCTGGCGGCCTTGGGTCACCTTTGACTCTGGCCTTCCCTTACTCCCCGACATTCAGAACATCGCCTAGATCCTGCCACTTCCATATCCGGAACATCTCCAAAATCCGCTCCTCCTCTCCCCAGAGACCCCAAAAGTCTGGGAACATGCTCTCAATCATCTCTAGTCTGGACTACTGCAACATCATACTCTCTGGTCTCCCTCTCACTCGACTTAACCTCTTCAGTCCATCATGAAATGGCGCTGCCAGACTATCTACTCCTCTAACCGCTCCTCATCTGCTTGCTCCTCTCTGCAAATCTCTCCATGGCCTTCCATGTCCAGAGAATCAAATTCAAAGTCCTTTGGTCTTGCTTGTTTTTTAAATCACTCCACACCTCTGTCATCCTACATCTACAACTGGTACACAAATACACCCCTAACCGCCACCTCGATCCTCCAGTGACTTACTAATGACATTCCCACCACCACCTCATCACTTGCCGGCGCCAAAGACTTTCTCTAGGCCGGCTCCTACTCTCTGGAACTCCCTCCTCGCCCATCAGACTTGTCCTACTTGCAGCCTTCAAAAAAGCTCTAAAAACCCACCTCTTCAGCCTCTCCTACCATCTTCGTAACATCACCACCATCCAGTTCCCATCCCCCACCCACCTTTTGTATAACTTGTTCCCCAACCTATTAGATTGTAAGCCCGTCAGGGGCAGGGTCCTTACTCCTCCTGTGTCATACCTTGTACCCGTGTGTTATACTGTGTTGTATCTCCTCTCTAATGTATTGTACAGCGATGCGTAATATGCTGGCGCTATATAAATAACTTGTTAATAATAATAATAATAATACTCGAGACATGGCCAAGGTAAGAAGGCTGGAAAGACGACCACCACTGAACAAGAAACACAAGCTGAAAACGTCAAGACTGGGGCCAAGAAATATCTCAAGACTGATATCTCTAAGTTTTATGGACTGATGAATGAGAGTGAGTTTGCTGGGCAGATGGATGGGCACGTGGCTGGACTGGATTGGTTTAAAGGGCAGAGAGCTACAGTCCGAACAGATGCCAGCAAGGGGAGGTGGAGTACTATTTGGGCTGGTATCATCAAAGCTGAGCTTGTGGGCCTTTCGGGTTGCGGTGGAATGGAGTCAAGGGGGGGCGGGCTCCAACTCCCAGGTACTACTGTCAGTTTCTGGAAGACACCTTCTCAAGCCAGTGGTACAGGAAGAAAGTCTGCACACTCAAGGAAATGAAAAACATGATTTTCATGCAGGACAATGCTCCATCACACGCGTCCAATACTCCCACAGCGTGGATGGCAAGAAAGGTATAAAAGAAGAAAAGAAAAACTAATGACATGGTCCTTGTCACCTGATCTGAACCCCTTGAGAACTGTGTGGTCCATCATCAAAGTGTGATTTACAAGGAGGGAAAACGTACACCTATTGAACAGTGTATGGGAGGCTGTGGTTGCTGCTGCAGCAATGTTTGATGGTTGGAAACAGATCAACCCACTGACAGAATCCATGGATGGCAGGCTTTTGAGTGTCCTTGCAAAGAAAAGGTGGCTATATTTGTTCAATGATTGTGTTGTGTTTTTGTTTTTGAATGTTCAGGAAATGTAATTTGTGAATGTTGAGATGTTATATTGGTTCACTGGTTAAAAAATAAAATAATTGAAATGGGTTATAAATTAGTTTTTTGTTAAGTTGCCTACATAATTATGACACAGTAATAGTCACCTGCACACACACAGATATCCCCCTCTAAATGCTAAAACTAAAAACAAACTAAAACGCTTCCAAAAATATGCAGCTTGATATAATGAGTTTTTTGGGTTCATTTGAAGAACATGGTTGTGGTTAAATAAAATTATTCCTCAAAAATACCACTTGCCTAATAATTCTGCACTCCCTGTAGATTCCAGCTCCATTTGGCTACATTCAGAATCATGAAGTTATAAAAAAAAGATTAATTACGTTATAAAACAAGAAAGGAGAGGTTTGGGTATAACATACTGTATAAGACTTCCATTTTAAGTCTGGCATTTACCTCCACATTTCTAGCCCTCAAGTCTTCACCAATAGAATGTGCAATGTACACACTTTGAAGGACCTGCAGGCACCCTTTTTAAAACAGCAATACACTGTATTCATCGGAGCTTCAGACTCAGCCAGCTCCTCGGAGTAACTTGTTACCTCATTACAGCAGGTGTTATGATTCTGCTTTGTCTGTCAATATCATAGATAATACCTGTTTTCTCCCTAAAGCATGTTTCCCTTTTAATGGAATTGGATTGCGGCAGCGATGTCACAGAACAGATGTTCCTTGATATTTACTTCTCTATCAGTGTGTCACCCAACTACAGAATGTCTTCTATATAGGGTCTGATAATCAAATCTCATAGCTACTATAGAGCTTGGCCGATGGCCCTCTTATCCCCTGGGCTTTGCAATGACCAGTTTTGCTGCAACTTGTAAGCTTGGATTCTCTTTTTTTTCATTTGCTGCAAAGATATCAGTTTTACAGCAAAGCATTTAACACAACAAATAAAACTTTTAATAGAAAAGAAATCTGTTTTGTAAGAGACTACAATCTCCTGAAAATCTTTCAGAGACAGCTTTGTGTGCAAGTAATCTAAGGATGACGTCCCAGATCTTATGTTTTGGATATATTGATCAAAAGTTACATATGAGCACCCTGTATTGCTGATTTAAGTAAAGGCTTTACTTTCTAAAGCTGGGCATACACGTACCAATTCCTGCACGATCCCATCCCCGATCCGATGCTGTGCGTGCTCCTGCATCCCTTAAGGATCAGGTCGTGCAGGAATTGGATGCAGCAACTGACAAGGATCAGGATAAAATCAACCGTCCTGTCGGATCGCACATTTATCCGACAGGATGGTAAATTTTAGTCCGATCCCATTAGTTCAGCTGGGGGCAGCTATTGAGAACTATTGAGCTGCAGAAGCAGAGTGCCGTCCAATTCTCGGCACTAGCAGGCGGGTGTGATGACGTCATCAAGCTGCCTGCTACTGCATAGAATCGTATAAGGAATAGACGGTAAATCGTACCGTCTATTCCAAGCTTTACATTTAGACTGAACAAGAATTGATAGAAATGAAAGTCACTTTAGGCCCCCATACAACTTACAATCTTACCATACAATTTCTGTAAATCAACTTTTGTTCTACCAAAACCATGTAATATGAGGACCTTCCCAATTTTTATTCAAAATGTATTCTATCAGGGAGGCCACTATACTACATAGTTGTTGGTAGATTTAATGGAAATTGCATGGAGTGATCTTAAGGTGTATGGGGGGCTTTACTCATTATCCCATCAATGTACACTACCAGTCAAAAGTTTCAGAACACCTCCAATTTTGAAAAATCTGGTGGCAATCTAAAGGTAGCCATACACAGGTCGATTTGTCAGCGATCAAATGCCTATCGATTGCTGATACAATCTTTTCCATTGTAAATGTAGCTATCAACTACTGACCTACTTTTTCATAGATAACAGGATATGCTTGTTTCCCAACAGACTAACATAAACCAAGTCCACTCAAGGCGAATAAATATACATAAAAATAAGATCTAAGGTGCAACCACCCACACACAAGAAAGTAAATGTCCACCTTCCAACAAAATAATCACCATGCATGGCTCAAAATGAGAACAGAAGAGGATTTGTTGACAGTAGAAGCAAACAAATACCATTATTCTACATCCCCTAAAATTATTTAAAGGAAGGGGTAAGGGCCCTGTCAGATTTCCTTTAGATTTCCTTTTGTTTCTGCAGCATGTTGGCAAGGT
>CM070037.1:68984986-69008518 GCA_036250615.1 Ptychadena robeensis
AACATTTTAGGTGAAAATCGGGTGACAGGATCAGACGAAAAATCGGTCGGGAGAATAATCTGAACGTGTATGGGGGGCTTTAGGCATACTTCCTCTCTAAAACAAAGACACAGAAAAAGAGTTTATCACATAGACAGAAATCTCGAGGAGCTGAAATAACATTTTGATTTTTTTACTTTTACCTTTGATGACAGTTCTTAAATTAATGACAAAAAGTGTTTTTGGAAAATATATGCTTATTTGACCTATTTATATATTTTTTTTCAGGCGACGTCTGGAGGTAGAGCGAGTTACTATGTCTCTTACAAACGCGAGGCCTTCGCACAGATAAAACTACCAAAGTATTCTCTCCCAAAGGTATTGTTACATATTTGTAGTGCTTATTATTTTCACGTTACTTGTATAACTCCATGCTAACGATTCTCTCTGCCAGCCATAACAACTGGTGGTATTTTAATGGTACGACTGCTGCGAGAACACAAAATCATATTTTTATCTAAAGTTCTTTTAAGGTAAAAAAAAAGAAAGAAATAAAAACTTACTTAATAGCTGGACTGCATTCTTTTGGAAATAAGGGCCAGAAAAAGTAATAAATGGCTGGGTTTAATGATTTTAATAGCTCCCAAGACATCAATTATTCTATAAGGAGAACAATTCAAATTTAGTCCTATTAAGTATTTGGAATATTCATTCTTTAGGCATATGTCAAGGAAAAAACCAATAAACTGTCACACAGCACCTGAGAGCAACACACATATAATACCTGTCGATGGTAACAATCATTTACGCGACAGGAGAATGAATGCATTCCATTCTATAGAGAATTAAAGGGGAAGGATGAACGAAGGTGTTTAGAGATCCATCATGGCAGATGGGTATATGAAGGATGCAGACATCTATACACAAACAAGAAGATCAAAAAAGATCATCTCTTTGTGACTTTAGGTATAGCTGCTTTAAAAAACTTTTTAAGCTAGTTTTCCCTTCTATTTCCCCATGGTAAATTCAAATAGTAATTTATCCAAAATTGCAGTAAAAGCTCCACAATCAAGCTCTGCAAAACTGACCTCTAAACCCTCTCATGAAGGATTTTGATTTCATCCTTTTCAAATGTATTTGCTTTGTCCAACTGTTCACAGGGTAATACCTTTATGAACCCTATGCTGCATGTCTTAAGAGTTTAGGTAAAATAAACATGTAAATGCTTTCTAAGAACGCTTAGAATTATTTTTAACTTGAATATCTGTCAGCCTTTCTTCTGTCTTTAACAATTGGCATATGCTTTCCTTTTGTACTGATATGGCCTTCTCTGCACACATATGGGCTTTACTATATGGTGGCATATATAGCATGCCTAAAGCTCTGGGTGAATATGAGTGTGCAAACACTTTGCAAACAGTAAAGGGGAGTTAAAATGGTATGATGTGTCCTATGAATGAAACTACAGGTGGATGTTAGATGATGTGGGCACACTACAGAAGGTGGTAAGTTCTTGTATGTGAACTAGAGGAGATAATCAGTCAGATTAAAGTGGACATGCGACAGTAGGAAGTCAGTGATTGCAGACATAATACAGGATGTAGTCAGTGACTAGTGATGGACGAACATCAGCTGCGACTGTTCGCAAACAGGTTAATTAAACTTCTGAAAAATACTCGTTTGCATGTTCACAGCGAACCTCTATTGACTTTAATGGAGGGCGAACTTCTCAAACCTTCAGGTGATATTTGTAGCCAAAATACCAATAAAAAAGTCAAAAGGGTGCAACCACCTGGACAGTGTCATGCCGAATGGGGATCAATGGCTAAACTTCTCTCCCAAAATATGGATATGTTTTATTCAGGTCTAAAGCTGGCCATACACCTTGAGATTCCTCCATACAATTTGCATCAGATCAGATCTACCAACAACTATGTAGTATAGTGACCTCCCTATACATAGTGATTGGAAGGTGTAGAAAGGTCCTCATAATACATGGTTTTGGTAAAACAAAATCTGATCTGAAGGAAATCAGAGAAATCTGAAGGTGTATGGCCAGCTTTATGGCCAGAAATCACATCTAGATTAAAGATTAAAGAAGTTACCCAACAATACCTTCTGCAGCGCATCACATTTAGTCACATCTCTCTGCAATGCATAATACAGCATACCCCACCTCCAGAGAAGGACTTTTGTGGCTCAGTCATGATGAACTGCATGTAACCTTAGCTATAGCTACAGATCACTGGATGGAGTATAATAGCAAAGTAGCTAAGTCATCCCTCAATCAGCAGCAGCTCTCCCCATCTATCTAGTACTGCGGACACATGATAGATGTAATGGCAACTGGGCTGCTTCATTTATAGGGAGGGTGTCCTCCAGGAGGGAAAAATGTGTTATTGGCTGTACTGTCCCACCTATAGGGTGAGGGGTTAAACTTTGTCTTCATGTTAAGGTATAGGGGGTGGGTCGAACAACCGTAATGTTCGGCATTGCGAACTGCGAACATGCTATGTTTGCTGTAAACTTTCCGCCAGGCAAACTTTTCTGCCATCACTATCAGTGACTGCAAATACACTACAGGAGATAGTTAGCGACTGCAGACATACTACAGTAGGTAGTCAGTGACTGTAGACATACTACATGTAGTCAGTGACTGCAGACATACTACAGTAGGTAGTCAGTGACTGCAGACATACTACAGTATGTAGTCAGTGACTGCAAACATACTTCAGGAGGTTGTCATTGAATGCAGACATACTACAAGAGTTATTTAGAAGAAGGAGGGGGGAACTCGACCCCAGGGGTGGCCAGACCCTTGGTGGACTTTATCGGTGAGTATAATGCAACGAGTTTTAGTCAAGGGATTGACGTTTTACCGTTTATTGCACATCAAAACATGGTCACAGTACATAACAATGGTGTTCCATCGCACTCAAATACACAATTGACTGCTGCCCCTTGAGGGATCAATAGAGCATTTGGTTCACCACATATACACACAATTTAAAATTAAAAAAAAAATACATCACATATCCTGGTGAGCCAGGGATTGAAAGTCCAAATAGTGAACTCCAAGCGTTCCAACGCATTTCTTCCCGTTATTGGGACTTCATCAGGGAGTTGTTGGAGATAATTGTCTAAAAAGTCATCTAAGTGAGATATTAGTATCCTTTTAATATGTCAGTCAGTTATTGTCAATATGGATTTTACCATGGCTCAATTTTTCAAGGGTGTCACAGTCTACTTGTCATTAAAATCTTTACTTTTCTGCATTGTTGCGAATTTAATACATTTCTAATGGCGCATTATATTGAGTATCGGGGGAACCACCCGTTCAGCACTAGCCATATCAAAAATGTGATCAATTTTCCTTATTCAATTATCGTCATTCCCTTACATTTATAGCATATAATAAGTTATTTATGTTTCGTTTACCAGTATGTTCTTGGTTCCATACATGCAGGTCGATGAGCGGGTCGCGGCTGTTTCCCAACTATCTTTCCTCAGAGGACAGAGGCTAGCCTATTGGGTCTCCAAGCACTTGGCGTGGGAGTTCTGTCATAGGGACACTGTCATGGGGGGAAGAAAGCAACTACATTGTTGGTTAGGGGAAAGGGAACTGTTGTTTTAAGAAGGTCAGGATATTTGAATGATACAAATCATCAATAAGAAGAGGAAGAAAAGGGTCCACCTACATTAGTATTTTCTATATAGAAACATACTACAAGAGGTAGTCAGTGATTGCAGACTTGCTGGAAATGGTCAGTAACTTTAAGTGTAGTGTTACATGGGAGAAGGATTTCCTCTCCTAGTGCAGTCTATTCACTGAAGGGTTTTGCTGGAACCTGTAGTTCCTCCATGTAATGTGGCTAAAGTTGCCTGGTGATGCAAAGGCTAACACAGGAGCCTGTCTGTATGTGCCTGACTCTTACGCCATTCACCACTTATGCGGCTCTCTTGCTGAGAACAGTCAGGAAGGTGCACAATGCTGGACCTCACACTGACATAGGTACATCCATACTCCATGGACCACCAGTTTCTAAACTCCAAGTTACACTAGGTTAGCTGCTTTAGTGTTGCAGAATACCCTGGTCACTAAGGTTCTTTTTAGCATGATGCTATTACACACGACTCTGCTAATAAGTAAGGAGTCCACACAACTCACTGGTCAACGTCAGCAAATAGTTCTTTACTTAAAGAATGCAGAGATATTTACAACTTCTTACTGATCCCAGAGACAGAGAACAGTTCATGGGGTACAGTTTAAAAGATTTAATAAAGGCTATAACCCAGGGGGAGAGGTGGCTGTTGTGGGAGGAAATGCCTCTTGTCCCAGAACTGTCAATAGAGGGGGATTCCTCCTTTCTCTACTCCTAGCCCAGAGAGCATACTACAAGGGCACCTCCCACCAGCCATATTTGGCTTGTATTGAGAATCACAAAAACAAAGCGATGATGTCTCTATTTTATAAATGTTCTACATGTTCCTTCCCTGATGTTGATGATTAGAAGTGGTAAATTTCCCCCCAAAATAGGGTTATTAGGCTATCTACTGTCCAAAAAATTTCAAAGGTGGGCCCCACATTCTGATGCAGAACCTGTACCAAAGCATTGAATTTCCATTTTTAAGCCAGACAATTGACATTAAATCTGAGTGTTGATTGTGTGCAATTAAGTTGAAGGTATTTCAGCAGAATTGACCATCAGAAATCAACTTTCTAAAGGGAGTCTCAATAAGTCACCCATCCAGAGACTCCCACAACACCAGCCACGATGTGGGGAAGAGGACTCCTTCCTTAACAACAAATCCCCTCACATTGAGTTATGGCATTAGTCCTGGCAGGCTCATCACAATTCGAACATAATTCTTGGTAAGATGACCATCTTTTACTCATAACATTTTATTCATTTGACAAACAATCTTTATGTGGTCTATTTACAGGACATGCACATTATCAGCACCGATGAGAAACAGGTATTTGCTGCGGTTCAGGAGTGGAACCAAAATGACACTTACAACCTGTACATCTCAGATACACGAGGAGTCTACTTTACACTCGCCCTGGAGAATGTCAAGAGCAGCCGTGGCCTGGAGGGAAATATTGTCATCGACCTTTATGAGGTATTGGCTAAATGTCATGCTACCGCTATTTAAAACAGACGTTGTAATGAAAAGCATCTGCCAACCTGCACATTGTTTGACTTTGATTGGCTGTCACACCTAACAGACAAGCAAGTAAACCAGTTTTTAGACTGAAGAAAAATGCGTTTTGGTGTTTCTTTTATTTTTAAGGACGCAGTGATGGTTTTACATAAACCCCTTTCAACTCCTAGTATTATTCGCTCCAAGTAAAAAAAATGTATTCTGTAAATATAAATAATTTAGTTAGTTTTCATGAATACAACTGATTTTCAGTTGCTCTATATACCCTTGACTAACAACACCCCCCCCCTGCTGCCCCAACCAAATGTTGTATATTTAATGATAAGAAATGTAATAAAAAATTTTTTACCTCTTTGGCGCTTCTTATATTGTCTGGCTATGGATGCATCCCTCCTGTGTTTAAATAATTCAGATCAGTTCTCTAAATGTCATTCTATTCATTTTTCCTAGGTAGCTGGGATAAAAGGTGTACTCCTGGCCAACAAGAAAGTTGATGAGCGTGTGAAGACTTTCATTACATACAACAAAGGACGGGACTGGCGCCTTATTCAGGCCCCGGACGTGGATATGAAAGGGAACCCCATCAATTGTTTGTTGGTTAGTTATGCAATTCTATTTTTCAAGAACTCTGTAACTAGTCAGGTTTAATATTGGGATTAAAATTTCCTGGACCAGTAGACTAAGAATTATGAAAGTTAGTTGGTCACCAGAGATTTTATACTATGGTCAAGTAAAGATGCATCAATCACTACCATTTGGTTCTGTCACATTAGACAAAAGTCATGAAAAGTGATCCAAAGCACCATGTCCCTATCATTAAATCTCAAAAGAGAGCCTGCATTCCGCACATTTTAAAAGTCCAAGAAACTCTATGATAGCTCTCTATACAAGTGTTGGAAACCTGTTTGGTCGAGTTCCTTTGAGCAGGATCCGTTGATCGACATTGGGTGCTGTGAACGCGAACGGCGCCCGATATTGCTCTAATCTGTTTCTTCATCGTGCTTAAGATTACACCCACTAGGTTGGGTGAAACCTACTAGGCTGTTCTAAATAATATTCCCTCAGTGCGGGCAACAACCCCCACACAACCCCAGTGATGCAGATGATCTGGTTGCTCAATCTAGACAGATAAAGGTCCATGTAACACCAGTGCAACTTCACATATACAGTATTATTATAATAGAGAAGACATACCTTGATCATATGACTTTTAAAAGAAGTTCACTTTATAGACCTTCCAATTGTATCAATGATCGTCCTGTATACTTGCTATTGTTATAAAAAATGTTGTTAAAAAAGTTTTCAATGAAGTATGATAAACAAAAAAAAAAGTTCACATGATTTACCTGTTTTGTCTTTGCAGCCATTCTGCTCGCTGCACTTTAACCTGCAAATGTCCGAGAACCCATATAACTCTGGGAGTGTATCAAGCAAGGTCACAGCTCCCTGGCTCATTGTTGCAGCAGGTAACCACTTTTATAAACAAGGACACTCTGTTGCCAACTTCTTGTTGGCACCTGACCATCACAAATATATCAGTCAAGACTTCCTTTACTTTTCTGGGAAGGCATATTGGGAGTATGTCTAGACAATTTGTTTAAAGACCATATGCTTACAAGATAAGATCTGACTCACAAATGATGTTCTAAGTCACCCCAGAAGTATTAAGTAGGATTGCCATAAGGGCTCTGTGCAGGCCGCTTGAGTTCACCTACACACCATGTCTTTATAGAGCAGACTTTCTACAGTCATTTTGGGGCAATAAAATATCTTCATTGAACTGTGCCTACAATGCCTTGGAATGTTATCATTAGTCATATTCTTTCATGGGAACACCTGAACCCAATAATTTAAAGGAGCGATAACTTTATTTAAAAAAAAATGTACTTATTGTATACTTTATAGAACTGATATATCAAAAAATAAAATAAATGATCTTCTAATAACCTTGAAACACAGAGAATGCTTTTATCATTTAGCTAATAAATGCCACTTTTACACCTTTGAACGTTTAAAATGGTTAACACGTTCCGTTTCATTTAGGAACAAGAGCCATATGATTTGTTGAGAGGCTTTTTACTTCATTTCGTTAGTAACTGTGTGAAACCTAGAAGCCGCTGAATGACGGCACGGTTTTATGAAGGACGTAGAGATCAACATGAAAAATCATTGTTTCGTTCATTTGTTGTTGCTCAACAACAGCAGTCAGTCATGTCTTTGTTGTAGCGCACAATTGATTTATTAGACATACATCAAGTCCTGTAGGACATACAAGCATATGTGACATTTTATCCAGTTAGTGGATCAGAACACCGCTAAGATTTGAACGATTTCTTTCTGTTACTGTCAGACTTTGAAGCTTATTTAATAAGACCATAGCAATGTGAAAAGGGCAGTATCCTGTAGCAACCCAACAGAATATTGAACATTCAAACTATAGCTATTTAATATCCAATTAACAGCTCAGACCTGTTTATGGTTCTAAAATTATAATTTTTTCATTGATGCTGCAGACAGTTTTCTTTATTTAAAGCATAAGATGTAAAGAATTTTGCCCAAATCCTGGTGTTTTATGTATTGATTTTCTTTGTTGCAAATTCAAACTGATTGAGATTACCTTATTAAGTGTGGTTCAATGTAGAATTTTATGAGCAAAAGCAGTCCCCTTAAGCCACACTTGCGAATCACACAAGTGATTGCTTAAGCAATCCAGACGAGCTGACAGTGTCCTCCAGTGCTGATGGTTTCGGCCCTGTGTCCTGGATGCATATGCCTATGGTCAGTAATGATGCTGCCCACAAGTGTTGATCGAGAATATTTGAAATTCAAATATATTCGATGAATATCCACAAAATGGATGTGCTTCGATATTCGCAATGGCAGATATTCGTCATATTATGCTTCAACATTGTTTACCAGCATACATTGCGCATATTTGTGCGCATTGCGAATGGATACATATTGGTTGTACTGGCTATGATCACAGAATGAAGAAAAATAAGCTGTAAAGCTGGTTCGCGAATCATTGCGAACAGGCACAGGCGATGGAAGACAATAAAATACAGTCACATTGAATTTTACGATTTTTGAATGTTCCTGTATATTTGCGGAATTATGGAAATTAGAATATACCATATGCTGCTCAACATTACTGCCCACAGAATCTAGGTGTCCCAAGTCCTTGCATCCCTGGCATCTTTGATGACACCAGTGGTGTGTGTCAGGGGCTTGGCCTGGCATGAAATTTAAATAGATTACGAATAATGTTTACTTTTCCTGTACCACTTTAAAATGTAAAAAAAATCATATCTCCAGGGAAGTTAAAGTAAAATCTTCTGCCTCCCTATTGCCATACCAGTCAAGAAGCCTGACACAAAAAATGCCATCCCTAAATCACTATGATGTCATGCAACTCATATCCTCAAGTTCAGAGACCTGCTCTGTGGGAGGAGATGAGTATTATTTAGTCAAGTATGCTATGCCATTGCTCTATTAAAGATTGGAACACTTTAACGTTGGTAAGCCAAAAAAGGATGCAAATGTTACTGATATCAGTGTAGGAGATCTGTGTATGCCCAGAATGGTGGCACCTTCCTGGAAGGAATATCAGCTGGCAGAATGTGGTTGCTGGAAATGAGGGAGACCAAGCTAATGGAATAATCCACAGGTATTTTCTATTAACAAAAAGAGCTTCCTGTCTAATTAACGGCACATCGTAAAGGAAATGTTATTTGGTAGCCTATAATGGCAAATAACATTCTGGGTACTGGCATTATTAATGCTAGGATTATAGTGAGGGTTTATTTTATATTTACAGGGGGTGTAATATTCCAAGTTACAAATTCCCATAAAGTCATATCTAACCCTCTCTTTTAGGTAACGTTGGACCAGAACTCTCTTCAACGGATACTAACATGTACATCTCATCAGATGGTGGCAACACATGGAAACATGTATGTTCTCCGTCTAATGTTCTTTATTTCTTTTTGACCAGATAAAATACATTGTTATTGGACATGTAGCCTGCACATTGTTAGCCCAAGAACAGGCTTCTTAAATGTGTGTGGTTAATAAATTTAACTCCTTTACACTTTGTGGTCAGAGGACATCTTTCCTAATAGTTAGAGAGCTGGTATTCTTTATATTTACTGTTACTCTCTATCTACTCTGTACCCAATACACAATACTTTTGTAAGGCCAGGGTTGCCCAAAACACCGCAAAATCATAGTGCTCAGTGAAAGGTTCTCTATGCATTAATAAAAAAATATAGATGGTCAAATCATTTTGATATTTTACTCACACTGACTATTTAAGTTAATGATTAATTAAAGTGGGTTTAAACTAAAAACATAAAAAAATAAACATACACATTACTCACCTACATTGGGTCTTCATCCAGGAACAGCGAACCCTAAAAGGGGAAAAAAAACATACCTTTCCTGGCTGCTCACTCCCACGCCACCATGCCTGGAGGGTCTAGTCCACCAGGCTTCAAGATGGAGGATCGAGACTCTTCCAGTCACAGCACAATGTCATAGGAAAGGTGCAGCGCTGTGGGATTTTTAAAGATTTACTGGGTATTTTTTTTGCATTTGACCTCTGGTTCCGATAATCAGAGGTGGTAGGTCGGCTTAAAGTTAGTAAGTCATTTGTACAGGCCCTGAATATAGGGAAAACTAGTGCTCTAGAACATGTAGTTTGTCAAATTACATTTATGCATTTTGGGTTGGTTTAAATTGCTTTAACTCCATTATAGATATGTGTTGTATTAAATTGTGTTTTGTACATGTAAACCTACTCCTGTCTGGTATATGTTATATTAGATATTTTATTATAACTTTTTTGCCGTTGCCAGATTTTTGAAGAAGAATACAATATTTGGTTTTTGGACTGGGGTGGAGCTCTGGTTGCCATGAAGCACACTTCTCTGCCGGTACGCCACTTGTGGTAAGCAAACCATTCAGATTCTTTATCTTAAGGGCAACCTTCATGTTTATGGGGGAACTGCTTTTTGAAAATTTACACACTTTGTAGCTGTAAAGAAGACTGTGGGTGCACTACAAAGACCATAGAAAGATGCTGTAAATCTACTCACAAGACCAGAAAAAATCCTACTAATACAAAACTCAGCTGATTTGTATAAGCATGGCCAATATTATTCCCAAACCTTCATCTCATGTTTCTTTTTTTCATCTTATTCCGTAATAATAGAGTGTTGTACCGTGTTAGCCATCGATGAATACAGCAAGTTTGGAGTTCAAGTGATACCGTTTATTGGCTAACTGAAGTCATTAGAGAAGCAAGCTTTCGGGATGTCGCAGAACCCTTTTTCAGTCTTTTTGATTTTCAAAAAACAGAATTTTATTAAGCCTGAAGAAGGGATCCCAAAAGCTTGCTTCTTTAATGACTTCAGTTAGCCAATAAACGGTATTACTTGAACTCCAATCTTACTGATCTCATCCCGTAGAAAGAAACCACTTTTATCATTTCCTATGACATCATGATCAGGGCATCTGAACAAATGAAAGTAATTTTCCCTTGTGTCCCCTCATCAGTCCTATCCCTCCCTCTCCGATTGTGAGCTCAGATTTACCGGAAGTGTGAGAAGCTCATATATAAGGTCAAATTTTGTAAATGCAATTAAACAAAATTGTACATTAAGTGATGTATTAGTTAATACAAAGCTTCAGTATTTTGTGTCTTTTTTGTTTCTTCACCTTCAGGCTTTTCGGTAAAGGAAGAGAAGCCAGATAATTTTTTTTACCCAAGGATATCCCCTTATTTTTGAGATCAGGAATATATTTTAGATTTATGCTGAACTGTATTTAGGCTTTGGAAATATTCAGGAATGAGGAAATATTAAGACTTTTCAGCTTTTACACTCTAAACATCAATTAAATAAATGTTCAATAATGTTCATATAGACAATCCTTAAAAGGCAGTTTCCGGAAGGCTGTAATTTCAGAATCAATATGCTTTTATAAGTCTAAGTTTCTTTTACCTTCTTTAAAATGTAAGGGACGCCTTACAAAAGAGCGGGGTTTACAAAGTGAATTGTGACCACACCATGTTATTACCCGGAGATTTGCAGGAAGCTTTAGCAGAAGTCTGAAAACAGCCACTCTTGCCTTGTAATAACAGTGCAACACACATCCCTCTGCACAGCTATATCCTTGATTAGCAAACATTTAAGGGAGATACTTCCTAAGGACACTGTGTTTATTTTGTCCCCAGGCTGAGTTTTGATGAGGGTCGGTCTTGGAATAAGTATGGATTTACAACTTCACCGCTGTTTGTCGATGGGGCGCTGGTGGAACCTGGAGTGGAAAATCAGATCATGACGTAAGTAGGATTCAAATGTTTTGAATCCTTTGTATACTGGTAAAGAAATGACACTTTTTTTTCTTTCTTTTTATCTTTCTTTCCTTTTCACCCTACATATATCTTAAGCATTGTCAACTGCGGAATGGCTAGTCCTTTTCTTATGACTCATGGCATTCCATTTTGGTTTCTAAATAGTCAAATTTGATGCTCCATTAATGTTTATGGCTGATTTGCCCCATCAGATGATTTGTTTCAGAAAAGATGCAGAAATTTACCTAAACAAAAGAAATATTTTGTTTAGGTAAATTTCTGCATCTTTGTTATTTATGTTTGGCTAACAACCATTAGCATCCAAACTTGTCTCTCTTTGTGTCTTGGTCCCTTCAGCCAACACATTAGGGTAAAAGGGCTAGCAATAAAAAACCAACAGGGCTTCCTCTGCTTGAAAGCCCTTAAGCAGACAGTTTTTTGTTTGTTTGGGTCGGAGTCAGAATTTCAGCCAAGTTTTAATTGTTGCATGTCCACATTGAAGAGATTGTGTAATGGTATAGGAAGATACAGAAGGCAATACGAAGTTATTCTAAAGCCCCCCATACACCTTGATCACTCCATACAATTTCCATTAGATCTGCCAACAACGCTGTAGTATAGTGAATTCCCTGATAGAATACAAAGTGATTGAAAGGTTTAGAAAGTTCCTCATATTAAGCTGGGCATACACGTCATGATTTTCCTGCGATCGTTTTTTAATCTGATCGCTCATCCAATCCTGGGATCGATTTTAATTTGTGAAAACGATCGCAAACTGCAACATACCATGCATTAAATTTCTGGGCGATTCTATCCTGAAAGTTTCAATATGTCTTGCACGCACACATTTATGGGTGTGGAGTGGTGTTAGCTGAAGAACTGGCCAGTGACCAACAGCACACAAACAAAAGGAATTTCCACAAGAATCATAGATGGATCGCTTAAAACGATCGCATGAGACAAGTAACAGCACTCGATTCATGTGTTTTTTATAAAAATTATCAATCAGAACGGATCCGTGAACTATCGTTTTTTTTCGTCACGATTTTCTGTTCAATTTAAGTGCGATCGTTTAACAAAATCGATCACGCGATCAGATTGAATAAAAATTGAAGCATGGCAAAAGTGTCAGATTTTTTAGCCAAAACATGGTTTTGGTAGAAGAAAAGACGATTATACAGAAATTGTATGGTAAGATTGTAAGGTATATGAAGGGCATTATCTTTCTGGCTCATGCCACAGAATCTTTCATTCCCATTTGTTCCCATCAGAGATCACTTCCTGTTCTGATGTGTGATGTGTGTGTGTGATGCTTAGTTATTGATATTAGAAAAAGGACATATTTGGAAAAAAAAAAGAAAAAGGACATAGACAGCAGTACCAGTTTTGCATAGCTTCTAGCCTGCTGTCTTAGTTCATTCCAGATAGAGTATCACTATGTATCTTCAAATCTGTTCCCATTGTAGAGAATTCCTCTCAATTCCTTTGCAACAGAAAGTAAATTGAATTTTGTCAATGTAAAAAGCAATTAAAGAAAGGAAATAATATACTTTAAAGTTGTCCTTTTCTATTTAAACCTGAAAAAGTTTGAGTTTTACAAACTCTTAAATGTATGAACCCTAGCTTAATTTCCTGAAAACAGTGTGTAATAATTTCCTACATGCCAGCTTAAATTTAAGTGAAGTGCCAGGAGAGTATTAGCTCTTTGAGTTGACTGTTGGAATCAGGGAAGTAAAATGATAAATTTGTATGCAATTCACCTGCCTTCTGAGTGCTTCGCTAGAGTTTTTCTTTAGCCTTTTCCTTCCCTGCAGTCATGGCTGACAATGGTTTGCTGAGTGATCAAACATTAGAAGGGATGATTTGTCACTGTGATGTATCCATGCCCAGGAGGACTATTTTTAATTCTGTTTGCCTCCGACTTCATCCCTCCTGCCGTCACACACAAACAGAAGTGTCGCTCGTCAGCCAAAGCTTGCTATGCGCTCATGATAGACGCCTGTTGCTAGCGGCCTACTGGTTTTCAGGAATGCATCTGCTCGGCTCTCTGCTTCCTGGGCTTCTATCTACAAAATGAAGATCTGACTTTTACCAACTTCATCACATTCATCCTTATTTACAGGGAGTCTTCCTACAGCTGTCTGCTGTAAAAAAGAAAATGTGAGACGTCCATTCAATTGCTGTTCTAAAGAACTAGAGAGGCAAAAACATACGATGTGGTCAATAAAAAAAGTTTTTGTTTTCCTGAATTCACCATTGTAACAGAAATACCTGTTGATACTGATAGCTGATTCATTATTTTTCAACCTCTTTTAACAGACTAAGTTGTCCTGCAAAAGTTGGGGTTACAGAAGTTGTACTTAAACCGGTCAACTCTTTTTCATATTGGTGACAACATTTCTGGGTGATTTTACAGCAGAACAAATATTATTGTGTCCATGTAGCAGTAAGTGGTAAAATATGAAAATCACTATTATTACCTATACCTAAAGCTGGGCAAATCGTCCGTGCTTGATGAAGTCTGCTAGTGGCAAGAATTGGCCGGGCACCCTTTGTGTGCCGGCTATTACTTTGGATGGGAACTGCCCACCCCATCCAAAGTAATGATATTGGCCGGGAATTTACCGGCATGTCAGATTGCATGGTGATCCAACATGCTGGTAAAATCCCACCATGGATTCCTGGTCGATTTGCCAGGTGGAAGCACCCAATTTTCGTCCAGCGGCCGATTGGCGGGAACGGAACGGTGGTCAATCGGAAGAAAAATAGGGCAGGAGTCTGTCCGTCAGCTTAAGTAATAAAACTGCTCTTCATGTTATACTCATGCATCACTTTGCAGGGGAGTTAGCACCACACTCCAAGGCTTAAATGTGCTTTATGGCTCCTCCTTCCCCATACAAGAAAAGACATTCAATGTCATACAACTTTTTCTTCCATGGCTGTCTGTCCCTACCCAACCCATATCATTCACTGCATTGTAGTTCCATTACACTAGTGTGCAGCTCAAATATTCAACTTGAATTTTTTTTATGAATATCGGCTATTCGAGAAATTTTGCGAATATGGTGGCGGACATTTGCAATTTCGAATATTCAAGACTATGCACTGATCAAGCTTATGGCCATGCATTGCAATAAAATAATCTTAATATGATAATAAATAACACCTGTGACCATTCATTTTGAATAGTAAATGGTAATCATATAGTATCTCTGAATAGCGAATCGAATATTACTAGAATTATTCGCGAAAGTTCGAATATTGCCTATGCCATATAACCTATGTTAGGATAATTGTATTAGATGGTACAAGAATGTAATGGGTTTTCTAGGTATTTCAATGGATTTGTATCTGAGCATGTGCATAGGCCTTTTGAAATAAGTCAATCTGGTTTGAACCGATCACACTATGTGGTGCTGATTGAATCTAAGTTTGATCTAGAACAGATGATGTAAGTGTGTATAGCCAGCCATACACAGTCGGATTCCATGGCCGCTCGATCACCTATCCGATCGATTCCTGCGATTCTGGCGGGAATCGCAGGTGTGATCGATCGGCCAATTAAGAGAATCCGATCGCTGCATACCACCTTGTCCAACGGATTCCGGGACGATTCCGTGTCCGATTGTCCACCTCACAAATGGCAACTCCCCCTGATGTGTGCAGAATCGGATCAAAAAGACCAACATGTTGGTTCTCTGTCGGATCCGATTCTGGGCCCCCGAACGATCGGACCTGATCGATCGGACAAGGTGGGCTGCACACGATTCCGGCACGATCGTTTCGCGTGCACGCTCCCGGAATCGATCGGCCCGGAATCCGGCCGGAATCCGACCCGTGTATGGGGGCCTTATGGCTAGCTTTACTCTGGGCAGGTAAAACATTTCTCACCCCAATACCAGTGGATCAAACGTCTTTAATTTTTATTAAAAGAATCTTCATTAATGCAAAAGATATACTAACATAAATATATATAATATAAATAAAAAATAAAAGAGACAGGATTAAAGGGAAAAATAAAAAAAACAGCAGAAGCTTTGTAACAAGGTTAGCAGATAGAATTTGAATACATGAATTATTTTCTATTAACATATGACAACCTAGTTGACAGAACAGGGACAAAAGGTAGGAAAGTAATAAAAAGGGAGTGGGGGAAGGTTCAGAATTGTTACACTCGTTATTAATGAGATTACTCAGTAGAATATAGGCATTAACCTGTTAGAATAGATAAGCATTGAGCACACTACAAAACCTTAAGCCCACCATACACGTTCCGATTTTTCGTACGAATTTTGTCCGACCAACCAACGGTCGGGAGATTAATCGATCGGGAGATTAATCGGATTCGGAATTCGGTACCCGACCGATCCAGATTTCTCAAAATCGTCCGGACCTGTCTGTAAATTTTGGCCGATCTGCTGTTAATAAATAGTGTTAGGCTGATGGATCGGTGATAATTCGAATTACGATTTTTCGTGCCAGCCGACCATAACATTTTAGGTGAAAATCGGGTGACACGATCGGACGAAAAATCGGTCGGGAGAATAATCGGAACGTGTATGGGGGGCTTAAGCCAATTTGCCGAAATGAGAAAATAACTTTTGTAATCTGCTTTCTGCATTTGCTTAATGCAGAAAAGCAGTATCATGTTTCTATAGTGTGTTTGAAAAAGGTTAGTCCAAGAGACTAGAGCAGGGGTATCAAACCCGTGGGCAAAATCTGTCCCACAGTGTAGTTATATTTTAACCATGATCTTTTATTAAAAAAAAATTAGGAAATGAATGGCACAATGTGTCATTTATCTGACATTTGATGTCACGTGTTTTATAATATTCAGTTTGCCCCAGATTCTTTTCAAAACGTATGTTTGCTTCCATATGAAAAAAGGTTCATCCTTATGTTAAATGAGAAATAAAAGCTTCCCCAATTACAGGTACTTTATTAATCTCCCTGGCGTTGTGCTTTGTGATTCTGCATGGATGTGGGCTGACTGATTGTTTCTGGTCTTTGGCACCGAAAGGGCTCGAGGGGAGGGGTGGGGGGGGAGTGTCCCATAGACCATAGGCGCCGCTTTTACTAGCCCATATGTGTAGTAGAGAGGCAGGGGGAGGGTGGGGTATTACAGAGGAGCACAGTGTATTCTGCCGCATTTGCCCATACAGTCCCTTATTGCGTCCTTGGCCCGTCATATTGACATCCTTGGTCTAGAAGCAATGAAATCAGAGCGCTCCCACCAAATATGAGCTAGGGTACCTAGTTCAGATTCACACTTCCAACACAAAGGCAATACAAAAGAATCCCACCTATGCAATGTTTGCGGGACTTCATCATGAGTAAATGCTTATTTTGTTAGGTGATAACACTGTGCAATCATTCCATTAATCTACAGTCCCATCTTTTCCAGTTGTGATAACCATAACCCAAAGTCAGCTGATCTCTGATTGGTCGTGGCAATACCACTAGACATGTAAGTTAGATTTACCCCTAGTGTACACTGAAAAACTTGATTGGACTTCATGTCAACATGTAATGGAAAACACAATGAGCTATCAGATCTCAATGTGATGGCTTGCTCAGAACTAGTGATGTCAATAAGATGCCAATATTTCTTTTAGCAGTTGTTCTACTTGAGTAGCTCAGTTCCAGTATAAATACAATTTGTATTTCCATGCTAATGTTTAAATTTCAGCAACTCCTAGACCATCCCTACTCAGAAACAAGTATTAAAGGCTTTATTAACACTCATTTTCATAAGGAGTTAAATGTCTGCAGTCCCTTGTTATCATAAAGGCTTGTTAAGCAGAAAAACTCATTTCTAAGGACATTTTCGGACTTTATACTCAGAAATGGATTTTTTCTTTCCTTGACAGGCTGGTACAATATCACAAGCAGCAGTAGCTTTAATAAAGACATTTCAAAGAGGGAAATGTCATCCGCTGTCAGGGATACAGAAACAAGGACTTTAAAAAATTCTTTTTCGCAGTCTTTTTATTAGCAGCCAAACAGTCTTTTATTATTCTGTCTGCTTCAGCTGGAAAATTCAGATGTGCAAATAAAACTCTGCTGCTTACTGTCTATGCTGCCTTTAAATTACACAAAAAATTGTATACATTCATTTAAATTTGCTTCAAAATGTGCTTTTGTGATCAAAGCATAGTAGAAGAATGTGTGCCCTTTTTTTTTAAATATCATTATTATGATGTATGTACAGTATAATGCACAAAACAGGGCAGCCCGGTATTCAATAATAATCATTGAGTATGTGTGTTTTTTTTATTGAAAGTACCTTGCATCAGCTCTTTGTCATCCATGTATAGCAGAGCTCAGACTAGGAATGGGAAAAGAAACACACCTCCTCTGTGCTGGTTTTTTAAATCACAGCTGTTTGTATAGCTGTAGTTGTTGAATATCCATGTACCTACATTTGCAGAAAACGGGCATGTCAGATCCCAAGTTTTCTCTCATCTGCCTAAAGCCCCCCATACACCTTACAATCTTACTATACAATTTCTGTACAATCCACTTTTCTCTTACCAAAACCATGTAATATGAGGACCTTTCTAAAGCTGGGCATAGACGTTCCGATTTCTGCACGATTCGACCGCCGATCAGATGCCATGCGCATTCCCCGCATCCATTCGGGATCGGGTCGGCAAGGAATCGAGTGCAGCAACTAGCAAGATTCGAAATAACGGATAATTTTGCTCTGAACCCATTAGTAATTGTAATGGGTGGCACCCAAAGGGTGCCGGACGATTCTCGGCAGTAGCGGGCAGACGTGATGACGTCATCACGCCGCTAGATCGGGTCAGGAATCGACGCGAAATTGTCCCATCTATTACCAGCTTAATCCTTTAATTACTATGCATTCTGTCAGGGAGGACTACATTGTTGTTGGTAGATCAAAAGGGAATTGTATGGACTGATCTAAAGGTGTATGGTGGGCTTAAGTGATAAGGTAATTGGCTTCAGAAGACTGTAACATAACAGGGATGTCATGCTATGGATATATATTTGCCACTTGCTTACATGAAATATGTCAAAACCATGTTGCTGTAATGCACCTAGGCACACCAATGACTACTAACACCAGATATCCAGTAAATAGGATTTATTGCCATACCGTTGCCATGAAGCCAACGGTCATACATTAAGGTCAGTCAAATAAAGAACAGTACAGATGAATAAGGCAGGATATGTAGTCGGGGACAATCCAAAGTCAGGGCAGGCAGAGTTTAAATAATAGCAGCAATCAGTCTGGTTAACTGTTGACAACAAAGACACTTGCAGCCAGACAGGTAAATCAAACACAGGAGGACACTGCTATACAGAGGGTCTAATGGTGCAGTGGTGTGCAAGACAGACCCTCATTTCATTTGGCATAATGCTTATATTGCTCCACCTGGCACTATAGGATTGGTAAACAACTTGCTGGTAAATTTCCTGCAGCTGATTGGGCCACAGGAAATTTAAACTGAACTTGTCCCACCAGTAAAACAGGGCTCCTGGAAGGTATTGTGCTGATCACATTCACATGGTCTCTGGGGATGCAGCCAGAACTACTTTCCCTCCACCAGACCGGGATGCATGATGCCTGCTAAGTAGGCTTCCCTGAGACCATCTATGTGGTTGCTGTGGACAATGAGATATAGCCGGCAGGGTTAGTACCTTGGAGTGCTTGTTTTGGTTCTTAGAATCTTGAGTTAGACATATAGCAGAAGCATTTAAACCTTACCTTTATTTTTTTACATTTACTATTTATTTTTATTGTTTTTTGCTGTCTCTGATAACCACTGGGGACATGTCCTTTCCTTTCCAGTGTGGTCAGCAGGAAATGAGGTTCAGTGAAATCTCCCAGTGAGGACATACAGAACAATCAATTTGTTGACCACATTACCATGACACAGCTTTAAGAAAAAAAAAGCATTGTATGGCATCTCTGCCTTTAATGTTTCACAATCCTCTAAGGTATCCAATGGTATCTTTTAATGCTTTGAGCTTTCTCCCAAGCCATCTGGCTAGCCTCAAAAACAAATTCTTAATTACCATTAATATTGAAGCATGCACCATAAATAATTTATGATGAGGGCAGCTGGTCAATTTGTACATTATGTGCCGGGTATTGTGCATTTGAAAAATTAATGAAAAGTTTAATTATAGCAGAATTTCCACTGACCTTTTCAGATTCTCTTTATCGTAAATCTGAAAGCATGTCGAAACCATTACAGGTTGCTATTAATTAGCTTCACTTTAATAGACAGGTAGCGATGAAGATAAGAAGCGGGTCATTCAAGAAAAGGAAAAGAGAGGCTGGGCTTTGGGTGTCTTGAAATTTTTTTTGTTTCCTACTTTTTTATTTTTTTTACAGCTCTTGCTGCACGCGGCCAAAACTCATTTCAAGAACAATTTGGCAGGGGCAGTTTGTTGCTTCTACATTGTTGGCAAACAGGATGCTTAGCTGGTAAATCAAAGGCTCTATGGCATCTAAACAAGGCCATTAATACAGTCGCCGCTCTGTGAATCTCTACTAGCTGAATAAAGTCGAGATTTATTTTTGGAGGAGAGAACATAAATCATAATACTAACACGAGTCCTGCAGTTTAAATGCGGCCCTAGGGAACATTCTGATGAAAAGATTTTTGTTTTTGTGGTACAGTAAAGTAAATGAGAAAACATGTATTAGGTTAGCTAAGTAAACCGATCTTACAGAGTGACTAGTTCTTAGTTTAGGTTAAAGCAGAACCCCAGAAAATGTTTTTTTTGTTCTTATTAGATTAAGTTATAGTTTGAGTGCCCTCTTTCTTATCTTTCAATTCTAAGAGCATGTGTAACAACCAGTTATCACTGCTGTGAGTGGGTTTTCTGTGATCTTGACTTTTAAAGTGCATGTCCATTGGTCTATCTATATGGCCAGAAATATGTGGCCATCACTTACTCAGTAAATTAGTAGTGTTGAGTAAGAATATTCGAAATTCAAATATTTTCTTTCTATTTCGCGAATCTGCACTCAGATATTTACAATGGCGGATATTCATCATATTATGCTTCAACATTAGTGATGGCCGAACTGCCCGCAAGGCGGACAGTTCGGCCGCGAACAAGCATGTTCGCCCTCCTTCTCGCCGGCGGACAGTACGGGTGTTCGACCCGCCGTGTCCGCCGACGAGAAGGAGCCCTCTATTCTTCCTGCGGTGGGATCATTAGCAGCGAGATCCCGCCGCAGGAAGAATCTTTCACTGAAGACCTTGTAGAGAACCCGGTCTATCAGTGAAAATCCGGCTCGCAAACCCGGATGTGACGTCAGTGACGTCACATCCGGGTAGCAAAACCAGGAACTATGCGTTCCAGGTGCCGGATGTGACGTCACTGACGTCTGGGTGTACGATCTGGGTGTACGAGCCGGATTTTCACTGATAGACCGGGTTCTCTACCCGGTCTTCAGTGAAAGATTTGGGGAATTTGAATATGTCCGCGAACGGGCGGACGGCGGACTTTTTTAAAAGTCCGCTCCACCCGTTCGCGGACGGACACGGCACTTGTTCGGCCATCACTATTCAACATTGTTTACCTGCATACATCAGGCATATGCCCAGTGCGCAATATGCCCAGTGCTCGCACTGGTTAAGATCACATAATGAATAGGAGAAGCTGAAAGCTGCATCGTGAATCTCTGCGAATAATTGCGAACAGCCACGCACCATGGATGGCAATAGAATACAGTTCCTTTATATATTCGCAAAATTAGGCAAACTCGAATATACCATATGCTGCTTAACACTATACATAATTTCAGGTGTTTCCAACAAATGACAACTTTTAGGCTTGTTTCTGTAAGGCTTGTTTCTGAAAGTCATTGTTTGTTTAAGCAGACCTACCATCTCTTTATTTACGAAATCCAGTGGTGTTCCCCCTCCAGGGTTTTTGTGCCATTTCGTGGCTCCAGGTCCAAAGGGACTGCTTTGCAGTGGTGCAGAGTAGAGATGGTCGAATTTTTCGACTTGCTAACTGTGAGATGATTACAAAGCCCCTGAAAATGATATCATCACCAAAATTGCAGGAGATGTAGAGAAGGGTTGGAGGAACACTTGAAAAACTAAAGTTTGGCTCTAGCATATGTAGTTTTTGCATAAATTAAGTAAAAATTTAAAGTCTAAATTACATTTTCAAGTTAATAATCAACCATGTTCAGGGGCTTTGCAATTAACTCGAAACAGTCGAAATGTTTAAAAAATTCGACCATCTCTAGTGCAGAGGGAGTGTCACTGGAATCAGATCTAGATTGGTGGAGGGAGGAAAACCACAAGAGTCTCATTCCTCCATCTTATATGCTGGAGGACAGGACTTTGGTGGTGGGGAACAAAGAAAGAAGAGAATGTTATTGTATGTTTTTAATCTACAGGGATCAGTTTGCCTAGGTGAAGACTACATGTAACTTAGTAATGTGTTTTTTTTAAGTTTGAAACTACTTTAGCCTCCCTAGTGTTATGGCCGTTTTGCACCATTACGGCAGAGTACTTCCCCGCTCTCTCCCCTACCCTCTAAACATCTCCAGCAATATGGGCTGGGAAAAGAGAGCCCCCCACCTCTTCGGTGTCATGTTTATGGTTCTTCAAGCACCCTCTTGTGACCAGAAATAGTAATATAATAAGAAATGTAAAATAGACATTTATACGGTTGCTTTTAAAGCTAAAAAAATTACAATGGATGCATAGAAAGGAGTTTAGGGAGTGGTTTCAGGCAGTCAATATTCCTTTTTCACACCCAGTCATTTTTTACAGCTTAAAAATGCCTGGAAACCATTCTCATTTAAGTCAATTAGGGCAATTGAGAAGGCAAACTACTTTCAAACATGACATTAGGCATTCAATAAACCTCTAGAAACTGCCCCTGTGGTTAGGCATGTTTGAAGTGACAAAATACCCCAATGCTTTACACCAGATTCCAAAATTTGGATAAAAGCTTACCAAGATTCAACTAAAATGCCCCAATATTTTCTTTCTATACAGATTAAGACAGTTATAAAGTGTTTTTGGGGTTGTTTGCCTTGTCAGTTCACTGAGTTTCCTTTATTATGAAATTACAAAATTCTACAACGAATCTATGAATTTATTCAAAATCAGTCAGCTTATTCCATTGTCTGAAATTCAAACAGTGTCTAAATAATACTGTTTTAAGAGCTTCTGTTTATACAAAACAGACCACATTTTTCGAGAGTGAAATTATCTTTTTACACTGTGAAAATCATAACTTTTCACTCGGCTTTCTAAGCTATAAAATCTACTGTAATTTCACCACATTTGCATTTTAATACATTATTAAAACCAGTACCTGCCACTTGCCTGACATTCTCTTTAAGCATGTTATCATCTACATGACCTCTACCACTCCTGCAAGGAGATCTGTGTGTAGCCTATTGTTTACACATCGTGTTTGCAGATATGCAGATCTCACTTATAGAAATCAGATACAAAAGGTATTTTGGCTGACTGATTTAATTAGCATGCTCCTTGTGCTATATTGGTTTTATTCGCAATGCTAATGGGTGTATTTTCATTTTGTTTGTAAACTCTCGGCTAATTACTGTTACTGTGCATGCATCCTAATGAATCCACGTTTTTCATAGTGAAAAATCACTCAGCTGTGACTGTCACCAGAAAAGAAAGGAATTTTGACTTCCAGTCAATATGGATTCCAATAAATGCAGTGTGTCTCTTCAACTAAGGGGTTTGGATCAGTTCTCTTTGGATGTAACCTGGTCTCTTTGATGTTCCTGGTTTCATTTGAGATTTACAATACATCTGAAATTAAATTCTGCAATAATTAACCTTGGTGGCAACCTGTACACAGAACAGGAGGTAAAGGAATCTCTCATCACTGGGTAAGAATTTGAGCATTTTTTAATCAAAAAGTTTGGCTTTAAATGCTATATGCATGGAAGCATTTAGGATTATAATCTGGGGGAAGTACCCATAAAGGTTATGGTGAGAAGGGATGAAAGAAATCAAAAAGCCCTCAACTCGAGCAGTGCATAG
>CM070037.1:69008543-69019661 GCA_036250615.1 Ptychadena robeensis
GTGCATCCACAATCAAGCCTTCTTAAAACAGAAGTATTTACACGGCCCAATCCAGCACAAGCCCCACACCATAGAGCCCATGGTTTCCCATGCACCTGCATTGATGGTCAGTAGCCTGAAACAGCTGTATGCAGTTTGGACTAAATGGCTTCTGTACCAAAAGTCTATATTTGCACTGTACATCCAGGGTTTCTGGATGTGTCATCTGTGATGGGGTAAAGGAATAATGTGTCATGGCTCCGCCCACTGTCCCCCAAACAAGTGCTTCCACTCTAAAGTTTTAGATTTGTTTCCTGTTTGTGGGTTCCCTTTTTTTTTTAAATACCTTCTGTTTTAGAAGGCTTGATTTGCTATGCCCTGTCGAGTTTGAGGGCTTTTTGATTCCTTTCATCCTTCCTCACCATATACCTTCATGGGTCTTTTTCTTTGTTGGCTTCCCAAGCCCCACACCATAGAGCCATGGTTTCCATGCACTGCACTGATGATGGCCACAGTAGCCTGAACAGCTGTTTCTTTCTTGGAATATATGGCTTCTGTACCAAAAAGGCTATATTTTCCCTGTACACCAGCGGTTTCTGATGTGCATCTGGCTGATGGGGACGAAAACTGAATAATTTGCATGGCTTCGCCCTGTCCCAAAACAATGGCTTCCACCTACCAAATTTGAAAGCTTTCTTGTTGGATGGGGTTTTATTTTTTTCCATCATTTCAGCAGAGACCTTGTTTCAGTAGCAAATGTTTTAGATTCTCAAAATATATGTTTAGTAAAGGCCACTGTTATCTGTTCCCAAAGCCAGGGTACAGAAAGAGTAGCCCCCATTCGACTGTTGAAATTAGGCCTTCCCTTTTACACTTTTATCTCACACCTTAATTAATCTGTCCATTGTGGTAGTAGTCTACCACTATTTTTTGTAGTCCGTTTCATGGTCTGGTATTGCCTGAGGTTTGCCATGCTCATTTTGGTGCCCACCTTCTATGTTTTTCCAGGCTCTATGCTGTATTACCTGTAGGAGGGGACGCCAACCTAATTTTTTTGTGCCCCCCTTCCAACCATCATCAGGTCCTTTGCCAACAGGAAATTTTGGTTATAAAATAAATTGTGGGGAAATAAAATTACATTTGTAATAATTTCAATAAAAACTGTATTAAAAACATTCTAAGAGGTAGTTTCCCCTCCTCTGGTCTCCATTAGTGGTTGGGCTCTGAGGGTTGTGTATATACAGCAAAGCAGCTTTACCATGCTGACAAATAAACAGCATAGCGCGGATCTTCCTCTGCTACTGCTTGTTTACGTAAGCTGGAGCCTTGCTTCTATTCTAACACAGTGCAGAGAAAAGTCTGTGTGGTTGAATTCTTTTCCTCTTGCCCAGCTCCTGCTGTGTGTATGTAATGCTGGGTAGCTAAGGCTCCCTGCACATTCACACAGGACAGGCAGAGGGAAAATCGACCATGTGGTGGGTAGTGATGGCGCGGACCCTGTTCACCGGGATACTATCCTCGGTGACATCGCATGTTTCGCGTCCGCCCATGTTTCGCTCTTGAACACTTATGGCGGGGAGTTCGACTCCGCCCCCTATATTGCGGAGGTTCGCGTTCACCGTTCGCGAACAGCAAATTCCATGTTCGCGCCATCACTATGGGTGGGTTGTATGACAGCGAGGCTCAAGCTGCCTGGCTTACCTTCATGTAGGAAAGGGAAGATTCGCCCATGGGCTCAGTGCTTGGTGGGCGGATAGAAAAAGAAGAGACTACATGCAGGCTGTAGGTGGTTGTGCCTTTGCACTATGAGACACATGCTTTTTTCCCCCCTTGAAAAGAAATACAGTATATTACACTCATGTGAAGTGAAATTCTTTAGCTTGAACAAATGCACTTTACACATTAAATTGTCCAGACATTTGTCTTCTTTCTATAAAGGTTGTAAAAATGCTCAAAATATTACTTTCAGGCTTATGGTGAGCTTTTATTTGAAGTCAGTGAAGTCATGTGAACATTAAACACACTTTAACTGCCATGGGGTGTCTGAGGTGTCCATGACGTGTTCAAAAAATGCTATGCAATCATATTGGCAAAGCAATGCCTGCAAATAGTCTCTAATACATGCTCTAATAGCACTTAAAGCCTGCAAATGTCCAGGTGAAACTAGCTTTTACCCTATAACCCAACAGTAAAGCCTAAGTACCTTCATGAAAACAGCACAATCCCTTTAAAACGTCTTCTAACATTGGCCATAAAAATATATTTTTATAACAATGCTAGTCATTGTGTATACACTGTCTATTTAACCTGTTTCCACTTTAGAAACATCAATTGTCTGTACACAAACAGTTTGGTCTTGGCTACAGAGTAAAGCATTGAGCTTTGTGCATTAGATTAATAAACCCCCACCTGCAGCTTGTCTATTGATATCATTTAATCTAGCCTTCAACTTGATGTACAGAGGTTATTAGTCAACTCAGTTTGTGAAATAGTTTTATAATGTCATCTTGTCAACAATGTGTAAGTAGACAATAGTATTTGATCATAAGTTGTTATAGAGACACTAGTAAAAGATACTGGTCATCAAGATCACAAGTATATATACACTATTGTTATGTTATTAGAGCTAGGTTGAACCCCCCCCAAACAAAAATTTATATATATATAAATATCGCCACACAAACTAGGTGCTGTTCCCTATAACTCCACTTCCCATGAGGCTCTGAGGCCAGATGCCTATAAATGTGAGGCCCAGGAAGGGTAGGGGCAGTCAAGAGGAGCAGGTGCATTCCTTGGACAAACCCCAATTGCTTGCTGTAGGGACCGGGCTGGTATCATCCCAGATACCCATTTCAAGTGGGGTGACCCGTGCCTTATCCAGACTGGTGGCTTACCACATGCCTTATCCTGTGGACGAGATTGGCAGTCTATCTCCAATCACATGCAAGTATTAGTTATCCCTGCTACTAAAGAGGACCGGTCCCCTATAAGGCACAGGCTGAAATGTTCCAGTTTACTACTGAACTGAATAGCCCTTTACTGAACTTGTAGTTTAAGCTTTAAGTTATCCTTCCTAAATTCTGCTATCTCACTTAATAAACAGTTTTGCAGTACGTCCACCTCCTGTTGTTGGTTGATCTTTAAACCTGTACATATATACATATATATGCATGTACACAATGTCATAAATTGCAACATGCTTTATATTTTATTTAGAAATTTCTGAAAGATCCAATAAGAGAGTAGTAGGAAGGAAGTAGTAAGAGAAATATTAATACTTTCTATGAGCATATCGGTCTCCTTAGATATGTGTGTTCTCCAAAGAGCTAAGAAATATTTAGTATGCTCGGCCAACACTGCCTTGATATCTGCCTGGACTAATAACTAAGACACAACTGCTCATATTAAACTGATTGATACAACAGCACCATTGATCCACAGCTTGTTTATTCCTCCAGGGGCTGAAAAGAATCCTGCAGCCTTCAGTCAAAAGAGCAGGATTATCAGGAGAATCCTTTTTTTGTGATTATAAACACGCCTGTTACATTTAATAGGTGGAATAATACGCTTACATCGTAACCTTACTGTCTGTTTGTGTGCAGAGTGTTCGGACACTTCAGTCTTCTGTCGGAGTGGCAGCTGGTGAAAGTGGATTATAAATCTGTTTTTGGCCGGAGGTGCACTGAAAATGACTTTGAATACTGGCATTTGCACAATCAGGTAAGAAAATCTAAAGAGCTGGGCATGAACCTAATATGATATCTTGTTATTTAATAATGATGTCTACTAAGTCCTGTCCAGAAGAGATGTTTGAATTTTTTTTTTTTATTTCCACTAGCCTAAGACTAAGTTAATTGTAAAGTCCCTGAACTTGGTATCATCACCAAATTGCTGAAATGTAAAAAAAAAATGGGGTTTGGAGACACTACAAAAGCAAACACTTTTTGGGAATGTAAATGATTTTCGAGTCTGGCTTGGCAATTAACTCCCAAATACACTAGTAAAATTCGTGCCCATCTCTATACTACTATCCAGCCCCTAGCGCCGAAAATGGAAGAGTCACTTCCATTTTGTACCTTTTTTCTGTAAAAACCCTATGTAGAGTTACTTTGATTTATCCATGTGACACATAATTCTCCCAAACTATAAGCAGCCAGCCAACAATCAGACAATAGGATAGTGATTGTTGTCCATAGCAGAAAATTTGGGGATGTTCTGAAACTTTTGACTGGTAGTGTACATGAGTAAACATATAATCTTTAACTAAACTTGACACAGAGTAGCTTCGCAGAATTTTGTTCTAAATAAACTAAAAATATGATTTAACATTGCATGCCTACAGCATGTCCTGTAGTGGGAATTTTAATGACAGTGCCAATTTAGACCTATAATTATGATGAAATAAACATAATAAATCACTGTTCATGACTTGTGCTTCATTATGAAATCATTGGAGTCTTTTTTATCACTGTTGCATATTGTGTTTTTCTTTTTTTTATTATTATTATACTATCTATGTATAACCGTCTGTGTTTGTAATACACTTTGTCTATCTCACTGGCTATGGCACATGGCTGGAAAGAAATCCATTAATAACTCTCTTAGCAGCTGGTGCTTCTTTCCATTTTTCCCTATCCTACTATTTTGGGAAAGTTTAAAAAAATAAGTAAATGCACAGTATACAATATTTCTTGCATTCTGGAGTCAGTGAACAAAAGTTTTACAAGTAAACATCATTACCCAGCCAGTTTCCACTCTGCATCTTTTTGGTTCATGTTAATGACACTGCACAGTGCTGCTCTGCAAGATCTGAAAGAATGAAAGAAATGTGTACATTTCACATTGTGTTGGAGATTGTCTGTCAAACGTAAAATGTGTTTCACAAGGCAATTAAATTAATTGTAAATAGAGTATTTTGTGGGCTTTAAGATACACAAAAACATATGACACCCCTATACGCAGCTGTATAAAACTGTATCCATAGGGGAATTTTTTTCCCCTTACTTCTGCAAAAAGAAGTGATTGGTAAGCATTACACAAACACCTTCCTTAAGTCTGGTCGGCAATGCAGTCGGCCAAGCTTGAGTTAGAGAAGGCAGAGGGAAGAACTGTCCATGGCCAGACAGCTGACACCTTTCCCTGGAACCTGAGCTTGGTGCTACCAGCCACTGGCCGGTCTTGAGTTACAGGAGGTGCAGTGGCAAAGGGAAGAACTGCCCATGGGTGGATCTGACAGACTATTCATACGTTTTTGTAACTAGCATTAACTTTATCTATTGAAAATCAACATGCTTTTGCACACAGCAACCATAATGGCAATTAAATGTTCAAGGTCTTTGCAATGTGCTCAGTGAGGGGATATGAAAACATTCTCACTCTGAACTTTTTTTTATTATATCTCAGACTTGGGCAAACTAAGGCCCGGGGGCCAGATCTCCCGATTGTTTAATTTTTTAATCTGGCTTGCTGTCACCTTGTTGAAAAATCTCTCTGGCTTCCCTGAGCTTGTTACCATCAATGAGTATACATAATGCTTCTGAACATTGCCATAGGGACGACGTAGTGGCATAATATTGTGATGATGCGGCGGGTGCATCCTCTTATCACTGCAGTAAACAAGCAGAGGGGAGCCTGAGCCTTGTCACCAAGGTCCATGCATCTTTACTGAAATAGGGCAGATAAGTTTATTTAAGCGTGATTAGGCATATTTTATTAATTTATATATATATATATATATATAATTTCCCCCCTTTTTCTAACTTGTAATATGTTGTAATATTTGTTGAAAGCAGTATAGGAAATTTAAAAAATTCATACGGAATATTGACTTCAGTACAGGCCCTTTTTCTGGCCACTCTGTCAAATAAAAGAACCCATTGTGGCCCATGGGTAAAAAAGTTTGCCCACCCCTGGTAAAGCTGCTTCCAAGAACCAACATCTTTTTTTTCATCTTACTTCCAGTGACACACTTTAAGATGACAATGCTCTCTCTAGTAATGAGCAGCATAGACAATATTTGAATTCGCAACATATCGCAAAAAATTCTCCAAATTGTGACCGCAATTTTACGGGGACATCAAACTCACTCAGTTTTTTTAGGTGTGATTCCTGAACAATCGATTTTAATGATATAGCACTATATTCAAGATCTTTCCAATTTCCCAAAATGCAGATATTCGCAATAAAAATTGGAGATTCAAATATTCACACTCAACACTTGTTTCTACCAGGAGATAGAATAATCACTTTAACACAAGATGTGTGTTGTTATTTCAAAGGATCATGATGATGATGGAAGTTTATTAGCAGGATCTACATCTATTTTACTGCATTTATTAAACAGCTGCAACATAACAAATTGGAGAAATTAATTGTGATGGTTTGCCTACACTGTTAATTTTTATTAGCTGTGTACAATTTAAGTGATTTTTCAAAAAAAGTTAAATAAAATTATTGAATACATTGGTTTGTGGACTTTAACCTTAATGTGAAACAAATCTATGAGAAAGTCATGTTGAGCTTCCTTTAAGTGTCACAGTTTGCTTAGAAGTTGGCTACTGCATTCATAATATATGTTGTCTTCAACAATGGCAAAAATATTCTTGTTTTTTGCATTACATTGTGAGCACCATCTACTCAACAAAGATTTCAGAAATAAATCTAATTTGCTTTTTTTTTGTACTTATGGGGTTGGTGAAGTCAGAAGGCACAAAATGAAGGAAACGTAAAGAGAGCTGAATTTCTGTCTGTACAAAACTTCCTATTTATAATAATGGAACTATCTCCTGGTGCCATTAGCCTATCAGTGCAGAATCTGTAATAGCAAATCTTCCAGTGTAAGCACTTTAGTACTTATCTGATTTCTGAGAAGTCCATTAAAAGGCCGTTATGACACACACGGGCACAAATCTTCTCTATAGAAGAGTGATTGAGTCGGTCGAGGGGCAATTACTTAAAGTGTTACAAGGGAAGCTTTAGGATGGAGAAGAATAAATGTTGTCACATGGAAACATAAAATGAAATAGAAATAATGGCAAGAACAAAGAAGACAGGGAAATGGTTAAATCACTAATAGCTGTGGAGGTAATGTCAGACATTTTTACTTTATCCACTAAACTCATACATCCACACATTTATACAAGGAGTAAAATACTTGGGGGGGGGGGGGGGGGGGGGGGGCGGTGATATTTTCAAAAGTGACTTAGAATAAAGTTTAGCACAGAAAGCACGTTCAGCAGAAAGACTTAGTTACAAAGAATGTTTGGTGAAATTCCTATTCAATATAATGTTGCTAAAAATGTAGCGAAAGCAACTTTTGGATGAATATTGTATGGTAATTTGGTAATAATGTTATGCATGGCCAACTTTTAATTCTTTGTACTTCCTCAAAACCCACTTTACTCATTCCTATCCAATCTGTACCCTTCCCATTCATTCTCCTTCAATGATGTATTCATCCTCATCTTTCAACTTTTTCCATCCATTCTTTGCAATTCCTTTGACATCTGGCATTTTTTTTTACCTTTCCCTTCCTTTACCCTCCCAATCTTTCAAAGCATTCATATTGCATCCCTTCCCATCCATTACCTTCTTTCCATTTCAATCCATCCCATTCTTTTCTCATCTAATACCTTCTGATTGAGGCCCTTTATTTAGTTTTCCTACTGATCTATCCTCTCCCTACCATACATTCCTTTGATTTTCATTACCTCTCCAACTGTTCCTTTCCTTTTCATTCCCTTCCTGTTTATCAATGTATTCTTTTCTATGTTTCCTGATTTATTTCCTTTTTATTCCATTTGTCTGTTTCCCTTGTAATCCCACATATCCTTTCCATGTATTGATTTCCCTGTTAACTCTTTTCCCATCCATTTCTTTCCATTTCAATTTTTTTTTCAATCCATTTACTTCCCTTCAAACTCTTTTTACCCATTCCCTCCACTTCCAACTCCTTCCTACTTCCTATTTTCATTACCAATGTACTTCTTTAATTCCTATGTATTCCTCTCTTTTTCTTATTCTCATGGTTTCCATCTATTGATGTCACATACTTTCTATTCGTTATTATCAGTGTTTTCCAAAAGTACAGTGGTACGGTAAGTATTCAGCCCCCATTACATTTTTCAGTCTTTGTTATATTGCAGCCATTTGCTATAACATTTAGGTTCTTTTTTACTCATTAATGTACACACAGCACCCCATATTGACAGGAAAACACAGAATTTTACAAATTTTTGCAGATTTAAAAAAAAAGAAAAACTAAAATATCACATGGTCCTAAGTATTCAAACCCTTTGCTCTGTATTTAGTAGAAGCACCCTTTGGATCTTATACAGCCATAAGTCTTTTTGGGAAAGAAGCAACAAGTTTTTCATACCTGGATTTGGGGATCCTCTGCCATTCCTCCTTGCAGATCCTCACCAGTTCTGTCAGGTTGGATGGTAAACGTTAGTGGACAGCCATTTTTAGGTCTCTCCAGAGATGCTCATTTGGGTTTAAGTCAGGGCTCTTGCTTGGCCATTCAAGAACAGTCACAGAATTGTTGTTAAGCTGTAAACAAAGGGTCATTGTATGGTTCGAAGTTAAACCTTAGGCCTAGTCTGAGGTTTTGAGCACTCTGGAGAAGGTTTTTGTCCAGGGTATCCCTGTACTTTAATACATTCATCTTTCCCTTGGTTACTCCTGCAGCTGAACCCCCCCCCCCACAGCTTGATGCTGCCACCACCATGCTTCACTGTTGGGACTGTATTGGACAGGCGATAAGGCCAAAAAGTTCTATCTTGGTCTCATCAGACCAGAGAATCTCATCTCACCATCTTGGATTCCTTCAGCTGTTTGTTAACAAACTCCATGCGGGCTTCCATTTAGGGTTTATGCAGGCCACTGTGCTGCTAGGAACCTTAAGTTGTGAGCTGTAAGGTCTTATATAGACAGGTGTGTGGCTTTCCTAATCAAGTCCAAAAAGTATAATCAAACACAGCTGGACTCACATGAAGGTGTAGAACCATCTCAAGGATGATCTGAAGACATGGACCGCACCTGAGATAAATATATGTGTGTCACAGCAAAGGGTCTGAATACTTAGGACCATGTGATATTTCAGTTTTTCTTTTTTCAATAAATCTGCAAAAATGTCTACAATTCTGAGTTTTTCTGTCAATGTGGGGTGCTGTGTGTACATTGATGAAGAGAAAAAAAGAACTTTTGTTTTTGTAAATGGATGCAATATAACAAAGATTTAAGGGGGTCTGAATACTTTCCGTACCCACTGTATCTTGTCTATTTTGTTTGTTTCTATTTGCATCTTTCATTTCAACTACCTTACCACTTTATTTATATAATTGATACCTTTCCTTTTAATGTCTTTACATATTATTATTTCTTCCTTCTCATCCATTCCAATTTATTTATTTCCCTTCTATTACCATCCCCCAATTTTCTTACTGGTCCATTAAGTTTCCTTTCTTATTAATTTCGTTATCTTTTAATTCCTTTGTGTTTCGTCCATGTCCTTTTTTTATCATCCTTCCCCTCAAATTTTCAAGTGATCCTTGTTTAATTTAGAAAAGTTTTTTTTCTCTAGTTTATTTGGGAGCTACATACATAGATTCTATCATGCTGTGCGATTTTACGATTGTGCACCATGATCGTGATTATTATAGTAATTATGATCATAAATGTGATTGTAAATATGATCCTAATAATGTTCGTAAATATGATCACAATAATGATAGTAAACAAATCAATTGAAATACCTTAAAATAAAGTCAGATATTTCTGATCACTTTTAAGTCGATTTGTTGTTCGATTTCGATTACTTTTGGTTGACCTACCAGGTGTACAGGAATCAATTTCCGCACAATTGACCTAAAAAAGTTTTAAGTTGATCCAATGGAAATATCAAACCATGTATGGCTAGCTAATATATGCAACTATATTTGCTAGAGCAATACTTATTTTTTTGGGAATGTTCCCAGAACCCTTCTCTGCATCTCCAGTAATCTCTTCAGGTGTTTTGAAACATCAGTCTAAATTTAGAGTTAGTTTAGTCAATTACCATATTTTTCTGACTATAACACACACTTTTTCACCCCCCACATTGGGGGTAAAAAGTGTGTGCGTCTTATGGTCCGAATGTGCAACCACCCGCACCCATTTGCCCGCCAGTGATCACAACTTGGCTCCCCGCCAGCTCTCCCGGCAGATGGCAGATCTCCACAGAGCTGATCTCCCATCTGAAGTGTATTGGCAATATTTGCAGAACCCTGCAGATATAGATATGCAGAGTGTGTTTGGGAAAAGCCGCACTCTCTGGCAGCTTTCTCACACATGGAGCATATGGAAGTTTAAATCTCAAGTTTAATCACACCTTCCATCTTTATTTCTATACTGTCTCATCTATTGCCTTTAATTTCTTACTTTTTTCCTTCTCTATTCTTATTCATTTTTTGATTCCCTGTGTTTTCCTTCTCTCCTTAGATAGATGCATAGCAAAACCCTATAGAATCTTTATTCTATTTCCCCTAATCAGACAGAATCTCAGTGCTATTGTACATTTTATAGCAGCATCCTCCGAGTTCCTGAATTTCTTATGTTGATAGCTCACAAGATTAAACTGTCTTCGTCTATAAAAAATCTAAACAAGAAGCTAGAGACTCCATAATTATACCTTAATTAAAGCAAGCGTAGGTGTTTTTCCCAAAGAATGTTCACTTAATAGGGTTCTATTGATCACTCCCACTTTCTTTTCTCCCAGAAGTAATATTCTGCATATTCTAGACACTGAGATATTATGATAGTTAAACATTCATTTAACCTTTCATAATAGGTTGAACAGAATTTGGGCATTATACAAAAATGTTATCATTTCTATATGCCTTCTAGCTGTCTTGAGAGTTTAAGTTGTTGTTCACTTTAGATTGCCTCAGGCTCTTCAAACTAAACATAGTCCACATACAGATAGTGATGGCTTGAACCCGGAATTTAATGTTCGCAAACGGCGAATGCGAACTTCCGTAAAAGTTCGCAAACCCGGCGAACACGCGAACCCGCCATTGACTTCAATGGGAGGCGAATGGAATCTGGCCACAATAGTGTTGGGAAAGTTGTTTCAAGGGGTCAAACACCTGGACAATGACA
>CM070037.1:69019686-69037967 GCA_036250615.1 Ptychadena robeensis
ATAACTATGGTGGGCCATGGGCAGTGTGGGCACACACAGTTGGCACAAGGCTGTAAGTAGTAAAAAGCACTGCAAAGCCCTTAAAATAGGGTGAACCAAATCCTGGGGAACAAGTGCCCCCAGATAACTATGGGTGGGCACGGGCAGGTGGGCGCCACACACAGTTGGCACAAGCGCGTAAGTGGTAAAACGCACTGCAATAGCCCTTAAAATGGGTGACAAATCCCCTGTGGTAACAAAGTGCCACCAGATAACTATGAGTGGGCACTGGGCAGTGTGGGCGCACACAGTTGGCACAGGCTGTAAGTGGTAAAAAGCACTGCATAGCCCTTAAAATAGGGTGAACAAATCCCCTGGGGTAACAAAGTGCCACCCAGATAACTATGGGTGGGCACTGGGCAGTGTGGGCGCACCACACAGTAGGCACAAGGCAGTAAGTGGTAAAAAGCCTGCAATAGCCCTTAAAATAGGGTGAACAAATCCCCTGGGTAACAAAAGTGCCACCAATATGAGCACTGGCAGTAGGCACTGTGTGATAGAGGCTTGCACAATCACTGCCAGCAGCCCACAGCAGGCAACAGGGTAGCGAAAAAATAGCCCTAAAAAGGGCTTTTGGGGTCTTTTCAGGACTCTGTCCTGACAGCAGATTAAGAAGCACGTACAGGAGTAGGACTGCGATCACACTGAACACTGACTAGCTAATCGTTCCCTATACAGCAGCAGCCAGCTATCTCAACTAACTGTCTCCATCTCCAGCAAGATGTGAATGGCGTCTCTCCTTGCTGGAGATGGGCGGGGGGGATGGTCCGTGAAGTTGCTGATTGGCTGTATTGTGCCTGCTGACTGCTCCAGGGTCAAAGTTTGTTCAATAAAAAGAAAATATAGGGCGGGTCAAACTTGCCGTATGTTCGCGAACACGTGGCGGACGCGAACATGCGATGTTCGCCGGCGAACAGTTCGGTCCATCACTACATACAGATGGAGAAAACTATCTTTGAAACTATACTTTATCCTGGAATACAACCCGATAAAGTTATATTTCCTTCTCCTATAAACAAATATCTCATCTTTGGAGACATGTTATTGGTGGGTCAAAATGGAATTGCTAGTAAAATTCTTGTTCTAAAGCAGGGAACACACGGTTTCGATATTGGAGCCGTTCAAGGTTCCCTGCAGCAGCAATGTACCATGCAAAGCAATGGACATTGACCGTGGTTAACGGTCATGTCCGATATCCCTGTTTTTATCAATCAATCCCACTTGAAAACAGGGATGACCATATATGATATGGGCCAGATAGATGGCTGTGTGGATGCACGGCGTTCAAAGCGGCCCATATCTACACGTTCCCAGCTTAATGGTTCTAGTGTTACTTTTCCCTCTGTCTCAAAATCTTATTTTTTATTTAACATTGTAATATGTAACATAATTTTTTTTGTTTGTTTTTTTGCTTTTACAGAGGGACTTACAAAGGGACTTCTGTGTGATGGGGGAAAGGAAGACCTATCGTAAAAGAAGACCTGGATCCAAGTGTATGTTGGGGAAAGACTATCTACGGACAATAACAGAGCCATGTCCGTGTTCACATTGGGATTTTGAGTGGTAGGTTATGTTATGTTCATTTATTGCTTCTTTTTTACCAAGTACCAGGATGATAAAATACAGAAATATGCTTTCCATAGCCTGCCATGTTCTTTCTTATTTTGCACACAGTCTAAAATTCTAGAGCTAATAGATATTCTATGAAGAGTAAAACAAATTCTCAATTGCACCCTACTGTTTGCCAATACCCACTCATTCTTTTATGTATACACAACCAATCTTTTAAAGTGAACCTGTCACCAGACCACTAGTTATGAGAAAAATATTCCTTTAATTTCAGTAATTAAAGGCATGCTATGTATCAATGGGGACTGCTTTGTGGCAATAGAGACTGTACATTTTTTACTACCTGACTTTGTAAATTGATTGTTAAGCCCCTAAAAATTATCACCAAAATTGCATCTAATACTTGCAAGGGTTATGGCATCATTAAAAAAATAAAAATATTGCTCCAGCATACAAAAACTATTTGTGTAAGAGAAATAATTTCTTTTTTGTAGTATACCCTCTATACCCTACGTTGTTTTTTTTTTTTTACATATCCTGCATATTTGGTGCTGATCCCATGGTGCTGATCCCATTCTCAGGGGTTTTGCAATTAACTAAAAAATTTTAACCAATCGAATTTTCAAAGAAGAAATAAAAACATCTCTGGTAGATAACCATAAAGCCATGAGACTCTTTAAGTGATAGTAGTTAGTATTCTTCCCTCCTGCCCCAGAATCTACATGCAAGGTTATGTAGGAAGTGAGGGGATGAGATATTGCCTGCATCTTGTGGTCCAAATGCCTTGGCTTCCCGCCAGCTCTCCCGAGCTGTCAGATAAGATGCGGCCACAGCCACATCCCTCATCTGCACTTTACTACTTCTAACAGCAGAGCGCTGCTGATAAAAGCAGTACAGCAGAGAGACACGGCCAGCCGGCAGCTTTTATGTCTGCCTGTCAGCTACGATCACCTTGCAACTCACAGCTGACAAGAAGGGAGAGAAGAGTGCAGGATCCAACGTGCCCCCCTGCCTGAAGTGTGCTCTCTAGTGACACCATTGTTGTGGCTGAAATTGGGTACAACAGAATTTTTTTTTCCAACTAATAACATTTCACATTTTTTTCCTGCTCCTACAAACAGGGTGCATTTTATGGTCCGGTGCGTCTTATAATTCTAAAAATACAGTAGTAATTCATATTTAAAGGGGAGATCTTTGACAGGGTAAACAGAGAAAGCTAGGCTAGGGAATTAACTTATGCAGGAGTAGCCACATTTGTTAGAAAACTCAACAACAAGTGCAAATCATTTCTGGAGATATGCATGAGTGGAGGGGCCAAAATGTGAACAAAGCATGAAGACAGTAAAGAATGCAGTCTATTTGTTCAAATTAGATATAAGTGTGTCCTGAAGTCACATAAGACTCAAAGGATGGAACCACAGCATGTGGAAGGGGAATATTATTGCTAAAGAGTCTACTGATGCTGGAATAAATAAAAGATACACAGCTTGCATCAACAGGAATATGACTATTCTTTCTTATATTGTAGTGGAACTCCATTTACTTTACTTATAGAAAAGTTGCTTAAGTGACAACAGAACTGATCACACTGGTTGATGTGGTAAGAAGTAGATTCCATTGTTAAGTATTATGCTATGTTGCTTTGGATTTGGCCTTGTAGTTTACTTTGCCAGGTTTTTAAACATCAGAAAACATGTTTGATGGTGGCCTTGTTCTTAAAAGGGTAATATGTGGTGTTGTCCTTGCTCAACAGTAGTGTATCTAAGTATGTAAATTGTTTTCACACATGTTGAACACAAGTATTGAACAGTGTTGCCTAGGGAACTTTATTTAAACTGAGAACCATTGTATATTATAATATGTTTTATCTAGAAATGTAAAAGCATCAGTAAAAAGCCAATAGTAAATTTAATAATGAAATGATCCATTGACCATTAACAGGCACATGTAAAGCCCACCATATACCTTAAAATATTACCATACAATTTCTGTACAATCCAGTTTTCTTCTACCAAAACCATGTTATATGAGGACCTTTCTAAACCTTCCAATCACTGTGTATTCTATCAGGGAGGCCACTATACTACATAGTTGTTGATAGACCTAAAATAAATTGTATGGAGTGATCTAAAGGTGTATTGGGGGCTTAAGGCACACTAGCAGACAATAGCTATAATAATGAACAAATAGATTCAAAGATTTGGATGATATATATATACCTTTCTCCCTCTGTACAGCGTCATTTGTTCAATAGAGTGGGCAGGACATACTGAAAATTGTATAAAAATATCTAAAACCAAATGAATAAATACCCTTATTTATGATTTAAGTTATTTTCAAACTGCAACCTAAAATTTGAATTGTAGCTGGGGATCCCCCTTAATCTGGTTAAAACAATTTCCCTTTTAGGCAAGTGACAAGGCCTGTCTACCAACAGTAACGAAACATTGTCATACTTTACATGGCCTATTACCAGGTAGCATGCCCTGTGGGCTAATTAGGTAAAACTTGTGTATCATGCACAGTGTGCAAACATAGGTATCTTTTTATGAAGGTTATTACACAGCTTTCATCAAAGATTCACACATTTTACCAGTTTTTTTAAATTAGGGAAATGCCTGAATCTTGAAAGCATTTATAAATATGTCCCTAAATGCCATTTACTTAGGGTTTGCATCTCCTTTAACATGTTAAAGCTTGTAATGAGATTTTGTTTTAATCATTCAAAAAATGTTTACATCTACTTTAAGAAACAAGGGTATTGATGTGGAGATTCCAGAAGTGTTTTTGGTTAAATACACATTTAAAAAGCATTAATGTACATGAGATCATCCTCAAGGGGAGATAGAAATGTTGTTTTTAATTTTGTGAAATATTAATGTGAGCCTTTGTACAGTTAGCGAACATTTTCTTAATTACCCCGTCGCCCATAGGCACATTTTATGATGAGAGGCCAAGCAAGCATTTAGTGTAATTCTATTTAATGTAAGAAAAAGAGCTGAATTCACATCTCTGTCATCTTCGCTCTTAAGTAGCATCCATACGCATTCTGTTATACTTCTCATGAAGCCGTATCTTTGGATAATGTAATTTTGTTTTTGTTTAAGCCAGTGTAAGGAAAGTTTAAAAATAGATCTTTTTCTATTTAAAAAAATTGATTGTTTTGATTGATTTATAGGGAAGCAGGTATTACTTTCATTTGATAATTCAATTAGCTTGCACCAAATATTTTACGACTCAATAATTATTGTTCATTTTTCTATCAAATTTCAAAAGAAGCTCCATTAGTAAAACCAAGAGTTTCTCACGGTCAAGTTGGTAATTTTGTAATTGAACACATTTCACTAAAATAAAGAGAAAATTGTGTGGACAAGGAAATACTGTATTGTAGATGTATTGGGGTAGGAGGGTAATTGATGTGGTAGTGGGGGAAGGAAAAAATTAATAGGTTGGGGACAATGCGGTTCCCATTCCAGTTGCAGTTGGGATAGATGTGGTATAAAAGGTTAATGGTTTTCAAACTAAAATTGATAAATAAAACCTCAAAAAAAAAAACTACTACATTTGTTACATTTTGTGTCTTTCAGTGATTATGGCTATGAGAGGCATGGGAAGAACCAGTGTACCCCGGCGTTTTGGTTTAACACGGCTTTCTTTTCTAAAGACTGCAGTCAGGGTCAGAGCTATCTGAAGAGCAGTGGGTAAGACCATTGGTATAACATCTTTTTATCATTATGTTAAAAAATAGAAAAAAAACCTTCAAACCAACCCAAGCATTTTGAGGTTCACATACAGGGTGCATTTTGGTATAAACAAATGTTGTCATTTTTGAAAGCACTCCTACTACTGCTGAGAAATACTGATACTATACTACTGGCCCTCAAGGACTGAAAATAAGGTCATTATAACAACATGTGACCTAAAAATAAGTCTAGATTTCCACAAAAAAATTTTTCTGTTTAACCCAAACTGTTGTTATATTTATAGGGTAGTTTGTCTCAATTTATTATTTGTATTCATAGTTAATGCACTTGAAATTTGTAATGACTGGTAGAGCCTGGTATACTACGACAGCATTATATGGATACTAGGCCATTTAGATGTTTTTGTCTTCTGTTACATTCCGGCCCTCATAATGGGTAGATCAGTTGTCCAAACTAGTGTTGAGTGTGAATATTTAAATTGTTAATTATCAGCACTTTAAGAATTCACAAATATTTTGAATATAGTGCTATATCTGCGTAATCTCGAATATTAAAAATTCTGGGGAAAGTACCATGCATTGCGTTTGCAATATTAGCATGTAAAAATGCTGATTTTCGCATGTATTACTTCTATGCAGTTGTTATTTCACATTCTGCCACTAGATGTCACTGTGACAACACAATGCGTCCCCAATTTGCACATTTAGAGGCACAGATTTCGCATTATATAATAATGACAGGAGATTTCGAATTTTCAAATTTACTTAGAATATTTGGAGAATAACTCAAATATTGCCTATGCTGCTCATCACTTGTCCAAAGCCAGAATTGTAACATTGCGATGGAAGGAACCCATCATAAGGGGCACATCAGTGCAGATTCAGGAATTACATGCAAGAATAATAGTAACTCCTCAGACTGGTAACAGTAGGAATGTAGACTTGGGAGCTCACTGGAAGGATTCTGTCCATCAAGGGTTTGGATCTTTTCCAACTACGTGAAGACAACAATACCCAATACAGGTATTCCCTATTATCTACCACTCAAATGTTTATATAAACTTTTACAACAACAATATGCTTTAAAACATTAAATGTATTATTTGTAATATTCTAGTGTGGACCTTAACCTTTTTTACAGTTTGTTACATGCTTTGTATTGTAGGTATCGCAGGATTGTGTCAAACAACTGTACTGAAGGGTTAAGGGAACAGTACAGAGCCAAGCCTCAGCAGTGCTCAGGCAAAGCCCCCCAAGGTCTCCAGCTCACCACTAGTGATGGAAAACTGGGGGTTTATCAAGGTCAGAATGTGACTTTCCTGGTCCACTTGGAGGAGGTGAGTTAAAAAACATAGCTAACAGGTACAAACACATCCCCAAGACTCACCACAGACCTTAATTGTGCTTTATAGGGGCCCCATTCCCCATGCTAATCCTAATCCCAAATTGGTTTCCTTTAAAATCCATTGCCTCATCCTACCAGTATGGTGCAAAAAATTACCCTTTCTGTGTGAAATCGCTCTCTCTGCAGAGGAATTTGTCCTTTGAGAGACCACAGCATCCACAAAAAGTGTAAGGTCCCTTTTTGCAGCATGGGACACAATTTTCTAACCAAGTTATGGATGCTTGGTAAAGAAAATTCTTTGCATACCTTTTTTTCTGCTGTGACACATTTGGCTAATTAAAAATAAAAGCTTAGTTAAAGCTAATAAAAGGTCTTGAATCAAATATTAGATACTCCAAATCACCATGGCCTTAATACACTTCCTATATAGCCATTTCGGATTATATTTTACTTTCATATTAAAAACTGTTTTTATAGCTATGCAACAACAGCTCTAAAGCTTTTTATTGTATAATGTAGCAAACACTCCCCCAGACCCCTTGTAATTTTAAGTGACAATATCATGTTAAGGTGCTTTTATGTTGACCAAAAAACCCAGGGTGGCATTAACAATAGAAAAGCTTGGCAAACCAAACTCTACAGTAAAACTACAATTCATACATAAGGACTATTTTGAAGAACTGACCAATGTAGCACTCCATGCACGTTTCATGGTCTAGAGCCACATGTAATGTCAATCTGTGTCTATCCCAGCAACATTTACATGTCCTACAAATCACAGACTCTTTCAAGTAAATCATTTATTTTTATGGCTATTTTCATAATCAATCCTACTTTTTATTTTATTCATTATTTTTCATGCAAACACAAAAATAAGAAAATGAAAATGCAGCATATAAGTCTTAGGCTATTTCCATTATACGTCGGGACCCCCTTCCCTAAGTGCATTGCTTGGCGGGAATCCCAACGTAGCACATAGACTTTGCTTGCTCGGTGGATGCTGTGTCTCAGACATCTGCCAATACAGAGGCTCTACGTACTCCACTACGTTCAGCCTTGCCTTGCGGAAACGGCTTGCGGAACGCCTTGCGGAACGGCTCAGTGCAGTGATGAAACAGCATCCGCCGAGCAGCTAAGTGAATGTGTTCTGTCGGGATCTCCGCCAAGCAATATGCTTAGCAGAGGGGGTCCCGACATATAATGGAAACATAGCCTTACTCACATAGTATACTTCTTGGACATGAAGAGGATTACCTTTTTATTTTTGGTGCATGGATTGTTGACTGCAGATTTTCATCTTATCAAAAATATAAATAAAACCTCAAACCTTAAAGCTTATCAGTTGAAAGATTTCTTGTTTTTAAAGGTGCAAGTTCAAGGGCTACTGTTTGATCTTTAATGTATTCAAGACATAGGCATGGATCTGCAACAAGCATTTCCTCCCTAGGGTTGAAGTTTAGTCTAGGTTAGTAGCTGGTAGGTGATACCGTGCCTATGACCAAGTGTGTCCAACTATACCCCTGATCTTCTTCAGCTTCTTTTTTTATCTGACTATCCTGCCTGTTCTTTTATGTACATTAAGGCTTAGATGTATATATTTTGATGGAAATCCTAGGAAATAATCTATTTTTTACTCCACATACTCACTAGAAAAGGTGATAGAAAATGTGTATGAACTGCGGCACGGAAGGGCACAGAACAAGGGTGCATTTCATTAAAAATTGCAGAAGTCCTAGTTTAGCCATACAGTTCTATTATACAACTCCTTTCCTACACTCTTCACTCGAAACTTTAATGGTAGCGCTCGCTGAACATGTGTCACAAATGGATTTGCGGAGCAGTCACCTTATTCCACTCGAGAAAGCTCATTTCCACTTTAATTTATATTCATAAACTTGCAGATAGGGACATTGTCTGAGGCAAGTGAATCACTTTCAATATTTCATAGCCTGGCGCCCCAGAATAAGTCAGCCAGTGCAGATGTTTTCAGGTTGTATGTCTGAAAGTTATGCACTTGGGGAGAAGTAATGCAGACCATTGAAGATGCACCTTGGACAGATATTAAATGTTATTATATGTTTTTGGAATTCAAAGATTTTAAGCAGAACTCTGGGCAAACAATGAATTAATATGCAGCAGGCTGATGAGCTAATTTGTTAGGTGGGTTATAATGAATACATAGCTCTGCTAATTTAAAGCATAAAATGGAAGTACATATGGGTGGTGCCAGACCCTGAATAGATTTTGAATAGAAATAAGAGACCCAACCCAATATAATTGAGGTGAGTATCTTATGTGGTCAAGATAAAGTGGGTTTTTAAGGCATGGTAAAGTATTAACACTGAATCAATATTTGACAAATTTCATTAAAAGAAATTCAGAATTATCATAGCAAAACATGTAACACATCTTAGTGACTATATGTCATCCTTTGCAGCAAATCCTAAATCCCAATCTACTAATTTATATCCTACATCTCCCTGAACTTTAGGCTTAATGACTGTTAACCATTTTCAGTGGATATATTACAAGCAAAATGTCCTATTGGTTGTTTTTTCCTCCTATCAGCATACTCCTTGCAAGCACGCAAGCATTGTGACCTAATTTACACTAGCAGTTAAGGAGTAAAAAAGAGTTTAAGATACTAGGTGTGACAAAGGTACTTTGAGTGAATTTTCTAAATTGCTTAGTTCCATTGTCTGCTGGATATCAGCTAGTCCACCACATTATTTTCTGGCACAGATCATCTTGACACAGGCTAACAAATACTTTGTACTTTAAGCCTTTTTTTAAAATCATAACCATTCCCTAAATTATCTCTCTCTCTCCCAGAACATATTTCCTAATATTAATGCTTATGATTTCACCTACCTAAAGTTACCATTACACTTCACTCCCTCTTAATTTATCTATCTATATCTGCCTATAAATTAGTCCTGAACACTTACCTCCCTCCTAAAGCATAGTCCTTTATACCTATCCTATCATTTAAAAACTCAACACTTATCCTACCACTTTCAAGTTAACGCTTAACATTTAACACACCTTACCTAAAAAATGCAATAAATAAACCTTTCTGGAGAAAGACATGAGGCTGGTATTGGTAATTCTCCTAATGCTTTCAGTTGTATATACCCAGCTGATCAATGCACCAGTGGCGCTAATTGTGTACAATCAGAGATGGTCGAATTGTTTTTTCAAAAATTCGCCAATTTCGAGTTAATTGCAATGCCCCTGAACATGGTATCAACACCAAACATGCTGGAGATGTAGAGAAGCGTTGGGGGTACACAACAAAATAAAAAGTATGTATCTAACACAAACAGTTTTTGCACAAACTAAGTTCAAAGTCAGGTTAAAATTTGGAAAATTGGAATTTCGACTTTAATTTTGAACTTAATTTATGCAAAAACCACATTTGCTTTTCAAATTTCCCATAACCCTTCTCTACATCTCCAGCAATTTTGGTGATGATACCATGTTCAGAGGCTTTGCAATAAGCTCACAAAGTTAGCAAGTCGAAAAATTCGACCATCTCTAGTTATAAGCACCAAGAGAAGAGGGGTCTGCTGCCACTGTATAGATCCTATGATTTAGACCCTATTTTTGATTCTATTTAGAATACGGTGTCCAGTTCCGGATTCATCACTTACAAAATGTTTACAACATACACAAATTCCAGAGTTGGGCAACAAAAATATTGAATTGTCTAAAGGATAAAAAATACCATTTGAGACTGCAGGAAGTTAATATATATATATATATATATATATATATATATATATATATATATACACGGTCTAGAGATACGGTGGGAAGGAATGAGCAGCAACTAATTTTTATATCTAAACATCAAACATTGGCCGAAAACTAATAATCTAGGTTCCACACCACTGCTCTGACATGTCAGTTGTCTACTGATAGCGGTTTCTTGAGTGCCATGTGCTCATGATCAAGTGCACCTAACTTGTAGTAGTTACAAGGTAGTTAAAACACAATGAAAAGTCTCCCAATCTGCCATTTATTTTGATATCAGCAAATGCCAAGGAGTAAAGTTAACAATCCATTGAGTGTTTGATTTAACTTTCTGTAAAGAATTGCTCTTGCTTGCCATATGTCCCCGAAGTAACTGTAACGACTGTATCTTCATTGTTAGTGATGATCACACATTAGTAACCCCTTTCATGGTAATGCTGACTTTTCCTTACCATTCAGATACCTTTTCTTATACATCTGACAGCACAGTGCAGTACAAGAATCTGATAAATGAATTCCAATTTAGAAAACGCGCGACCTTTAATGTATCCGACCATTTTGTGGGCAATCAATAAGATAGTTAAATCCCATGGCCTTTTGAAATATGTTCCATGTCTAGAAGAGGGAAAATCCAGAGATAAAACGTTCTCTAGCAATAATTTTGTCAAATAACTGAGGTGTGTGGTTGCTGCAAGTCATACAATACCTCTCTCACAGAGTAAATTGAATTTCCTGAATTCTTGGTGAAGTTAAAATGGATGTTGTATCAGATGTGATATTTCATGTTATTTGAAGCATGCTCAGTAATACTTCCAACTACTTATTAACACTTGCAGGCAACACCACTTTTCTCCAGAGAAAGGAGCCATCTTTACTCAGGTTTTGATATTTGATAGAAAAAGAAGAAAATAATAATGTTACGGTGATGGGCTGGAAGCTAACCAATTGGTATTGCCTGGTTCAGTTGGTTAATATTAAAGTACTCCATTCAAGGCTGTAACACATTGTATTACAATAATGTGCATGTTAACCTGCAATGCACTATACATGTGACAGTGTGTTTCAGTGTCACAAATTTTCACCAACACCCCATTTTACTAAAGAAATTCACCCCTAATGAACATGCATTGCAGAAATTAGTGCATTCCTGATTGTTTTGTATGGTCTGGTGCATTGCTTATCCATTCAAATGAATAGAAGGTCTTATAGCGTGTGTATGGTATGGTATGGCATATAGCATTGCCCAGAATAAGCACAGGAGCAACCAGGTTCTTTTTGATGTTCCTAATACTGTCACATGCCTTGATCACAATAAATGTCCTTGCAGCTAGTTAGGGGGTGTAATTGTTTACTAAAGAGTACATACAAGTCTTAGGGGCTACGGTTCCAAACACACTAACCAGCTGCAAAGGGGGATTGGCTGATGGCTCTACCCAGCTTACCCAGGGAAGCGGGAGTAGTAAGAAAAGCCAAACTGACGCAGTGCAGGCGGAGATAGGAAGAATCCTGGGTCATCTCTCAACTGACAGCTCCTCCAGCTCCCCGGCTAATCTCCGTGCCGGGAGAGCTGGCGGGAAGCCAAGGTTTGACCACCCACAGCTGAGGGTGACCCAATTTTGTGGGTGAAAAGGTGCTTCTTATGGTCCAAAAAATACGGTATAGCTATACATATATTTATATTGTGTCCTTAAGGAGTTTGGGATATAATTGCCCAGCACCATTAGGTTGCTGAGTGTTTTTGTTTTAGCTTTTTTAAAGGGCTCCCGGACTCTGGGATAGGAAGGGTAGGTCTTCCTATTCCCCCAGGGTCCACTGAAAGGGATAACACCTGTTTGCAGGTGAGTGGAGCCAGGTGGGAGGCGGGGCACACATACGATGCTATATACAGCAAAACATATATTTCCTTTACATTGCAATACTATTTTATACTTGGAAGCTCAATGCCCACCCACTACAAGGGTTGAATGCTTATAAAGGTACTTATAAGAACTGGTCCTATTTGGCATTCTGTGTGATAGACTATCAACTCCCTCAATGTCTCCATTCCCAATGTGTGCTGTCTATGGCTGTCCTCTTTGAATTATTGGTTTACGTTTATGTCAGTCATCTAGTCCTTGCCTTTTCATATTTCTCCACCTATTGCCTTTGCTGGATGATATTGAAAAGAACAGATCTACTTTGAGGATCAACAAACAATACCTCTGTGTCAATACTAGTTGCATATTTCTTTATTCTGTGCACATAGTTGCACTTCGATCGACCACTGTGTCTGTCCCCTGTTTCTATACTGCCAAACAATAGGTGTAACCATGTAGAACAGGACAGTGCTGAAAACCAGACATTTTTTTCTTTTTTTGTAAATAGGGGTAAAAAAGAGTCTAAATAAACCATGATTTGTCAAGCAAATGTACATATACATTTTATTTTATATTAAATGTGCCCTAAGGATGTCCTAAATAATGGAGATATATCTTAAACATTGACAAAACTATTTCTTTACATTCCAGGGAGATCTGCAAAGAATAAACATTCAGCTAGACTTTGGGGATGGCAGTGCTGTGTCCTATGCCAACTTTAGCAAGATAGAAGATGGGATAAAACATGTGTATAAGAGTGCTGGGATATATCAAGTTATGGCATACGCAGAAAACAACGTTGGTATAGACAGCGCTGTGCTGTATCTCCATGTCACTTGTGAGTACAACCTTCATGTCTTTTATTCTTTGGCTGACTGGGAGGAAATCTTTAAGATCCTTTAAGCTTTTTATTACTGTCTGTTTCCAGTGGTGTTACCTGCCCACCATTATCACCAGTATAAAAAATAATAGAAAAATTCCAGTTGCCACTAGAAAAGGAATGGAGAGGCAATCTTCCAAAGGTTATGTTCAGGAATTTTGTTAAATATTTTCTTTTGGATCCTAATGTGTCTACAAGACATGAAGTAAAGGAAAATCTCACACAAAGAGCCATTCCTATTTCTGTGAGGGCAGTTGTTGAGATGTTGTCAATAAGCCCTAAAAGCCCCTGTTGCATCCCCATGGACAGCAGTGAGTTCATAGGAGATTGGGTGAAGCCAATTCATCATGTCAACTCATCTCAATGCTGTTCTATCCAAAAATCCTGTTTGCATTAGATCCAAATAAAAGTCTACACTAAAGGTTCAAGAGACAAGGAGCATTAATCCAAGTTGAAAATGGAGCTAACAAGGCAATCCAAGCCCTTCTCATAACTTCAGCTGCCTGTATCTAGTGGTTTTTCTAACCTGTGGATCTCATTAAAGACACCTTCTTTCTATACCTTTCTAGCTATGTGCTCAGCTTTAGTAGCGGAGGTTTGTGTTACGTTTACTTTAACAATATTGGAGTTTCAGCACCATAAAATGTGTTGGTGCTCGTTGATGTGTCCCATCGGTGCTCTCTATCATCCTGACTTTGCTACTAGCGCGATAAAGCGATTCTGGCGTTCCCAGGATTGCCCATACGGAATTGTGTGTACAAGTTAATGCACATAAAGACAGGGTTACCACAGCATTTTATAACACCAAGCTCTCTGAGATGGGTGAAATGTGCCCTGAAACTTTATCACGCTCATAATTTCTCTGCAGATCAATCATGTCTTTGTTTAACTACGTGTTATTAAAGCCTTTACTGCTCTTGGTTTCACCTTGCTCCATTAAGTAACAAAAGGAGCTGTTAGTGGGAGAGAGCGAGCTAATTTCCTTGGGCTTGTCTAGTTTTATTAGCAAATTCAAAAGGTACTGGCATAGATGTCTATCTTCTATAGGTTCTTGGAGGCATGAATGCATTGCATTGGGATTAAGAAAGGATTAGGGGACCACCTACCTAGGGCACAACCCTCATAACACTTACTTGTTCATTTGGAGAATGTGCTATGAAAGGCATATCATTATTATATTTTGCAGTGACCTTTGGATTTTCTCAGATTTTTGAAGTGTGTGTCTGGGGGAAAAAAAATAAACATATTCAGCAATAAATGCAAATTTGTCATATTTTATTCCTGTAGAAATGCTACAGTTAGTTCTCCACTAGAGATGGTTGAAAATATTTTGATGAAATGTTTATTTTGGAGTTAGTTGCAAAGCCCCTGAACAGGGTATCATCACCAACATTTCCAGAGTAGTAGAGAAACTATGGAAAAAGTACAAAAAATAGTATTGTTCTAGCACATGTAATTTTTGCAAAAATTACATTTAAATTAAAAAAAAAAAAAAAAAGGTTAATTAACTATATTTCTGCAAACACTACATGTGCTAGAACAGCCCTTCTCTATATTTGTAGCAATTTGGGTTAGGATACATACCATGTTCAGGGGCTTTGCACTGAACTAGGTAGTAGAAAAATTTACCTTCTCTATTAGCCACATTGTTTGGTCAAGAGATGGATCTTTATCAGGAAAAAAATTCAAATATAGTTTTTCTTTTATGTACAAATTCTAGTCTAACTGTCTAACTGTCTTCTCATTATAATCACCTCCAGGTGCTGTAGAACATGTTCATCTAAGAGCACCGTTTGTCGCCATACGAAACAAAGAGGTCAACATGAGTGCTGTGGTTTGGCCATTGCACCCTGGAACACTCACTTTTTTTTGGTGGGTTGGGAATAATACCAAGGTACGATATGTTTATAATACTGTTTTTATCTTATTCTTACCATTCTTTGAGCCATACTATGTACATTACGTACAATATGAACCACTAGTCACTGAAATTGTTTCTTCATCAACCTTTTTAAATGTGCCTAGTACAATACTGGTCAATAGAGATGGCCGAATTTTTGGACTAGCTAAATTTGTGAGCTGACTGCCAAGCCTCTGAAAATGATATAATCACCAAAATTGCTGGAGATGTACAGAAGGGGTGTGGGAACATTGGGAAATAATGTTTTGCTCTAGCATATGTAGTTTTTGCATAAATTAAGTTCAAAGTCAAAGTCGAAATGTCGACTTTAAAAATTTTGACTTAATTTATGCAAAAACGATTTGTGTTAAACCAATACTTTTTTATTGTAGTATATCTCCAACCCTTCTGTACATCTCAAGCAAGTTTGGTGATGGGTATAGTAAGATGTCTGGCTGCTTCCACCTTTGCATAACCCCCCCCCCCCCCCCATCCCCAGTGTGCAAATGGAACCAAAAATGTCCAAGCATACCAGGTAGGTTTTCTGCGCAGGCCAATATACAGCTTGATGTTTCCATGTCCAGGATATCCTACTATTTATGTATTTCGAGTTCAGAAGAGGGCTGGCAATGCCCTATAGGTCAGGTCATATGTCATAGCTTTATCTGCGGTGCTGTTTCAGTTTTACTTTCCTGTTATACAATTAGTGTAAGCTTTTTGTAAAGAACGTTTGTCAGTTCAAATAGTTAAATGGTATGAAATAAGCTTGTATTCATACAATTTTTGGGGAGTTGTGAGGATTTACTGCCTTCTAAGCCTCCCTTTAAGGGATGCCTTCACTCCTTGTCTGCTAAATGTGTGCCCCCTAACATTTTTTGGCTCTATACCAGGGCTGTTTTTACTGATAAGCAGTTGAAGCAACTGCTTAGGGCGCCAACATTGAAGGGAGTCTCTCCTACTCGGTGCCGTCTCTGCTGGACTACTGCTTAGCACATGCACGAATGGGGTCTTCATCATTCAATAGGAGCGCTTTATGCACTAGGCATAACACAACATCGCGACGATAAAACGACCCCTGGTCGCACAGACCATGTGGATCCGATAATGTTTGACCACAAATTGTTGTGTACCCGGCTGTACCAAGCGAACGTAGGCGTGCGCGCCGTGCTCAGTTTCCGCGCAAACAAATCAGTGCAACCGCAAAGGTACCAATGGTCCTGTGCCCCACAGTGCGCGACAGTCCCTCTCACCACCACCCACCGCTGCGGGGCTTAACTTCTCGGCTGGCCAGGAACGGCACATGTCCGATGTTCTCTGCCGTTACCCCCTCCGCAGGGGTAAAAGACTAATTAGCAGAGAGATCCGTCCAGTAACTACGTACGGGTACGTAACTTAACTTAACGGGGACGGTACGATTACGTACGGAAGTCCGACGAACGCAGCGACGACGACGACGACGGGCCAACTTTCAACTCACACACCACACACACCTCCGGGGACCCTCCCACATTGGATAACCAGAGCGGGCCCTATCACGCAACACAAGCATGAACCCTCCCATCTCATCTTGCCCCATCTCTTCTGCCTCGTCTCGCTCACTTTTCTATTTGTTAACACAATCGTACGCTGTCCCAGGTATGCCTTGCCGCCGTCAAAACGTGACCCCGAGCCTTGCCAGCTTTTTCATCAGAGGTGGACAGTGGCTTAATCAGCCATTGATGCAGGGTAACACTGTGAGACAGGGGACCGATCTGCAGTGGAGGAGGTTTGAGCAGGTTGATGTGTGCAATGTATTAAGGGTGACAGTGTGGTTGATGGTGCATGGATGGGGTTGATATAACAGCAGTGGACTGAATGAGACTTCCCATACATGGAAGTGTCACTGTAAGGGTGATTGTGGAGGAAGTGCAGAGGAACATTGCTGGGACTGGGCATCAAGGAGGCAATAAGATATTTTATATTACAACCCAGTAACCCATTCATGCTGTCCTCATCCGCCAGATACCATGATCTGATGATGAGAACCCTCCACATGGAGTGTCCTCTGTGAGGTGATGTTGGGGACGTGTATGAAGACATTGTGGGTACCGGGGCGCAGAGGAGGGTATAAGATATTATTTTATCTTCCCTTTGGCGATCTTTGTCGTCTGACCTGATATACTGTTTGTCGTGTCGTCTGTTTTGGGGTGGTCTTCTCTGGAGTGCCTCTCCGTATATATGGGTGGTTGTCTGTCTTCCCTGTCATGCTCTCTGTGTAGTATATGGGTGGTCATGTCTCCGCCCTGGCGTGCCTCTCCTGTATATATGGGTAGTCATGCCCCTGGGCAGGGGTGCCCTCTCGTCTGTATATTGGGTGGCATTTCTTGGTCAGTGCCCTCTGCTAGTATATGGGTGGTCATTGTTTCTCCCTGGCAGTGTGCCCGCTCCTGTATATGGGGTGGTCATGTCTCCCTGGCAGTGTCTCTCCTGTGATATGGGTGGTCAGGTCCTCCTGTCATTGCCCTCTATCCTGTATATTGGGTGGTCATGGTCTCCCTGGCTGCCCCTCGTCCTGTATATATTGGGGGTCATTCTCCCTGGCGTGCCCCTCGGGGTTCCTGTATATGTGAGTGGGTGGTTCTCCGTTGGCAGTTGCCCTCTCCTGTAGATTGATGGTCTTCTCCCTGGGTGCCCTCTCCTGTATATATGGGGTGGTCATGTTCCCGGCGTGTCCTTCTGTATATATGGTGGGGTATGATTCTCCCTGGCAGTGCCCTCTCCTGTATATTGGGTGGTCATGTGTCCTGGGCAGTGCCTCTCTCTGTAAATATGGGTGGTCATGTCTCCCTTGCAGTGCTCTTTTTCCTGTATATATATGGGTGGTCATGTCTCCCTGCTGGGGTGCCTCTCCTGTATAATTGGTTGATCATGTCTCCTGGAGTGCCCTTCCTGTATATATGGGTTGGTATGTCTCCCTTGGCAGTGCCCTCTCCTGTATATATGGGAGGTATGTCTCCCTGGCAGTTCCCTCTCTGTATGTATTGGGAGGTCATGTTCTCCTTTCAGTGCCCTCTCCGGTATATTTATGTGTGTGATCATGTTCCTTGCAGTGCCCTTTTCTTTATATATGGGTTAATGTTTATATTAATGCTATTAAAGTTTTTTTTATGGTTTCTATGCCCCAAGGTAAATTAAGTGTATAATGCTGGTACGAGTGGGGGAGGTTGGGGGTTAGAGTGGTGGGTTGGGCACCG
>CM070037.1:69037992-69049845 GCA_036250615.1 Ptychadena robeensis
GGGGGCACCACCAAGAAAATCTGCTTAGGGCACCAAAATGGCTAGAAACGGCCCTGCTCTATACACCACCACAATGGATTTGAAATGAAACAAACACAATGTGATTTAACTGCAGACTGTCAAATCAGGTGAACAGTGTAGTAATTTTAAGAGTTTGCATATGTGCCTCCCACTTCTTAAGGGACCAAAAGTAATGGGGCTGAGATCTACTAGGTTTTACTTAGTTTTTGCACTAATTATATCACTGTTGTGCTTTTCTATGTTATCTTATTAAATAGTCTTTTCTCAACTTATCACCAAGAGCAACAATGTAAAAATTTTAAGACAACCTAGTAGATTGATGAGGAACCTTTTCTATCATCTAACGAGTCTATTACATGATCTACAGCAAGGGTTATTCCCCTTATAAATCTTATTGCTTGCCTCATTTGTTCAGTCATAAATTATGCAGACATTTTCTCTATGTCTTTGACTTGATTAAAGGGGCGATCTTACATTCAAATCAGGGGTGATATTCATCTAATTTTATGGGGAGGAAGAGAGCTTCATCACCTACCCTGAAGTCTAGATACAATGATGAGTCTCTTAGTATAATGACTTAATGCAATTTATAAAGTCATATATGTCTTCACAGAAGATTCAGAGTTGCCATTGGGCCTGAACTGCCCTGATAGACTTTAAATGTGTTAAGCTCATTGGTTATAGAATGTGTTTCAGGACTATGTATGTGTAGACAAAGGGGGTTGTAAGATAAGTTTAGACACTGGTAGGAATTAGTGATAACCGACTAAGCAATATTCAAATTTACATAATTTTGTGAATACACGCAATGATAACCGATTCGATATCCATAATCTCGAATATCCACGTTTGTGGACATGGATTGTAATCTTAAAATCGCAATTGCGATCAAATATGCGCAATATTATTAAATATGCATGCAAGTCAATGCAGCATGTTCGACTGGGAGAATATTCATCATTTCCACCCCAAAAAGCGCATCGTGATTATATAATCGCGATCCATTGCAATGAATGGAATGGCAATAACAGTAAATCGCTATGGTGGCGGATATATGATGATGTATTTGCGAAATGGCGATATTTAAGGGAAATATTCAAAAATCGAATATTCGAGCTCAACACTAGTAGGAACTGGTATTGGCAGCTTACCCTTTATTGCCTAAGAACAGCTTAAAGTTGTTTACCCATTTCTTATTCAAAAAAATTTTTTTCTGAAATGTACATTGGCTGGCAGAAGAATTTCTCTTCTGAGTGGGCAACGCTTGGAGTTTTAACTAGGTTTGAAACAAAAAAACATGTTCAATATTGCTGAGGACCTCAAACTGGGCTGCCAATTCCCCTAACTGTGTGTGCAAAACTCATTCACCTACACAGCTGCCCAAGTGCTTTAGCAAAATCCCAACCGACCTCCCTAGCAGTAATCCAGAGTGTAGTTTGGATAGATTTTAGTTACTTACTCACCAATCCCAGGATATACTTGGGGTAGCTTACCTGCTCCAGATAAGCCTGTGTCTTTCTCCAGCTATGAGATCCTCAGCTCAACTTCCTGGTTCTACCTCAGTGACGATGCGGGGGAGGTGGAAAAGGTGTCCCAGGTCCTCACATCCCCGGCATCAATTATGACATTCGTAATGTGCAAGAGGGGAGGTTGAAAATATGAACATATTACATTGTAATCTGTTACAATTTCCCATACCACTTTTGTAACAGAAATACCTCTACCTCCAGGAACATTAAAATGTCTAAAAACTTATGTAAATGTCATGTTATGTTTTTTAACTTTTTTTTAATTGCCTAAAAAAATAGGGAGATGGGTGTTTGTAAGTAACATCTTGGTATCTTCTTTTTAAAAAGTTTATTTCAGGACAGTTCTTTTAATGGAATCCTGACACTGTTCTGCTGCTTTCTTTGCCTTCCTGTCCGAGGTGACAACCGCTTCCTCTATTTTTGATTAGATAATTTCCATGTGCATTTCTAAAAAACAGCTTTTTTACATAAGCTAAATGATTACTAAATGATCACTTGCTGCTTCTTTAGTGCTTACTGTAGCTGAAGCTAAAAAAAGCTTCCTGTGATGTTAAGGCTGCAAATAACATACCTGGAACCATATGGAAACATCAAACATACACTTTATAATGCATATTTGATATTTCAAGATTCACTCTAGGGAGTTTAAATAGGAAAGCGGCATAAATTGCTTGGGCTAATGCTGTTTTAATAAGAGACTTGATGATAGCGCTGTGACTAATTTTGCTTGGTAAGTCGTTTTTAATAACATTTAAGGTTTTTATTAAGTATACTTATTTAATAAATATTCTGTTCATGTGTATTGTAAACTGGCAAATGTACAAACAAATTAAATGGTTTTAACATCAGTCTTTTTATTAACTATTTATTTTTTCCTCATTAAACACTGTTTGCACTGTATTGAGTGAGGCTAGTGGGCCAGCAATGATTGGGTTTTAAACAGTAATTCATGTAGACAGAGGTGTTACGAAAGTTTATGTGGCTCCATAACAACATTTTCATTGGTCTAAGTCAGCAGCCTCTCTACTGCCACTGATCTTAACATATAACTTATTTAGGAAACAAAGCAGGACAGCAGTTACCATAGTCTATAATACTAGGGACCAGACATGTGAACAGTAGTGATGTCGCGAACTGTTCACCGGAGAACTATCCGCGGCGAACATCGCATGTTCGCGTTCGCGCATGTTCGCGAACATATGGCGAGTTCGATCTGCCCCCTATCTTTTAACATTGCAGAAACTTTGACCCCTGTGAGTCACAGTCAGCAGACATAATCCAGCCAATGCGCACCCCCCACCTCACAGACCCTCACACCCCCTATAACATATCAAGTACAGGACGCCATTACACATTCTGCTGAAGGAGAGAGTTAGGAAAGAGAGCTGCTGCTGCTGCTATAGAGAAACCATTAGCTGGGTTTCTGTGTGATCTACAGTCTTCACTGAATATCCCATCCATTCCATCCAATGGGCGAATATCCATCTTCCCCAGTGTCCTTCCCACACTGCCATTCAACACCAGTGTCTCCACACTGTCCATCTCCACCAGTGTCCTCCACACTGCCATCTCCACCAGTGTTCTCCCCACTGTCCATCTCCACCAGTGTCCTCCACACTGTCCAGATCACACAGTGTCCGCCACACGGTCATCTCCCCCGTGTCCTCCACACTGGACCATCACCACCAGTGTACCTCCACAGCTCCATCTCAACAGGTCCTCATACTGACTATCTCCCCCGGGTCCTCCCCCCCGACATCACCCACCAGTGTCCGCATACTGACATCTCCCCCAGTTGTCCTCCACATGTCCATCTCCACCAGTGTCCTCCATAAAATTCAAATTCACCTTTTAAGCTATTAGGCAACGTGGACAAGCAGAGATCTTCACAGGTTGTTCAGGGGAATTCACAGGAGGCATTACCAACCCATGGTGTTTAGTGTCTCCAGATCCCCTCTTAGGTTCAATACCATTGACTATCATTGTAGAAATCCGTTGTGCGGATTATTGCGTGTGAAAAAAAAAAATTCTTGGGAGTTTTGCCATGGATTCCCCCTCTGTTCATTCATGTCCCGGTGTTAGTCCCCTTGAAATAACTTTCCCAAAACTATTGTGGGCAGAAAGGTTTTTTTTTTTTTTAATGTTCGCCTGCCCATGACTCTATGGGTTCGCCGGGTTCGCAGAACATTTTGCGGGGAGGTTTGCTTCGCCATTCGCGGACCAGCAAATTCCTGTTCGCCGCCCACACTAGTGAGCAGAAGTCCACCACTAGTCCCTTTCTTGAACATAAGGAGACAGGGACCAACATTGCTTCCATTCTTATGTCCAGATTTATGGAAGGGTCAGGAAATACCGACTAGCAGATTTGGTGTGCGTTTCCCCAATCCTGCCATTTGGTGAAGTGAGATAGCGATGTTAAGGGAATCAGCCCTTAAATGTAACAATTTTCATGTCGAGGATATGAGTAGACTTTTTGGGTTCCCCTGATAAATTTTGGCTGCTTCAATGGTCCTGTGGGAGAGAGGCATATCAGCAATTGGTGTGCAAGGAATTTTGGGATACCACCATTGAGGCATATGTATAGGATTTTTTTAAGGAAGGTTTTGCAGGGCATGTCTGGACAGGGTATATTGGTAATCAACATTAGTGGAAGTGCCAGCAAGAAGGAGAATTCCCCATCTGTCCGTTTATTCCAAGGCCTTGAAGAAGTTGCAGTTGAAGGATTTAAGCTATAACTTGCCAATGGTGGAAGGATCAAGATCTGCAAAACGTTGGTAATGGCGGCCTTGGCAGTTAAGAGTTGTGTCTTTACACCGGCAGGTTGTTGTTTAATAGGTGTTGGTTGGTCTTCAAAAAGTGTAGGATGGCTGCAGTGTGTAAGCAAATTCTGTTTCTAGCTCTAAACATGCAATAAGGATGGAAAAAGAAGAATCATACTAAGTACCAAAATTTACCAAATTTTAGCAATGAATGTCTTAGGGGAAGACTGAATGTAAGATTGAGACTGTTAATTTGATTTTTCTAAAGTCTTCTAAATCAGTCATTAGAGCCAATTTTCCTCTTCACTCCTTTTTTTTTTTTTTTTTTTTTTTTGGAGCGTTTCGCAGAGGTCCAGATTTCTGGACCAAAAGAGTTTTACGCTGTTATCATTGTTGAAAAAAAAAGGTGTAGGCCTGTAACTGACAAAAACACGAAGGTCTAGAGACATCGAATATAAAGTTCTTAAAACGCATTAAATATTTTTAAAAAAATCACAATGATCCAAAAAATATAACAACACAAAAAATCTGCTCAAAACTAGAATTCATTTGTTAAATCAACAAGACTGGACAGGCGGTTGAGACAACCGCGCAGGGAACAAAGTCGCACGGCTGGCACATTTGTGGCACGGGCTAGGTCTAAGGGGCTCCCTGCCGCATGTGAGGAGAAGTGCTACATATGGATTTAGCTGAGCCAAACAAAAGCAGAAAAAACTGCGTCAATACTGCATCATGCATGCAGATGGGGCGCTGGTTTTCCGCGTCTTGGGACAAACCTCCATTGATCTCGGTGAATTGAGGGTGTCTATGGCGGAAAGGTGGCGGTGCGCAATGAAAGACGCGGCATCCCGCAGCTTCATACAATCACCGCGGAGATGCACCACTCAAAATAGTTGCAGAGTGGACACTGGGGGGGGTGCCATTCATTGAAGGAAGTGTCACTCTCTGCCATAGTTTACCCTGCTGCGGGACTTACGGTCAAGCCGCGGGGGGGAAAAAGACGCAGGGAGCAAAACCCTTACAAAGTATTTACTTCTTATGTGTTTTCCTTTATTTTGAACTTAATGAATACAGAAAAATCAATCAAATCAAATCCAACATGAAAGAAAACTCATCAAAGGCAAATATAGTGTTGGTTTTTTTTTTCTCTGTTTACATTGAAATTGGAGCGAAAAAAAAAATCACTCCAAGCAAGGTCAGAATGAAAGAATAAACCCATACGAGCAAAAAAAAAAACAAAAATTATTTTTCACCCATTTTGAACTTCCGCCCCTCCCCCTCCCGATGACGTCATCGCGCACCCGCCGGCAACGATCATCGGCGATCTGAAAGAATCCGGACAGCTGGGGGACACAAGAGGAAGCAAGAGCAGGAAGTCTCGGGCTGCCTGCAAAGCCATCTGCGGGTGCAGGTAACAGCAGCCCGAGTTAAAATAGGGCTGATCCTTTTAAGCAACTTTCCGAGTTAACTCGGGCTAAACACCCAGAAGGTTAAACAAAAGGCAGCTTAGCATCATGACTATCAATTGGCACAGTTTTTTGGGCCGATCGACCGCTGTGTGCATTCTCAGATTGACCAGGAACCTCCCGCATGTCGGATCACACGGTGACACTCCCCATTCAAAGTAATGGCCAGCACACAAAGCATGCCCAACAATCAGCTGAGGGGCCGGCTGCAGCGTGATGACATCATCACGCTGCAGTCAATCCCTCATCTATCAAGTGAAAATCGCCTTGTCTATGGCTAGCTTTAGATCCTGAGGTGTCTGTATCAATCAGCTGTACATATGTACCCCCCAAAGTTTGGCTTATACTAAGTTCTTATATAAGTTCTCCAGCACTTCCAATAACCCCCTAATACTGAATCCTGTTTGTTGGTGTTTCCAAATAATACACAACAATTGCCACATAATTTCATTGCTTAGAAGGTTCGTATTTGATGTTCTTTGAAAAAAATCAGGATTTACATTGATGTAGGTAGAAAAGAAATTATTCAACCATTTAGCATTTGAAGGTATGTATGCATTTCCCCACATGCATTCAAAATTTGACTCCATAATGAACATTACTTTGCTAAAAACTTTTTTCCCTGTAAATGCTATGTTGTGTATCGTACAGAGTAGGGAAAGCTTCTATTGTCAAGAATAACAGCAAATGGTTCTATCCAGGTTGGGGAGGAAAGATTTAACTTTGCTTGAAGGGAACAGTAATTACTCTCTGTGGAATAAAGCATAAAAGGGATAGGAACATTATTTAAAGTTCTCTTTGATGTTATGAAAAGCGGCTAATAATTATGAGGAAGAACAAGCAGAATAAAGAGATATTAGCGTTTTAATTTGCAGGTGGAAAAGTCAGGTTTTTGATGCAAGCTGTTGTGTGGAAGTCTTATAATGGAGAATTAGTTTTTGTTGCAATATGGAAAGTTTGTTTTCTCTGTTTTCATTCTCTTCTGGTAGCCATTTTGTAAATAAGTGAGTCTAGCAGCTTAATCAGCAAAGTTTTTAGAGTAGGAATAAGATCCTCTGTAATTACAGGGAAAGTAAATTTGAGCATGTATTTTATTTTTGCACATTTTAATACCATGTGCTCTTATCTTTCTCTGCCCCTCTTATTCAGACATAACCTAACTTAACCTCCTCACCCCTGAGATTTATACTTGCTCATCTCTTTGCCTTCATTGATCTCCTGTCCTCTATTCCTCTCCCAGAAGGCCAGGCAACGGGTCTGAAGGTTGGCATACACAGTTCAATATTTTCATTCAATTGACTTAAAATACAATTGTATTAGGAAGATATTTTTACATTTAATTTGCTTTAACTAACAAATAATGTGATTTAAAACATATTTGTTTCCTAAGTCCTGTGTGCATACTCCATAGTACCATCAGATACAAATCCATCGAAATACCTAAAAAACCTGGAAAGAATTATTAAGACCAGGAGTATGATAAACATATCAATACTCCAGGGCTAACTATCCTCCATATAAGCAGAGGCAAGGGGACTTTCGCGGCTTAGTAAATTCTCATGTATTTAAACATTGTCATATCAAAAAAATCATCAAATGTAAAAAGATATCCATATTTAATAGTCCATAAAAAGCATATAACCCACGGTATGCAAATGACAAGTTGACACGACGCCCTAGAGACACTGATGGAATGTCTCCACCACCTCTCCAAAGGATTGGAAGACCAAGACATAAATTGTTGGATGGATGGATGGGTGGGCGGGCGCACACCCAACAACACGCCACACAGGTTACTCCGCCAGAGTTTGCCATAGGAGGCCCCAGTGACGTCTTTGGCCTGCGCCCGCCCACGTGTTGTGCGGATGGTGAAGATGGTCGCCCCCTGGGGTTGAGCTGTGGTCTTCATGTGTATGGGCTCTCCGTTCGCCACACAAATTTTGGATCAGGTTGCTTTTAACGACTCTGTTCCCCTTGTTGGTACATGACATATGTGAGTACATAATGTATATTTTAACCTAATTGTTTGCCTTATGCAGAAACATCTCTGCCCCAAGTAATTCACCCCCTGATGAAGTTGGTTTATGCCAAACGTGCGTTGGGGTGATCCAACAATTTATGTCTTGGTTTTCAAATCCTTTAGAGAGGTGGTGAAGACATTCCATCAGTGACTCTAGGGCGTCGTGTCAACTTGTCATTAGTGATGGCCGAACATCGGCCTGGACTGTCCGCGAACGGGCGGGTCGGACTTTTAAAGAAGTCCGCCGTCCACCTGTCGTGGACACATTCAAATTCCCCGCCTCTAGGCGGGGAATTTGAATCGGAAAAACCGGATGTGACGTCACCCTGGAACGCATCCTGGAACGCATAGTTCCTGGTTACGGGAGCCGGATGTGACGTCACTGACGTCACTTCCTGTTCCGAGCCGGTATTTGCTTGTTCGCGGCCGAACTGTCCGCCCTGCGGGCAGTTCGGCCATCACTACTTGTCATTTGCATACCATGGAATATTTGCTGTTTATGGACTATTAAATATGGATATCTTTTTACATTTGATGATTTTTTGATATGACAATGTTTACATACATGAGAATTTACTAAGCCGCGAAAGTCCCCTTGAATCTGCTTATACGGAGGATAGTCAGCCCTGGAGTATTGATAGGTTTATCATACTCCTGATCTTAATAATTCTTTCCTTGATACATTTTGGGATGTTGGCTTACTGATCTTTTGATAGAGACATTATTATTGCATACCTAGAAAACCTGTCAGATACTTGAAAGATCAACTGAAATTCACCAATGTGAATCACTGCTCGACCGATTTGCAATCACTGCTCGACCAATTTTATGTTCCAATTTGTACACATGTAGTCGATTGAAAAAAAAAAAGATTTACTTAAGATGATAATTTTAGAGTTTAGATGGTGCTCAATGCACTACTTCCTCCCCATTATGCAGAGAAGCACAATGAAGTGTGTAGTAATAGCTCACTCGCCTTTCCTAATTCCCACATTACTGTCTCCTCTAGTGCATCTCATACTTCCATTTTTCACCCCTTCAGTACATCATTATTTGGTGTGATGTATATAGAGGTCAGAATATGGAACCAAGACACATGTTGCAAAACAAAGACATCCAACCTCTACAGACATGTGGAATGCTCGAGTTTGAAGGGTGGAGTGACATGGGAAGATGGTTATTGCTTTTTTGCCTTTTTTGCCTTTCCCATCACTATATATACACAGGTGGAAAGAGAGAGCCTACCATTCAATGTACTTAATATATTCAGAAAAAATTTTCTTTTTCTGCAAGCTCTCAACCCCAAGAACTCTTAATGGCAACCCACATGCACATTCATAGACTGTGATAGATGACATACAATGACCCTTGTGGGCTTTGATAATGGTGATTATCTCCAAATGCACATATATAAAATATTCGTAGAGCCAGTACCATGCTTTTACATCTAATGAAAATGATTGCCTTGTGGAGTGTGGTTGAAATGAACTGGCAGAGCTGTTGTTGATGGCAGCTGGCCTGTTATTTTATTTCGTTTGATGTAATAAAGTTTCTGTTATGAACGTTAAGTTTAATGTCTGAATCTATTAATACTTTTGTGAAACAGGGCATTTCATCAATGTCTAGTCATTGATTATAATAACAATTATGATTATGGTAGTAAGCATGTGGAAATATATTTGATAAGAACAGGCAAGGCCCAGGTTAAAGACAATTATGAGGAATGGAGGTGTTAATGATGAATTGGTTTACAATGTATTTGTTTAAATTACAGTGCCTCGAAATCATTCACAATGATGGCATATAAATAATTTATTGATTTTCTTTTTCTCCCCTGAGCGTAAATCATTATTTGTGTTTTGCTCTTCTATATTTTGCACTAATTAGCTAATTAGTGTGATACATAAGCACCAGAGATAGTCATCATGCAAAATAATTTAATGACAAATGAACTGTGACAGCTGTTTATTTCCTCTTCTCACAAGAAAATGGAGAGGGACATCTACTATATGCCACCAAGTTTGCCTGAAATAGGCTCTAGTGGTGGCACATGTATGTTCAAGGAGGAAGTGAACCGAAACTCACATCAGCAACTTGTGATTAGAAGAATCTGTGTGTCTTCAAATGTAAAAGCTTAATTGTACCCTTTTTGCTAAAAATGACCTTTATGTCCCAGAGTTACTAGAGATGGTTGTATCTATCAAAATGTGTTTTTGTCGGAAATTTAATTCTCCCTGAAATGTTATCTGCCTAAATAATTTTGACCAACTCTATCAATTGTTCGAGAAAACTTCGAGAAGTTTGAGTTTTGAAGTAAATATTCCTGAAACATTTGAATGGAAAATTTTAATCATACCAAATATCAACAGAAAAGTAGACATTTTTGACTTCAGTTCAGTTCAGTTGTTGGGTGTATAGTGTAGCATAGTACAGTATGTGCAGCACTCTAGTTGGGTTTTATTCTACTTCTTACAGAAAAGTAAATGTATATCCTATAATAAACTCTTTGTTTACATGAACAATGAAGTTAAACTTTCAAAAAGATTTAAAAAGGACGCTCAAAAGATGTGGTTTTTATTTAGCAACTTTGAAATAACTTTAAAACATTGTACTTAACATACTTTAAATTCCGCATAAAGAATTTTTATAATAATATTACAGTGGTGAGACACATCTGGAAGTGTCAAATACCTGTTGCACACCTTGGTATGACATAGGTACCCACAGCAAACAGTGGGTTATAAACCATAATTCTGGGTGCAGATATCAACTGTCCATGTGTTATATTTTTTGATGACCCACCAAAAATCCATCTTGGTTGTGGATCCTGGATAGTTGTAACAACATGTTCTAGACTGAACATAGTATCATTTTATATACATTTCTGCAATAACTACATGTACAAGAGCAATATTATTTTAAATGTTCCAACAACCTATCTCTACACTAACAATTTTCAGCAGCTTTGTAGTCAACTCAAAAGTTGAACTAGTTAAAATGTCATCATTATCTGAAGTCCTTAATGAATTGCCAAGAAAGGAGGTTGTCTTAGTTGTATTCAATTGACTTGAACTAAACTCAACTGATTTTATTTCCTTTTTATTTTCAGCCTCTCATTACCCTGGACAGCAGTATCTCCTTGACCTTCAATGTGGAAGGAACAAACACCATAACTGTTCAAGTGTCTTCTGGAAATACCCTGATTCAGGACACCAAAGAGGTGGCAGTGCATGGTAAGTGAAATTTGCTATCTGTCCAACTATGAATAGATAAATCACTGATTTATATAATTTTTGCTTGCATGGAAAGGTTGTTGACTTAAAGAAGTGTAAACTAGGGGTTTGGTCATTTTGCCGGCATTTGATCTGCCATACTTGCAATAACCTCATGGTCCTTCTATGGCTCCCCAGCCAGAGATGATGTAAACCTTTCCTATGTACAATGTATTATGCATTCATCATAATGCTACTGTTATCACCATGCTAATTGATTTTATTTAGGAGAAAATAGACTTAGAGAGCTTGACCCTCAACTTCAGCATCTTTTATTACCCAACTTGCGTTTGATTAATATTAAGAAATCAAGTTCTCAGACTTGTTATTTCAGAGCCCGGGGGAAAGCAATGATAAAAACTGAAAAGAAATGAACACCTGGAAAAAAAAAATAGAAATTATTAAGATAATGATAGTAATAATTTTTATAATAATGTTATAAAAGGGGATAGCTTGATATAAGTTTTTTTAAATGATTCCAAAACAAAAAGCCCACCCATACCCTAAGCTGAAACAAATTTACCACAAGTGTGCTATGTAGCTGTTTTTCAGCCTGGATATTAGGTTGAAGGGTAAAACATTTAAAGAAAATACAGTTATATTATCTATTTCACTCCAAAGCTGCAAGTCTTATAAGATGACATATGTTTTTTTTAGGGAACGTTAACAGATGCAAACATGGTGTGCCAAATTTTATTTAAATACCATTAAATGCATGTAACTGCTATATAGTGATGGCGCGAACCCGGAATTTGATGTTCGCGAACGGCGGACGCGAACATTCGC
>CM070037.1:69056360-69073429 GCA_036250615.1 Ptychadena robeensis
ACTTTTCATTTCTTTGTCATTGGACAAACTTACAAAATCAGTGAGGGGTCAAATAAGTATATATATTTGCTTAGAGAAAAAGGTACAAGATTGTGTTTGAGACATGGTGCAGCTCTGTATCATTGGTAAATTAATTACTATAGCACAATATGATTATCCTAAATCATAGAGACAAAAGAGACGCTATAAATAATTGATTTTGATTTGGCACTGAATAGTCCTTGGTAAGTCCAATTGCACACCACTGTTGTATATTTTTGCCAACAGTGTTCTCCATTAAATTAATCAAAATGGGGAAAATGGGATCTAATGGTGAGAATAAGAACAAGGACAGAGGCTCACAACCTAGTACAACAAATGGCTAAATAATGTGGAATAGGATAGGATAGAACAAATTGAAACAAAACAACAGACAAGATACTCACTTTGAGAGAGGTTTACAACCTCTCTCACTGTGAGTATCTTGTCTGTTTAACCATTTGTTGTACTAGGTTGTGCGCCTCTGTCCTTGTTCTTATTTGTCTGTTACAGGGGGCCATACTCCTCCATTTTGAGAGCTGCACACCTACACACAACTTAAACACCCATCCCTCATACTGACTCCATTTTACTCTGTGATCCTTGTTTAGGCCCCATACACCAACTGAGGGCCTTTCTGGCCACTGCTATCACTATAGCTGTGTAATCACTGCTGAAGGTTGTGCGCAACTACCCATTATCTTTCTAATGGTGAGAATGACAGTAATAACAATATGTTACATTGGAATAAAAAAAATGGTGACAGATTGCAGCATTTATATAATCTTTATTTTGTCCAGAACTGCTCTTTAAATGCTTCAGTTTAGTAGTAACCAATTCTTTAGGAGCTTGAGTTGTGTTTCTTTAGCTAAGGCAATAGTAAGGTCAACCGCTTAAAGTTTAAAAGGATACAGGCATAGTTATATGTTATTATTTATTTAAAAAAAGAATATCCTGTTTTTTGTTCATGTGGGCTTTGCTTAGCATAGGCAAAAGCTATGTGAAAAAGAAACAAGTCATTCTTTAAAAATAAATAAATAGAAATAGAAATTTGTTTTGGAAAAAAAAGAAAATTTTGACTTAATGTTCTTTGTAATTTTCCTGTTTTGTTGTGCTGAAGTGTGCTGCAAAGTTTGGGGAGTCTGGTGTAATAATGAAGATTTTTAGCAGAATATATCTTAGTTTATAGAAAAGTTCAGTAGATGAGGGCAAGACAGCAATAACAAACCAGAATGATGAAGAAACGCGTTTTAAGCGGCTTGGTTTGTGTCTTCCATGTCAAAGGTCTCTGCAAGCAGATTCTATGGAGAATAATGAGGAATTTATTATTTATGTTGCTTACATCTTGTTGAAAATACATGATTAATGGATTCTCGGTTTGGGTTGCAGGTATCTGTAAAGAATAGGTGGGAGCCATCTTTGCTGTTGCCCTTTCTATGGTTCTTACATAAGCACACTATTTATTTTTCATATTATAGATATGCAAATGTTATACTCCACCAAGTCTAACTTCAGTTTTATGAAAACTTTGGATATTGCAACTTGCAGTTAGAAATGTGTACATAATTTTTTTTTTTCAAAGTTCTTTACATTTTGCTATGAGAGTTTATAGGCAGGAATTTAAATAACCATACCTGACCCCGCACTCATCCCTTACATATTTTTTCATACCATAAACAAAGCCCTTCACAGTCAATTCAATCAAATGCTCAAAATATACATCCTCAAAGATGTAAATGCAATTTTTAATTATGACAATAGTCTTATGAGGAAAACAGATATACACAATGTAAGTTACATCTGGTGTATACAACCTTTTCAGATTTTATTTTTTAAAAGTGTCACCATTTTTAAAGGTATATTGTTTGCCATTATGAAATAAAACATGAACTTCACTTTTTACAAAAAGGAAAGAATGGTCATTACTTTTTTTAGTTTTATTGTGTTCTTAAGTGAGAGATTTTACTTTCCATCCTGTTGACGCCAGACAAGAGTTCATTTTTTTTAGAAAGTAGAAAAACTGAGAAGACTAGAAAACATGTAAGCTTTGAATTTGAGTATGCCCAATAAGGATTATTGCTTGCTTTTATTTCAGTTGATAGCTAGGACAAGAAGTCACAGGGAGTTTTTAGAGACTGGTGATTATCTCACACATCATTGTTAATCTGAGATATGTTTAGCCCTTTTTATTTAAAAAAATATCTTACAGAAGTTGCAATATAAAGGACCCCCTAAAACGTAACACTTATCCATGCCTAATTAGCAATTCATAACCTGACTATGGACTCCTCCTAAAAAAGAAGTGCCATTGATAACATAGGGATGTAAATGCCAATCTTAGGCTTTGCTGAATCTTCCTGTCTCAGTGAATTTAATGTCACTACTGTGCTGCTCACTGTTATCCTTGCTGAAATGTAAATTCTGCCTTGGAAATACCAGAGTAATAAGCCTGAAGAATGCATCTGAGACATCCCAAAAGCTTAATTTTTCAATGACTTCAGTTAGTCAATAAAGAGTATCACAACTCCACAATCAGCCCACAATGTCAGATATATACAACTGCCACTGATAAACACTCTGCTAGTCAGCAAGTTGGGGTTGCCAGCCCCTGGGACTTTTAGGCAACGTTACCAAGAACGGAATCTACAGTATGTCTAACATTCAGATCATACACTTTTTTGCATAATATTAAAAAGGTTAAAAAGGTAAAAAAATAAACAAAAACAAATGTCCATAAGCAATCACATATATAAAAAATTCAGAAAGGCACTTGAAGCCATGACACGTCCTTAAAATGATAGGAGGCATCCTCGTCACGTTTTGCCCTATAAAAAGGCTTCTTCTGGTCGTCTGTCAGAAAGTTAACTCATGCTTTTACTTAATCTTTAGTGATGAGTGGCATAGGCAACATTCGTATTCGCGGCATGCCGCAAATTTTTGGTAAAACATTCGCTAAATATTCGGAAAATATTCGCATTCGGCGAATTGCTTATTGCGGAAAAAGTTTTTTTTGCGAATTTCGTGAATATATGTATAACTTGCATTGAGGGGTGTGTTGAAAAAAAAATTTGAATTTTGGACGCCATCTTGGATGCGAATTTTTAAAAGTGACGATTTTCGCAATATTCCGAATACTTGCATCACCCCAATATTGGATTTAAAAACTGTTGATGGTCACAGGGAGTGTTGCTAAGCTCTTGTTGCAGCCTTCCCATTCATCCACTTGCATTAAGAGGCATGTGTAATGGAAAAAAATACAGAATATTCGGAATTGCGAATATTCGGTAATATATTTACCAGCTTCGCGAATTTCCAAATTCCGAATATTCGTGATCATCACTATTAAACTTATAAAATGTAAAAAAATGTTTATTCATTTCCCTATCCTTAAAGTAAACTCTTATTTAACTAGTAAACACAGCATTAACTCAATTTACCTGATCTGATTTATTTTAATCCTCCATGACAAAATCAACATCATAATCAATATTATTTAATTTTTATATAAATGTTTTACTGTATTGTTGGTTTACGTTTTGTTAAAATACATCCACTGATCACTTCAGAAGTAATAATCTCAGTGTCACTTCTAGTCAAAATTTCTCTTTATATTGCAGGTTACCCATATCCCCGAAGAGCATATTCTGGTGGCAATGTTTCCTGGTCTCCCAACCTCAGCAGAACTTTTTATATTGCCGCCAAAAAATATCAGTGAGCGGAGGAAAGGTAGTAAAGTAGACTTGGAGCAGGTGAGTCAACATTTTAATTACCAAAAGAGTCTGTATGTTGAATTTTATACAGAGGTTGTACATCACAAAACAAAAAGTAGAAAACAGTTTAGCTATACATTAAAAAACAAAAGTTCATGTTTTAAGGCTTTTTATTTCTGGTGCTCTTTATCAATGTACAGGGAGAGAAAGTATTTAATCCCCTGCTTGCAAAGAAATGACCAGTCTATAATTGTAATGCCATTTTAATGAGACAGATCAACAAAAAAAAAAGCCCTGACAAACCCAGAGCACCAAAGTCCGGTGTTGATGTGCATTTTAATGAGGTAAAAAAAAATATTTGATTCCCACTTTATTCTGGTAACAAACTTATAGGAGTAACAGCCCCTGATAGGGAGTTCTCCTAATCCCAGCTTGTTATTACAGCCATGTATAAAATTCATCTGACCACATAAGCTATCAATCATATTCCAAATTACAATGTTTATGTCTAAGACAATAGAGGGAAATTAAGGGTATGAACCACTTCAGATGTCGATGGAATTTTATTGTCTGTAACATTTTCATACTTCTAAGTCATGCTATAACTACTTACAGATTATCATACTCAACTGGACATTTGTAAAATGAAAAAGTAATTTGTATTGGCTACAAAACATATAATTACTACTAGCTAAGCCATACAGTCGTTTTCATTGTGACTTTGCTTTAACAGGTGGATCTAAATTCTTTAGTATTAATGTTATTACTGCCGTAATATCCTGATCTGTCATTCTCATTTAATTTTTAGACTGTGGAAGCTCTACTTAGTGCTCTAAATCAGAACCTTGTAAAGTTTGAGCTCAAACCAGGAGTGCAGATCTTTGTATATGTTACACAACTTACTTTAGGTAAGTACCTTTTACATACTTCTGTAAATAGACAGTTTGTAAATTGCTGCTTTCAGCAGAACAAACCAAACTCCCGGATTTTTTTCTCCTGGCTCTTTAGCATTGATGTAGCCTTGGAACTTATTTCTTACATTGAACCTGTAACCCAAACCCAACACTTTACCCCCAAAATGTGTAGCTTTTACTCAAAACTAGTGATGGCCGAACTGCCCGCAAGGCGGACAGTTCGGCCGCGAACAAGCATGTTCGCCCTCCTTCCCGCCGGCGGACAGTACGGGTGTTCGACCCGCCCTGTCCGCCGGCGTGAAGGAGCCCTCTATTCTTCCTCCGGTGGGATCATACGCGGCGAGATCCCGCCGCAGGAAGAATGTTTCCACTGAAGACCGGGTAGAGAACCCGGTCTTTCAGTGGAAAGCCGGCTCGCACACCCGGATGTGACGTCAGTGATGTCACATCCGGTAAGCACACCAGGAACTATGCGTTGCCTAGCAGCGGGGAATTTGAATCTGTCCGCGAATGGGCGGACGGCGGACTTTTTTAAAAGTCCGCTCCGCCCGTCCGCGGACGAACATGCCCGAGGTTCGGCCATCACTACTCAAAACTAAACAATGTTACTTTTTGTGATTGTCTGTTGGTGGGATCAAATTGTTGCAAAACCATTTATGTCTAAACACTACCGTTCACTTAAATTTAATGAACTTAAAGCTAAAGACACAAATTACTTTCCTTGGAGCAAGCACTCAATGCTCTAAAATTATTCATTTACATGATAATTGCTACTCAGTAGCAGAAAGTGTTTTATTTTTCTGGTTTAAACATGCTATCATGACTATCTTAAAAAAAAAGTATTGCTCTAGCATACACAGTTTGTGTATAAATTAAGTTCAAAGTAGAAGTCGAAAAGAGGCAGACTCTGTCCAACTACCCCATCTGCATTATTTTCATTTGTACTCTTTTTAATTTGAATTAAAATAATATGGAAGGTGAGGCTCTGCTTAAGTCATCTATACAAACTAAATACATTATTTGGGATGCAAAGTCCTGCAGTGAGGTCCATTAATCTGAACGTCACATACAGGACACAAGTTGTCAGAAGGTGATTATTTTTTTTGTTTAATTTATATTTTTATGATTATTTATTCATATGTATTTATGTTTTAATAAATAAGAATGTTTGGGTCTTTCAATTTGCAAGAGATCTCCTTTAGTCCCTATTAAATACCCCTCATTTTATTTTTACTATATGTAAATATCTATACACTATAAGCACTCCATTTCCAGGAAAAAGACCAGAAAACTATATAAGAATTGCTTCCCATTCTGTCACCTCAATAAATCAAGATTTTGATTTGCAGAAATAAACTGACATGCTGACTGTCTTTCAGCTTCAGGGCAGCTCCATATGATAAAATATTTACTTGCCTTAGAAGTTACGTTTTTTGCTAAACAATAAGTAGATTCTCTATCATGCCGGCATGCTAATTTTATTATTCCTTTCTGCATAAAAAGGAAAATTTTCCTACTTCTGCACATATTTAAGCTTTCTTTTTCTTTGTTGAATTTTGCATACATATCAAATTTCTGTATTGCTCTTTTGAGCTTCTCCATATAAATCTTAATTTTTCTGCTTTATTTTCTGAGAACATGGAAATGATTAAATTTCCGCAGTGCAGTTCTAAAAATGTGGCTTTTTTAGGCTCTATTCAACATGGGCCACACAACATTGGGGCAGACTGGAAAGATCCAGATCTAACACTGGACATCTTTAAATTAATAATTCAGATTCTTGTAAATGTCCTTTTAATGAAATGTGATGACAGGTAAGTGTGTAAAAAAGATGCCTGTAGATAATTTTTTTAAATACTTACTTCCCTATGTGGACTTCATTGCACAATTAAAAAAAAAACAACTTAAGAGGCATATAGGGAACATGACCTACCTTTAATCTATAAATAGTTGGACTACACCAGCCTACCTTTCTACCATGTGTGTGCAATTTCACGATCCCTGAACATACCTGTTGGTGATGCCGAAACATCCTGTTTGGTGCCTTTCACATGCAAATGTTTTAACATTTTCTTACAGATGTCAAATACAAAATGAGCAGCTTCAATGTGTTTGATAATTAGAAATGAGCAGATTGGGTTCCTCCAAAACAAATTAGACCTTACAGTATGGTGAAGCATGCCAGAGTCTGGCAGCATGCTAATGCTTTTGAAAAAATACAAATTTGTTCAAAATTAAAGAAAAAATAATTAAATAAAAAATAATTAAAAAAGTATAAACTTTAAGATGCTGATATAAAAGTACAACTACACAAACAAAAACTGGAAGAAAATAAAAAGAACACCCTCAATACATCTGCCCAAAAAAAACTCAAACACAAAACTTCTCCAAACTTTATTATAGCACTGCCAAATTACATTAGATATCACTGCCAAATAGCTTTTCTGAAATCTCTTCACTCATTATATTGGAGGAGCAGGAAGCAAAGCACATAAGATGCAGGAAATGCAATCCAGCCACTTACATAAATTCTGCTCTAGGTTGACAAGGCTATGATGAGTAATGTACTCATGAATGAAGCATCAGAATTTTTCTCCCCAGCCACATATTTAAAAGTAATCCTATTGGAACTTATTGTTCAAGAAATTTCAATAATGCAAATTGTCCTAAAAATGAAGACAAATGTTATCATATTTTCCCCCCTAGCACCCCTTGTGGATAATAGCGCCAGCCATAGCAGTTCAGCGATGCTGATGCTCCTTTCGGTTGTGTTTGTGGGCTTAGCTGTGTTTTTAATCTACAAGTTCAAGAGGTAAGGTGAAATTGCTTTTTTTTATCATTATCAAAACTATCAATCTGCCTGCTCTCGCATAGAATATTAAGGAATTGTTTAATAATAACAGTGTAAACAGAGCTATGCTGATAGAAGGTAAAGCTTTGAACATCAATAGAGATGAGTATTAGTAAAATCACACGCAGGCTGAGGCTAATGCTCGGCGTATATGGCTCGATTTTGTAATTGATTTGAGCACAATCAGGCACTGGGTGCGATTTTTCTTAAATATATTACAAGATTTGAGTCATCCAGGCTTCCTTCGAAACAAAACAGGTTTCCAACGTTCGATTTCCATTACCGTGGGTCCCCATCCAAAGTAGTGGCCGATATTCATGATGCAGCAGTGCTGGGCTTCGATGTAGATGAAGCTCGAGAGCACCGTGCTGGTCTGGTCCTGTGTTTGCCTGGCTTAAGCCAATTAAGCACAATAGCTGTAGAGGTAGATGCTCTCTGTCTGCAATTTGCATGTTAATGTTTACTTGTAAAGTCATCAATAAAAACTAAGCAAGGGTGTACTTTATAAAGGCTTGATATTATATCCTGAATACTGAATCTGTTAATACAGACTTGTTGGTAGTATTAGGAGTCTTTATGAATAATTGAATAAGAAAATACAGACAGTTAAAGTCAGTCTTTGAGGACAATCCCTGGAAAATACACAATCCTAATTTGTTGAAGGCAGCAGGTAGCAGTTTCCTATGTTTCCTCCTCTTCAGATATCAAGTACTGACCATTAGGAGTGTGAGGCAGTGATTGTTTGATCTTTGTAAGGCCTAGTCTCTGCTTTAAAATAAAAAATAAAAAATTGGATGTGCACACCCAGGTGCGTAAGCATTGCTTCACTTGACGTTGCATCAATGGCAACAGGCGTGATCAAGTGGCATGTGTAGACACACGCCCATTGAATATAGATTGGACATGTAAAGTACATATCCGTTGCTTTTTATGCACTTTTTTTCCATAGAACCCTATTGTCCTTTCTACTCAGGTAATGCATCCTTTATCATAGTACTTTATTGTCATTTTCCACCCTTGTGTAACACGGCAAAAATTATTTACTGCTAACATAGAACAGTATGTTCATTTTTAGTTATCAAGCATGCTTATCTATCCATAAAGCTGGCCATAGATGGTTAGATTTGCAGCCAATTTTGCTTCAGATAGACACACCTTAAATCTGGGCTGTAGATCGGACCAGAAAACGATCTGCAAAATTACGTATATGTCTATCATTACCCCATCCCCAAAAAATGCCAACACACAAAGGGTGCAGGGATGATTCTCATCACGACCAGCGGTGCATGATGATGTTATCATGCGCAGTCGATCTGCAGAGAAATCGGCCCAGCATTGAGACGTCTATGCCGAGCTTAAGACTTACACTATTGTGATTTTGTAAGTATACTTTTTATGACTAAAACAAATGTAGAATTAAAAAAATTGCACAAAACTGAAAGAATCGGTTAAAAATCAACCCCTGTTCTTACAATACCTCCTGCCCTGCACACAAGATGCTAAAAAGTTTCATTTAGATAGCAAAATTTTAAAGATAAACATTTTCTATCTGAGTTCTCTCTGTGACAACTTTGTGGAATCAATATATTCCAGTTAAATAATGTAACTTTTTTGGTGTAAAAATCACCATACACTTCACATCTCTGTACAATCAACTTTTGTTCTACCAAACCATGTAATATGAGGACCTTTCTAACCTTCCAATCACTATGTATTTATCAGGGAGGACCTGGCACTACATAGTTGTTGGTAGATCTAAAGGCAAAGCTCGGCTGAGGAAGAGGAGCAGTTCTGCTCTCCCCGGCTTCTCCGATATCTGACAGCAGCGTGATGTCATCACGCTGCTGCAGGGTACATTGGACGGCTCGAATATCGAGTTGTTTGTACCCTGCTTTGCTTTGCCTTGCTTTCTGGTGTCACTTTCTATTTGCTGACAGATTTTTTTTTAGATGCAGATGCAGGATCAAAAAATAGTGCAACTTATCTCTGAATGAATATCTGCATAGCAGTTAAAATCCAATCCTTAGGAGCAGGAACATGAGTAGAGATAGTCCAATTTTTTTACTGACTGTAAGCTTACTGCAAAGCCTCTGAAAATCATCACCAAAATTGCTAGAGGGAACATTGGAAAAAAAGTTTTGCTCTAGCAAAATGTAGTTTTTGCATAAACTGATTTCAAAGTCAAGTTTGACTTTCAAAATTTTTACTTGACTTTGAACTTAATTTATGCAAAAACTATTTGTGTTAGAGCAAATTTTTTTCCAATGTTCCCTCCATCAAAATACTTGTTTGTGGGATACCCCTTCTCTACTTCTTCATCAAGTTGGTGATGATACCATGTTCAGGAGCTTTGCAATTAACTTGACCATCTCTAGACATGAGGAGCACGAACTAGTGCAACAAAGTTATGTTATTGGAAAAAGGAAAGGTGGTGAAATGCAGTGATTATCTTCATCTGGGATACAGAAGATGGAGATTTATACAAATAGTCTTTTGGATTAAAAAAAAATAGTAAAAGTCATCCAACCATTGCATTTGCCTTTTTTAATGCAGACCTTTTTTTGACTGCAGGAAAATCCCATGGATTAACATTTATGCTCAGGTTCAGCATGATAAAGAACAAGAAATGATTGGCTCCGTCAGCCAAAATGACAGCGCACCCAAAATATCGCTCAGCAACTTTACGGAGGAGGAGTTGGCAGACAAAGAACTGGACACACGAGTCATTGGTAATTTCAATGCACAGCTGCTTCAATGAAGAATCCTGAAACCCAGCATGATTTTCTGATGGAAAATAATTGCTCAGCAATGTGTAGCCAGTCAATTAATCAGATATAAAGCCAGGTTGCAAGACGTCCATGGCAGTATTTTAATGAATGGGTTCCACATCAGTTGGCTGTGCTAGAAAAACACAGAGAGGCACCCACTCCTTCTCTGCAAGAGCTCTGCTTCTCTCTGACCTCTGTGCTGATGTAGATGTTATCGGCAATATTACCTTGTCATTGCCTTAATGTATTTTCCAAACACGAGCTATGCTAAGGTTCAAAGAGATGGCAAGTTTGATTACCAGTTGCATTTGAAAAGTGATCCTGCATCTTAAACATGCAGGTTGCACTTCAAGACATTACATCTTACAGAATCAGAGTGTATAAATGACAAAAGATGTTTTAAAGTATGGAGATTAATTTGCTGCGCAAGTTTATGTTTCTATTCAAATACAATGTACATATATCATTACAAATACCCCTAAAAAGAAATAATGGACAATATAAGTAAAAATATAAAAGCTAAAAAAAAAGCATAAAATTATGATATTATGATGTAAAAAAGAAATACACCTTATCCTCTAAGTGGTGTCAAACTCAAATACACAGTGGGACAAAATAAAAACCTTGGACAAAATCATGGGTCAACTATGATAGTTATTGAAAAATATTTACAATTTAGTTTTCCTTCTCATCAGATATAACAATGGGTCTTTTCATATGGGAACAAACTCAAGTTTTGTTTAAACTTTAAATATGGAACAAGAAAAGCATAATACTATAGCTATTGATGGCCGAACTGTTTGCTTTTCTTCCCCTGGCGAACAGTACGGGTGTTCGACCTGCCCTGTTCACCAGCAGGAAGAAGAAGAAGAAGAAGGTATTCTTCTGCTGGCCGGATCATGAGCAGAAAGATTCAGCCAGTGGAAGAATTCTTTTACCAGAGACCGCAGAGAGAAGCCGGTCTCTCATGAAAGAAAACAGGCTTAAACCAGAAGTAACGTCAGTGACCGTTCCAGGTACCGGAAGTGACATTGAGTTTTTTTCGATTCAATTTTGAATCCTACCGCGAACATCTGACTTTTTAAAAAGTCCGATCCGCCTGTTCGCAGACGCATCTGGACGAAGTTCGGTCATCACTAACTATCGCGCCAGTGATATCAATTGTGTCCTGGGGTTAGTAGAAGGTCTCTCTACTGCAGCCACCACTGTCAGTTCCAGCGCCAGGGGTGAGAAGAACAAGGAGCTGCTAACCATTTTAGCTATTAGCACACTCACTTTTCCTTCAGGCCTGCTCTATTTCTTCCAGTGTGCATGTTCTGGTAGGAGCCACAATAAAGAGACTAAAGAGATGCGGCTCCAGAGCTGTGGGTTGCAGAGCCCTGATTCTAGAGAAAGACTGATTAAATCATGTTGAGAATCCGTAGTTAAATATAGGAACATATGCTCTTCCCAACATCACAAAGACTGACCTTTTCTAGATTAAAATGCTACTATGCCGCAGTTTAAATTTTTCGTGTCAGAAATAATTTTTTCCCCCTTCTGTAAATAAAATTGGTAGTGTGGATTTTATAGTGTAGAATGGATAATTTCATAAATGCCATAAAACACAATCCGCATACTATTTCTAGTATCTTCTTTTCTCCATATAGTTCTAAAGTTTCTTTGAACAGTAACCAGAACATTTTAGAAAGAGCAAGACAATTACATAGCTTTATAGTACATTGCCTGCCATTCTGGTTTAAGGTACAGTTTCAGATCAAATGCTGTGTCCCAATGTATGAAATATACTTGGAACAAATTACACAAGATTAGGTTGTGTTCTTAGCAATCCACATATGCTGACATAATTTTCACAGTAAGTCCTAATAATATATTTTTGAAAACTATTTTTTTAATGACTCATCTAGATTTGAACGTTTGCTTTATATGGTGGATTTCACTTTCATATAAAAAAGGAAACATTTTTAGAAGCTTAGCTGCCTTGCACAAACAGCATTTGCAATTAATTTTATTTATGTTTATTTTACTATTTCTTATAATGCGTTTATTATTTTCTTTCTCTTTTTAGGTGGCATCTCAACCATCGCAAACAGTGAAAGCACAAAGGAAATTCCAAACTGTACAAGTGTTTAATGTTGACAAAACTCTAGCTGGGCCAAAATTCAGACTTCTTTTTCTACAGGAAGAATCCATTTCTCATTTTCTGCCCTTCTGTGCCACATTTGTAAATAAGAGGTAGATGAGATCTTTAATGGACGTTTAAAAAAAAAAAAAGGAAAAAAAAACTGAAAAATAACTTTAACACTTGCTTTTTTTCTACTTTGTTAAATAATGTGTTTTGCCAGAGGTGACAACTAAGTTTTATTTTCAGTTGTTCTGTTAAACAATCCTAGAGATCCCCTGCTTTCATTAGATTGTAATTTCCATTGCTCTGGTGAGAAATGTTTCATTACAAGAAGGACCTCAGGGATGTTCTGTGAAGGCCTCTTGGAGAGCCAGGTGTTCATTTGCGTGACCAGCATTGTATATCACCAATTTTACGAAGCAGACAAAAAAAAACCTTTGCACAGGATTTTATTTAATGATGGCTCTACCTTCAGAATTTTTTTTACTCATTATGTTCTCCATCTAAGCCACAAAATGGTTGTCTAGTTGGCTTTATAAAAATATAGATATTCATTTTCAATATATGGACTACACATATAAATTCCCTATATTTTCTTTTATGGAAATTGGACCAGTGTTTCTAAGGAACAAAAAAAAACACATTTTACCACTTTGTTCAGACGAATTGCGTCTATTTAAGAAAAAACATGAATTTCTAATCTCTCCTTTGGTATCCGAAGGTTGATATGTTGACAAGTGTTATTGCATTTGGGGAGGATGTCACCTTTCCTTTTCTGTGTCAAGTATGAAATGGATAATATATGTTCAACAGTGACAATTTTTGTTTTAAATCCAGTGGAATAATTTATCAGTTTTCAATGCCGGAGGAACGAAGTTTAAACAAGTTAAACATTCTTCAATGTCATGGGATGATTTCACGACCAGAAACAATGTACACTATTTATTTTTGATTATTTGATTAAAATCAGGGATTTTTTTTATTTTTCTTATTTTATGCATGCAGAAATAAATAATGTGTTGCACCTTTGATTAGTTACCCCAACATTGATCATTAGTAGATCAAGTTGTATTCTGATACATTTGTGAACATTTTTATATATTTATTTTTTTAAATGTAGAATATCATGAAGATATTTGTTTAAATAAACTCACTGGACTCTAATGATATGCAGCAGTGCGATTTCAAATCAAGAAAATCTCAGAATAATGTGATTTTTTTTTCAATTTGAAAATATCTACATGCATCTTCTTTAAGAATAGCTGTTCCTTTCAAAATATGTCGATAATTAACTTTATTAAGTTCAAAAAAACAATAGCATTGTGGGTCTCCTGAGTAATTACCAAATTGAAAAGAATTTTTAGATGGTATTCTGTTATTTTGTTTTTCAATATCTATGTACACAAATATTATAATTCTACAGAAATTATAATCATGACAGCAGTGTACATAAAAAAAATCACATGCACCCTATTACATTTTAAATTTTTTATTATTTTGTTTCTTTATAAATACTCTGCTTTACAAGACTGAAAATAATTGTTTAACTTTTTTTTTTTGATTCAATGCTCCTATTGTGAAAAAATCGACTTTGTTCAACCACTGTCACCCTTTGCATGTTTATAGCAATGGTACTAAAGGCATCATGTAAATACTTATGATGTAAATAGCTTTTTAATTTCTTGGAAATAAATTAATGTTTAGTAATATAAATGACGATTAAGAGTGTGTTCTGAATCACTGGTATGTCAAACTTGCACTTAAAGGCTCATTAACTGTCAGTTATGGGCGTGATACTATTTTACTACTGTTTAACTCAAAAGGTTACTCTTTCATATACTTGAAAAAAAAAAAGAAAAAACAAATAGGACTTTAACTTAGCATATTCATATGAACAGTACATACATGTTAGAACTTGTATACACATACAATATCCTACTTTTGTTTGAAAGGCATCAATGTGACGGAATTCCATTTGCAGCCAAAATAAATGATAGGCTGTGTATCTTTCTCATGCATTTGGAAGAGCACCTGTAAGGTCAGACACTGATGTTGATTGAGAAGGTAGAATAGAAATTCTACTTTATCCAAAAGGTCTTTAATGGGGTTGAGTTCAGGGCTCAGCCAACAACGTTTTTATTTGCCTTGCTTTGTGCATTGGGGAACAGGTATGTTTGAACAGAAAAGGACCTTACCCAAATTGTCCCCGACATTAAATACAGACAAGTGTAAAGTGTGATATGCCACTCACAACAAAATAAAAACATGTCTACTTTTCCAGAGTCTACTGCTTTACTCCACTACATACAATGACTGGGATTACACATTTATCTGTTCTAATGCAAATGTTTATAAATGCAAACTGGATGGCTAGGTTTTTTATTTAATACACATGTGACAATGGACATCAATACAACATCCACATTTAATGTTTAGCAGGTGTATATATATATATATACATATATATATATAAATTGGGAATCTGCCTCACCCTGATTCCCAGTAAAACCAGCCCCAACCACCAGCAAAGAAATCAGTAAATGGAAATCTGAGATACTGTGGTCCCACATATCTTCTGTCCAACCCAGTAACACATGTTTTTTTTGTGTTTAAACAAATGAAGGGAACACAAAAATAAGACATACTAGATCCGAATAAAATATTCTTATTAAATACTTTGTTCTTTACATAGTTGAATGTGTTGACAAAATCACACAAAAATCATCAATGTAAATCTAATTGATCAACCCATAGGGGCATGAAATTGGAGTTACACTCAAAATTAAAAAGGAAAAAACAATACAGGCTGATCCAACTCTTATGTAATGTCCTTAAAACAAGTCAAAACGAGGCTCAGTGTTGTGTGTGGCCTCCATGGGCCTGTATGACCTCCCTACAATGCCTGGGCATGCCCCTGAGGAGGTGGCGGATGGTCTTTTGAGGGTTTTCCTCCCACACCTGGACTAAAGCATCCCCCAACTTAGCAAACCTAAAGAGTTGAAAAATACATTACATAAAATAAAAAAAAATCATGCATGGCTAATGTTGATCAACAGGTAAACTATATGGGTATGCAAAGTACTACTACTACGCATCTGCTTGGATGGTACCTCACCTGCGGCAATGTTTTCAACATTAGCCACAGGTCACAACCAAGGACATGCACAGTAGCAGGATAAAAGTCTCCAAACTATTGCACATGCCCCAGAGGTGAGTTGAGGGCATATTGGTATTTAAAGGCAGGAACTTAGTAGTAAATCAGTGCCCAAGACTTGAGGGACAGATGCCCAGAGCGATGAGACCTCTATACTCATTCTTTTCCATTTTTATTTTTTACTAATAAACATGTAGTTTATTAAAGTAAAGTAAGTAGAAATTTTTAATTAAAAAATTTAACTTAAAATCTTTAAAAATCCATTATGGGTTCATGAAGTATTTCCCTATTTTTTTTCCAACAGGTATACCTTTTTTGACAGGTCAAACTAATTTCTAGTGCTGTTGAATTCAAGGATTCCATTGATGAACTAATTTACAATAAATTACATTAAAAGTTGAGTGAAAAGTAAAAGTTGCAGGAAGACTTGTAGAGGCCAATCATTTCATATGAGATTTTATCTAAACCTAGAAGGCTCTTGATCAAGTAGAGAAATAATTCAATACATATAATAATATAATACGATCGATATATAGACCTTTCTGTTAGGTATTTAAGCTACAGGTTTATATTTAAGCAGCCATGACAATACGTATGGTGCTGCTACTCCTTATCTTGCTATCACATAGCTGTATGGAGGCCAAGCAGGTGCCTTTTTATGGAAGGCATAGACAGTAAAACAGGTTTTCCTTACAAAAGATTGAAGTAGGCAACCTCTGCCTATTATTTATTTATCGATGTCTCATTACTTATAGAAATCCTGAACATTACTTGTTTTTTTAACTCCTTAGTGTACTTCATACTCACATTGGTGATCATACCTTTCTAGAGTGACCATTGAAAATGCTGGGCTCAGGCAGTGAACTTTTTCCTTGTTGAATTGAGTTTACTACCAATTATCTTCATCCTGCCCACATTCTTTGTAGAAATTAAGAAATCTTGGCCAAGGATATGACTCCCTTCTCAAAGCTTTCACCTTGGAGTGATTGCCATGATGGTAAATGCACAGAATCACTTCTTCAAATTACAATGTACAGGCAATCAAGTATAAACCTTTTACACAAAAAAACGCAATTATGACACCAGGGACATGCAGCCAGAGCCCATAGGAGGTGGGAGGACATTGCTTGATTGCTGCCTAGGGGGTAACTGCTTTTGGTAATTAAAATCTACCCTAAGCCTTAAGAAGTATCAAAGGGTCCATCACCATGCATTAGGGCAAGCATCAGTGTTTAAAGCTCACCACACACCTTTCAATCTCTCTTAACAATTTCCTTGAGATCTACCAAAAAGATCTACCAAAAACTCGCAAAAAATAGCACAAAGGCCTCCATGGTTGGATACTGACTGAATAGCTTAGAAAAGGCTGTCAAGGCTGGAAAACACCACATTTAGAGTGACACGCACAAAGTTGGTGAAGGTGCAAACTGAGGAGCAGGGTCTAAGGCAATGCGTGGTGACACTCTGCAAGGAGTCTTAAAAACCGTATAGTTGACTCTAAGAGATGGTCGAATTTCAGCCCCTGAACA
>CM070037.1:69073529-69085854 GCA_036250615.1 Ptychadena robeensis
TAAACCCCAGTATTGCCATCCACAGGGCCTGTATCCGTGGACACCGCCACAGACAATGCAGTAGAGTTGGGCAGGGAACGTTACATTTAGGGCATTCGGACGTCCATTTCTTTTCTCCTGAGGGTAGGATGATAACCAAAACCAGAGGTTTGTATGCCCTGTGAAGGATGCAGAATTGAGTTTCCCTCCATCCCTCGGATATTGTGCACCTTCTAACTGTAGAATACCCTTGGATAGCAAACCCGTCTATATCCACTTCTGGGAAGTCTTTTTCCCAATTTGTAATTTTTTGTGTGAGAGAGTCCTGGGTGTGCACATTTTGCAAGGATCTGTATATGTCAGTTAGTCTATGCCCTCCTGTCGTTATCAATGCGTCAAACGGAGATTTCGTATGATAAAGTGCTAAATTGTTAGTGAGCGACTGCATATAGAATAAAGGATGAACTTCCTCGTTAGTAAGTTGGAATCGCGTCTGCAACTCCAATGCTGGTATTTGTCTTAGCACATACTAGGTCCTTTACAGCGGTCAATCCCTTGGCTTTCCACCTGTGAAAGACTCTGGCCATGATTCCTGCAGGGAACAAAGAGTGTCCTATTAAGGGCACATGTGGTGATATCTGATGAGGTAACCTGAAGAGTTTCCTCGTTTCTTGAAAGGCCACAATTGTGTCTCTCAAAATCACATTGTTTCTAAGCATCTTTGGGATCTTGGCTATCGGGGAATGTAGTAAAGCTGCTAAATTCCACGGGTGTGCCATGGTACTCTCCAATTCCCAATTGGAATGGCAGGATGAGCCTTGTAGCCAGTCCATGGCGTGCCTTACTAAACACGCCAGATTGTACTTGCGTATGTTAGGGAAATGGACCCCTCCCAGTTTTTTGTTTAAGAAGAGTTTTTTAAGAGATATCCTAGCTCTCTTTCCTTTCCAAATAAACTTAGACATGGCCCTGGTCATAGCTGTAACGTCCACGTGTCGTAGAAGCATGGGTATTGTTTGCATAGGGTATAACAATCTGGCAAACGTTATCATCTTAACCAGGCTGCATCTCCCAAACATAGATAGCGGTAGGTTACGCCATGCCTCTAGTTCTATCAATATTTTTTGTACCAGGGGGGAAAAAATTCAGTTGGTAAAGGGAATGTGTGGATTTCCCAATTTTAATCCCCAGGTATGTTATGTGGTGTTTGGCTATGGCGAATTGGATGTCCCGTGTCCACTCGTCTCCCTTGGCCTGAAAAAGTGGAAGCAGTTCACTTTTAGCCTTATTAACTTTAAAGCAAGAGACTCCCTTAAAAGCGGTAAGGGTCGCTTCTAGAATTGACAAGTCGTGGGCTGGGTCCGCCATAAAAAAAAGGACATCGTCTGTATTCTTCGTAAGAAGGGCTCTAATGCAATGTTGAACAGCAACGGGGAGAGAGGGCACCCTTGTCTTGTGCCCTTCAACAGAGGAAACGGTTTGGAGATAAAACCAGGGTTCGCCACTCTCGCCACTGGTTTAGAATACATTGCCTTGATAGTGTCCAAGAACGGCCCCGTGAAGCCCATCCTCTGCATAGTGCTGAAAAGCCATGACCAATTTACATTATCAAAGGCTTTTTCAGCATCTATGGTGAGTAAAGCCACTGGTTGATTCGGGTGTGATCTTGCAAATTCCATAGCCACCATAGTTTTCCTAATGTTGGCAACGGCATTACGGCCCTGTATAAACCCCACCTGTGATGGATGGATGATCTCAGGGAGAATCCACGCCAATCTGTTAGCAAGCAATTTGGACAGTATCTTGGCGTCTACATCTAATCAAGGAAATGGGCCTATATGACCCAGGATGTAACGGGTCCTTCCCTTTTTTAGGCAGTACCTTGATGTAGGCGTCAGCAGCAGTAGGGAAGTATATACCCGTGTCCCATACACAATTGTATAAGTTGAGGAGCGGCTTTAAAACAAGTGGTAAGAACCCCTTATAGAATTCTCCTGTGTAGCCATCCGGGCCCGGAGATTTATTATTTGGTAAATTCCTTATAACCGCCAAGAGTTCCTCCGCTTCAATGGGGGCATTTAGTTCAGTCAAGTGAGTCTCAGTCAGTGAGGGTAAGGGAGTGGTGTCTAAGTACGTCTCCTGGTCTGTCTTACCCTTCCCCTGGTCGTCATATAGGTTAGCGTAAAATCTAGTCAGGATAGCGTTGATGTCCACAGGATCAGTTGTCAGTGTCCCGTCCTCAAGTTTCATGGCTGCTATAGTGGACGTGGGTCGTGTGGCCTTCACCACACTGGCCATTAGCTTACTGGCCTTATTTCCATGTCTGTGATAAAGGAGGTCCCTATATGACTGTTTAATCATTTCCTTCTTTTGTACCCATTGATCAATTCAACTATTGGCTTGTTTTTTTTGTGGTTCATTTTTGTTTATATATCAAAAAATACCAAACTCTTTCGCTTCTACTTATGGCTTTCATATATGATAAAAACAACCATTAAGACAGGTTCACCAATACCTATTGATTTATATGTATATATGGTTATGTGTACATTTAGTTATTGCCAGTTATGTAAGTTATTTATATGTTATATGTTTAATGATATTTAGTTTAGCTTGTTAAGGTTCCTTAAAATACTGCCAATTGACATATATATTCCAATAACCTCAACAAAGGAGTTAGATTGATTCTAAGGTGACGCAGCACCTTAAGTAGCTACAATTGTCCCTTTGTGTAATAAATTATTCTTTTATATTAAAATCAGTGACAGTTTGCCTACTAGTTTAGTAAACACATTTTAGAATACTCACCATCCTTATTCTCCTTTCTCTCCCCCCCCCTTGGGATTTCAAACAACAGATAAAACTGGTAAATGTCCTGAGGAAGCCCATATTACAAGGCGACGAAAACATGGTGACACACTACAGTCTACACTTTGAAATCCAAGCAGTGAGTGATTATCCACATCTCGCCACTCACTATTGGAAAAAATTGGGCCATCCTGGACTACCATGTCTTGATGTTTTGTTTTATATATGTATATGTGTATATGTCATTGCTTTATAATAAAATTTCAAATTTAACTTATTTTTTGTAAACAATGTCCACATAATTAGGTAGGGTGACCCGCCAACAAAAAAGTCCCCACTGGAGGGATAACCCCTCTCCCCGTTCCCCTCTTTTGTCCAATATTGTCTACAAAAGGGGATGGGTGGTCTAACCCCCGAGCACAGAGTCAACCGCTAGCCTCCTTCCCCCTTTTAGGGTAGGTTAGGATACTTTACAAGATTGACATGGATGTAATAAACATAACTAAAAACCTTAAATAAACTTTAACTTTCAAATAAGAACCGTCTGGCCGGATGCCAAGCAAATCTGGCCAGTAGAATTACATACCTTCACGTATCACCATTATGTGGCTTCCTTTTTTCCCACATGTGTCGGGTAGTCTTCCCCCCTCCCCCGCCCCCCGATCCAATGTAGGATTTCAAGTGGGATAGCCCCACCCAGAGTACCTGATTGGCAGGCAGCCTGTCATGCCCACCATGTCAAGTCCTCCGCTGGGGTAAAGTGTCAGACATCTGCTTGCATGCCAATCAGAAAGATAAAAACAAAAGGGAATAGGCACTCCTCCTGGCCTCTTGACGGGCTCAATTAAATCTGTACCGTCATATACCATATTCCTAGTCAGCAGCGGCCTTTCTGTAGCTTGTATCCTTTTTGGGGTCCTGCTTTGGTTTTTGGGGTTATCGAGCCTCTGTCTTGCGGTTTGGAGAGAAGTAATCTTGTTGCCTTCGGGTGTCGTGTGGCCGCACTTGGTAGGTTTCGGGGTGGGGGGGGGGTGGAGTCTCCTGAAGTTGTTGTTGAATGTAATTCTCGCTTCATCTGGTGAGCGAAAGGTACGCTCTTCCCATCACGCGCTCCTCATCCCAGTATGGCGGGGTATATAGCCAGTGTAAACTTTATATGTTGCGGTAAAGTGCTGTAACACACTGCAGTGAATGCCTTCCTTTCTTGGAGACACTCAATGGAATAGTCCGAGAACAGCAACAGTTTGGAGTCGCCGTACCATAATCCTTTGTTGGATCTGTATGCTGCATCAGCTTAACTTTATCCGAATAGTCAAGATATTCACCAAGTACTGTTCTCGGAATTGCTTTTGCCGTGCATCAAATTGTCCCACTCTGTGTGCTCGTTCCCACTTTAACATACATCCGCTAAGCCTAGCAACGCAGGCAGCTCCACCGGAATAAATCAGTCAGGGTTCCCGGCTTGATCAGACTACGGTACCAACACGACGCACAAGTTGCTCCCTGCTGGAGCGATTCTCCAAATCTCACATTTTTTCCTTTGCCACTGTCAGGGGGAGTGGAGGGGGGGGGGGGGAAGTAGAGTCAAGTTCCTTATTGTTGCTCTGCAGAGTCAACGAGTCATCCTCTACACAGAGAGATTCTTGTTCGTGATGTTCGAGTCATGTTATTCGTGACCCTCCTTTATCTCCTGAGTGAGGGTCAGAATGGCTTTGGTGGACCGCCTTATCTATGGCTGCTTTGCAGCGTCGGTGGTCAAGATTGCAGCCATACCGCGTTAGCATATCGGTAAATATTCGGTCCCAGTAGTCATGGCCACCTTCAGTATCGGATCCTTGCAGAAAACGTAGGCGTCCTCCCCTCCTTTATTTCGCAGCCAACAGCTCGTCCACCATCTTAGATGCACTATGTTGCCGAGCGCCTGTTATCTGACTTCGCTCTGGACACCGATCGCTGTTGGATCCGATCCATGCACACCCTGTTCCCACAGTGTCTGGCGGCCCGGCGGTCGTGATTTGGAGGGTAAGTCACGGATTTTTAGTTTAGCAGATTTATCCCAGGGGCGCGGGAGATCGTGAGAAAGCTTCCCCTACATGCGGCGCCGGAACCGGAAGCCCCCGAATGTTTCTTAATATATTCATAAAATTATGCGAACTCAAAAATACCTAATGCCTCAACACTACTCTAAACCACTTTCATCAATTAAATCTTTCTGCACTGCCACAGAGAATAGGCCTAGGGAGAGGGGCTGCTTACCTTTTTTTTGCCCTAATAAATAGTGTTGATTGCAAATATTCTAACCACAAATTTTTTATTACGAATATCCACACTTCGATAATTCTCAAATATCTTCAATATAGTGCTAAATCTGCATAATCGTGAATATATAAGATTTTTTACATAAGTGCCTTGAACTACCATGCATTGCATATACAATATGTGCATGTACAAGTGACAATTTGCACAATTAAGGTAATCTGTGGACAGTACCATGCATTGCATTCTCAATATGCATATGTACAACTGTGGATTAGCGCAATGAATCAATGAATTGCCAATACATTTGAGATTTTGTGATCTCCAATCATTATGACTGGAGATCACAAAATCTCAAATTTATTGACAAGTCAGTTTTGGTGTGCTATAAAAAGTTTTATATAAAACTTAATTTCTTTACAACTTAAAACAGTAAAAATGGTAGGTTAATTCAAATACAATAGGAACATCTAGTTATCAAGTAATATAAAACAGACCCAAAAAAATTATAACAATCTTCACCTAATATCAAAGAACATTAATTCTTCATATAACAATTCTGACCAGAATCAGTTCTCTTGTAGAGTGAGTGTTAAAGACATTATTGATCTTCAGATCTTCAGACATTAAATATTACATTGTCGTGTGGAGTGGTCTCTATGTAATGCTTTTGAGTTGCTGTTGAGTTAAGTAGTTCTAGAAGTAATTTCCTACACCTCTCATATGGTAGCTCTCAGTTAATAAATGGTCATTAATGTCATCCAACTCTAATCAAAAAACATCCTAAAAAAATAAGCTTTTTTTTATTAGCTAGCATTAATTTGTCACACTCGACATTCAAGGAACAGTCTTTAAAGTAGAGTGAGATGCAAATTTTTGGACAAAAGGAAACAAGTTCATTAGAAGCTTAAAAAGGTTGCTTTTACTTAAAACTGTAAAAAAAAACATCTTTAAACAAAAGTGGAGACCTTTAGCACTATCTGTTCTCCAAACACATAATGTTTTCATCTGTATCCTTAAGTTTTATGATTCACATCTTAAGCCATTTAAAATCATTAGTGTATTAAAAGGCATTTTGGTGAAAATATTATAGCTGGGGACTGCTTGGGACCTATAAATTAAGATGCATTTTGCTTGGCCTGGAGTTTAACTTAAGCTGTATTTTTGACAGCCAACCGCAAGGAGCATGATCTGGGGCTCACAAGATCCAAACTACATACCTTTTTATTTGTTTGTAGAACTAGTACCTATTACTTTATAGATAAACCCTCTTACTTTCTATCGAGTCATCACTAAAGTATGTGAAAAACACTTTTATTGATGAAAGTGTAAGCACTTGATTATAGGGTCTACTACCCAGGTCCCCAACCTGCGGCCCGGGGGCCGCATGGGGCAATTTGGATTTTTCATGGCGGCTCCCCTGGTCTTCCACTTGTGGCCCCTGAAACCTAACTGTTAATGCATAGGGCATAGGAACTCACCTGTCCTCGCCCGGGATCTCCTTTGGTAGTGAAGAGGAGGAGAGGGACTCGCTCTGGCTGAGCACATGAAAGCCAATCAGCAACCCAGACAGTGCCTGAGCAAGTCCCTTACCTCTCCTCTACTTCCTGCTCTAAGAATATCCCATCCCACCAACAAATGAGAGATTACTGTATGTGGCATATGACTTCAGAATAGGGGCATATAACTTCTGAATTTAAATTTTATGTGCCCCATAGATATCCTCAAAGGCTTTCATGATATCTATGAGAGACATAACCTTTGATGATGTATATGACAGAAAATGTGCATTACCACACTACAGTGTTAACGAATGCTTAAAGTATTATTAAAAGTTTTGTTAGTTAAAAATGAAAAAAAAAATGTCTTCTAGCTATGCCTGCTGTCATTACAAAATGCTTATACAAGTCAGTATAGATTGAAAATGTTATGTGCGGCCCTTTAGTCATGCCGAGGGCCGCACTTGTGGCCCTCCATATCAACTCAGTTGCCCACCACTGGTCTACTAGGCTGGGGTATTGCTTGCAGTTACCAAAGGTGGGTGGTTTAGGGGTATTTTATTGTTACAAGAATCTTCTATTTAAGGGGTGGTTCTGAAACATGACATAAGAAATTTCACAGAACCAGTTACTTACTAAAGCCCCCCATACAAGTTTCGAATTTCTTTCGTGGCAGATCGACCTTGTGTGGGCCGATTTATGGCCCAATATCAGAGAAGAACACTTTCAAAGCGTGTATGGAGGGCTTCACATATACTATGCGTGTATACTGCATGTTGTTATTGTTTACTATAGAGACATTTAATATACCCGTTTGAATTTCTCACTCTAAAACTTGCAATAATAGTTTTTAGACATTCTTAAAATTCTTAAAAGATTTTGATTAGAATAACATAAATACATTTTATCCAAGTGACAAGTAGATGTTATGACAAGTAACTGTCAAAGATCTTCACAGGGCAAGGCTATCTGTGCCTTTAGCTTCTGCATTGCCTGCATCTAGCTCCAAATACCTTCCTTGCCTCAGAGGGTTAAGTCTCCTGCAAAAGAGCTCCCTCTGCTGGATACTTGTGATGCTCCTTCCCTTGTCAGCTGCTCCTCCCTACACTACTCCTCCCTACACTATTTAAGAGAGTGTCAGGCACCAGGAAGGTGCCTGGACAATAGGTCTCATGTGTTTATCTCCAGCCTCCTTGCTTGTTGACTTCCTGGTTTCAGACTCTCTGCTCGTCCAACGGAATCTCCCTACCTCTTGATACTCTGCACTTCATTTCAGTACCTCCACTGTCTTCCCAACTCCAGACCCTCATCTCGCCCATGGACTCCCCTTATCCCCACACCCCTGGCACTACATTTTGTTTTATCATCAGCTGCCAACTTGCACGAGTGCATCCAGGAACCGCAACCTGGGGTTGGTCTGCAGCAAAGCCCATCAGCCCTTGCGGGCTGCTCTAGTGATCACCAGATGGTCCCTTAGACTCTGCGCCCCGGATTGCACCTTTGCCAACTGTGCAAGTTGGTCCAGGGGTCCACACCCTTGAATATCCGGTGTCATCCATGCTTTAGTGTCACCCGCTGCAACCACTCTGTCTATTGACCTAAACTCACCTACTGCAGTTCCCTCCACTATGGAGGGGATTTTTTTTAACACAAGTAATATTACTTTGGGACGGAGCAAGAAAGAATATTTGGTCAACAGTTTGTTAATAGTTAGAAGGTATATCTTGCCAGACTGTAATTCCACTTTTTTGCCATTTTTATTGGGTTAATGACAAAGGAAGCAGAATACCAAAATTATATTTTCATATGGTTTCTTGCCTTCCAGCAATTGGGTAGCTCATAGCATCCTGCAGAACTGCTTCTGGTGGGCCCACAAAACAAGACATCTAAGTGTTATCATGTTATAGAGATTTTTGCAGCAGCAAATATCTTTGGGCCCAGAAAACTAATCAATATAACCTATCAAATAACCCTAGCTCTATCATTTACCCAACTCAAGTAGGGTAATCAAGTAGGTAACGGGATGAAGGGCCTCTTTCTGCCTAGGATAGGGAACTGCAGAAGGTATCTTCCCTGAAAAAAATTATGGCAAATAACCCCATAAAAACATGACATCCTAGATTTAAAAAAAAAAAGCGAGCTGCCAAGCACACCAGAGTTCGGCAATCTAATGAGTCTCCATATATCTACCCTTGATTGAGTACATTGGTGTCTCCTTCACATAATGGTTGGCATGAATGTTATACAGGATAGCTCCCTTGTGCAACACTAGGGTTTTAGATACTACAACATTTTAATAATTGAGTTTTCATTTACTTAGAGCAAAAAGGGTTAAATAATTTTGGCACAATGCTTTAGAACTTTTTTTCTGATGAACCTTGCTCGTGCTCCAGAATAATGAATCCAAGCAAGCTTGGAGAGCTGGAGCTACATTCTGAGTACCAAATTGCTATAAAGTCCATTTGTACAGTGAATTATATCTATTATACATCACCTGCCAACCACAGCAGGATCATAAGCGTCTTCATCCATCATCTTTGTGAAAGGACCACAGCATAGGCTTCAGGCAGACAAATGCCATTTTTTGGGCTTTGCGCCACAATAAAACGAGAAAAGTACATTATTTGACTACTGTTTTTTTTTTTTTTTACACCATACACCAACACCATAATTAGACATTCAACATTAAATGGCTGTGACTAATATGAATGAATGAGGAAAACGTAAGACTTAAACCACCCCCTTGTGCAAAAGAATCATTTAGCAAAATTGTCACAAGCTTTTAATAGCAGTGGAAAGTGATAGACATATTGAGTAAGTATTAATGTATGTATGTGCCAGTTAAAATCAAATTATGCAAGTTGATTGTGATTGCTCCCAGCAGGAACAGTGGTTAAAACTTTTATATTTTCATTTAAATGCTTTTAAGATCCGTCCCTGACATAAAGATAGTTTAATATTCCTCAACTGGCAGTATAACAATTTGCAGAAGCTAATTGGATTGATGCGTTCGCTATTTAGCAGGGAAATCATCTCTATACACTTGTGTTCCAATGCCAGGTTGCCCTGTGCTGATGGATGGAAATGCCATTGCCAAACTGGAGATCATACTGAAACATTTGCTGGAAAAAAATTTGCTTAAGAGTTCATCTTATTTGCCAATCCCCCCCCCCCCCCACCCTCCCACACCCAAGGGTACGGTGACCCCAAGGACCAGGTGAGGTTTTTGTCTAAATATTTTTAGTGATGGTATAGCTGGGACACAGTGGAAATCAGACAAGGATATTCATTTTGTTAATGCCTTTTTCTCCAGGATGAAACCATCTGCTAAGGTATTACTATGTACTTTCTGAGCAGATTTTCAGGCTTGGAAAATATACATTCTCTCTTATTAAGGATCTAATAGTCATTTGGTCTATGAGGCATGTAATGTGATAGAATTGTTTACCTTTTTTATATCTCAGCCCTGCAGGATGCTGAACTGCTCTAAAAAGGCGTGTGCCTCTCAACCAAAGACATCTGAATGAGCCTTGTCTGACTGGGTTGCTCAGCAAAATTGTTCATGGATATTTGGGTACCTAGAAAATGATCTGATTTAATTTTATCACCACTCTAGGTTTTAAAGGAAATGCTTAGCTCTGTCAGCACTGAAACCATTCTGAAACATACTACTTTAAGTGTGTGGAAAGGGACTCTGGAAACGCAACTCCACTTATCACTTTAGCCTGTGAACATGTTAGTAGACAGAGCACAAAGTGAGAGTCACTGAACTAGTGCAAAGCTAGTTCTGCTAATAATTTATTCCTCATTAACAAAACAAAACCTTCAATAAAGCTCAAGACTCGCACATAGTCTGATCTTTGATTAATCAAACAATGGCCTACTGTGCCCGGTTTTGCTTCATAGTTCCTGGTTGACATAATGGGGTACCAAGAGACTAAAGCCAGGCCAGTGAAAGGTTAGACCAGCAGAAACCGCAGTTCTTGAATGCCTTCAAAGGAATAATTTGCTATGCAGAGACCAAGCATGGTGAGAGCAGTCCGAGGGAAGGCAGACAACCGTAACTCTCTTTCTAATTTACTCAGACAACCATATCTCTATATCTAATTTAGGCCAAGACAAGCTGCCCAGAGACGACTACCATCAAACAAATTTATAGCGGAAGGAAACGGCAAGATGTGTTGAAGGGAAACGCCAGGGAGTAGCAAAGCAAATCTCGCTGGGACAGTCCAGGGACTTACCTGATGAGATGAATAGTGAGAATAAAAGTTCGACCCATATGAAATTTTAATTTATACCTTTCTCTAAATGTTAGCTATTGAAACCTGGAGCTTCAGAATTACATCTAATTGCACATCTATAGTTTATACTCGATGTGTCCAGAGATGTCATAGAAAATTCTGCTTAAAATTCCATTTATTTGTTAAAGGAGACTTGGCATCGCATACATATTCCATATAAAATACCTGACACGTAATATGTAAATGTAACACTTCTAAGTAATTATTGGCTCTATTAGAAAACACAGACCGCTCCTGACAATGTTCTCATCTGCTGTTCTTTATGCCAGGAGGGCACCATCTTTGGTGCCAGGATAGAGGCTTTTGCTACTCATGCTGTAGCTGCTTTCCACATTAAACAAACAGTAAGACTTTTTACACATTTTGTATTTACACTTTTAAAAGTTCAGTCTGGTTAAGAATGATCCAATATCTTTACCTGTAGCCATAAGGACATTGCATCTGAACTAGAAGTATTACATGCCAGATGTGTTACCGCCGCTATGTCTCAGCTGCCGTATTTGCTTTTCCACTTTTTATGTCTCCTGAGCTCAGTTCACATCTGTAAATCCCCTGTTGTTTCCTGTTTATTTATTTATTTATATTAAACTCCAGAATTGTGCCTGTTAGGATTCCGCACAGTGCTTTGTAATCCTTGCCTCCCGCTGCTGAGATCTCAGCGAAAGACAAATAATCTTCAGGCCTAGCGCCAGGAAAAAGCCTAGCGACCCCGTCGCTTCTTATTTATGGGCCTTGCTGTGGAAAAACACATCTCTTTCTTCCCTCAATTACCTCTTTAATACCCAGGAGATAGGAGCCTCCACTTCGAAATTAACATTCCTGCATGCCTCGATAGTTTGACTATGTCAAGAACAACTTATGGCAATGGAATTCTATCTATATAGATATAGTAGTGCAGATTATATTCTGCTCGAAAAAATGCTCCTGCAAGATAGCTTATGGAGAAGCACATAATCAATTTAACTTTTTGAGCAATTTGTTGAAAATTTGATGAATGATCAATAAATCCTGACTAGCAAATCAGGTAAGACCAATTAGTGATGAGCGCCATAAGCAATATTCGAAGGGCCGCCATCAGAAATTTCGAGGCCCCATACTAGGTAATTTTTCAGGGCCCCCTACCACTAGCACTCCCTTTCCCCCCAGCCTGAGGCCTTCAGAGAATGCCTATCTGAGGAGCTCACTAAAAAGTTGAGTAGGAGGACATGGTATGTGGACATGTGTACTTACCCCATATGAAGGGTGGTCTTCCTCACTGTCCCTCTCACTGTCCTCTGCGTTAGCCTCCTGCATGGTAGATTCTGCTGCAGATGGAGCTCCCTGTTCCTTATTGAACCTCCGATTAGCTGTCTCCATCCACAGGTCACCAGCTGGCTTTGGGTCAAATGTAACCCCCAGTAATGTTTGAACCCCCAGATGTTTTACCTCAGTAGTCAGATTTTACTCTTAGGCCCGTCTAACTCCACATACGCTATTGGATCT
>CM070037.1:69085954-69105118 GCA_036250615.1 Ptychadena robeensis
GAATAGTTCTCTGGCGAACAGTTCGGGCCATCACTAGTAGCAACTTGTGAAAACGATTACAATATGCACATTTCCTGTGGCTTATATAAGCCACTCTGAGTGGGAGCTGTGTGCTTTCTGGGTAATGGCCAGTGCTATTATATGGGACAGGGAGAAAGGGTCCTCAGTAGTATTTGTCTTTCAGGTAGATCAGTTGAAAGTTTACAAACAACTTCTTTTCTCAAATTCTTAACTTACAGTGGGGCAGAAAAGTATTAAGTCAGCCACTAATTGTACAAGTTTTCCCACAAAGCTAAGAGAGGCCTGTTATTCTTATCATAGGTACACCTCAACTATGAGAGAATGGAGGGAAAGAATCCAGGAAATCACAAAATAATTTTTAAAGAATATATTTGCAAATAATGGTGGAAAAAAAGTATTTGGTCTCTATGAAAAGTTCATCTTCAATACTTTGTTATATACCCTTTGTTGCCAATGACACAGGTCAAATGTTTTCTGTAAGTCTTCACAAGGTTTCCACACACTGTTGCTGGTACTGTGCCCCATTTCTCCATGCAGATCTCCTCTAGTGATGTTTTGGGTATGTTGCTGGGCAATGCGAATTTTTAACTCCCTCAAAAGGTTTTCTATGGGGTTGAGACCTGGAGACTGGCTGGGCCACTCCAAGACCTTGAAAAGCTTCATACAAAGCCACTCCTTTATTACCCGGGTGGTGTGTTTTGGATCCTTGTCATGCTTAAAGACCCAGCCATTTTCATCTTTAATGCCCTTGCTGATGGAAGGAGGTTTTCACTCAAAATCTCACAATAAAGGGGCCCCATTATGGATGCAGTGTGAAATTCAAGACACTGCTATCTCAGAATGATAGTCTTGTTAAATTTACAATGTGATTTCAAGATGTCAATACTGTCCGGTCAGTTTTCTCCAAGCAAAGCTCTGCATCTATTAAGATGCCCTTACAAAGGGACTGCAGAACAAAGCATCAGTAATCGAGACAAAGGTCATCAAGACAACAGGTACATTCATGGTCAGTTAGACCCTGATTCTTTATAGTTGTAGTTCTTTGTAACATAATACAATATCAGATCATTATTTTGTATGGAGATTTTAAAACATTGGCCAATGTAATAAGTGGAATTTAGCCAAGCTACATGTTTCAATAACAAGCTATAGCTTGGTTTTTACCATCATGTATTCCTTTTATGGAGGAAAAACTGGTTTGTTTGCTACTAAGGAATATTTTTTGGACTATAAAGCAGGAAAACCAGGAAAAAAATATTTCATATTTAAAAGTGTTCACATGAAGTGGGTTAATGCAATATTAAATGAATGCAATATCAGATTCAGCCAGTAGATGTCACTAGCAGCAGTAAACACACACAGCACATCAGGTCACCTCTTCACTGATCGGGAGGAAGGGGGCAAAAGGCTGCCCAGTCTCTCCTCTGCTCTCCCTCTCCTCTCTGGCTGCCTGTGTTCGTGGAAGCTGCAGTGATTGCCGTTTCCTCCTAGATGACAGTGTAGCTATCCCTCTCTTCATTGCTTATGCCAGCAGGGCTCTGTTGGCATAAGCAATTATACAGTTAAGATGGGAGATCCAGCCGTGGGCGGATCTTACATTTGACAGCTCCCTGACTAATCTCCTTGCCGTGAGAGCTGGTGGGGAGCCAAAGCACGACCGGCTGTGGGGGTCTCACATTCGGACCATAAAATGCAGGTTCTTTTCCCCCTGATTTTGGGGGTGAAAAAGTATGTCTTATTGTCCGAAAAAAATGGTAATCCACAATCATCTAAAAAATTACGGACATGTGCATACATTTTTGCTTGATTTCATTACTTTGGATGGGAACAAACAAAAGTAACAGCTGGTGCACAAGGGGTGCACGGCCAATTCTTGGCAAGACCAGCCGTGCATGATGATGTCATCACGCACGGTCGATCTCATGAGACATCGGCATAGAAACAGGACGTCTATTCCGAGCTTTTCTTATTTGAATAGCACAATCAAGCCTTTTTAAAACAGAAGGTATTTACATGGCCCAATCCAGCACAAATCCCAAAACTTTAGGTGGAAGCCTGCGTTTTAGGACAGTGGGCGGGGCTATGCAAATTATCCCTTTTCGCCCCATCAGCCAAATGCACATCCAGAAACCGCTGGTGTACAGTGCAAATATAGCCTTTTTGGTACAGAGCCATTTATTCCAAACTGCATACAGCTGTTTCAGGCTCCTTGGCCATCATCAGTGCAGTGCATGGAAAACATGGCTCTATGGTGTGGGGCTTGGAAGCCGAACAAAGAGAAGTACCCGTGAAGGTTATGGTGAGAAGGGAGGAAAGGAATCAAAAAGCCCTCAACTTGAGCAGTGCATAGCAGAATGAAAGACAATTTTTGTTAGCTATTCTGAACTAGAGATTGTCGATTTTTTTTTCCAAAATTTGACCATTTCGATGATTTCGAGTTAATTGCAAAGCCCCTAAACATAGTATCATGGAGATGTAGAGAAGGGTTGGGGCTATACTCCAAAAAAACAAGCATGACTAACACAAATAGTTTTTGCACAAATTAGGTTCAAAGTCAAGTAAAAATTTCGAAAAATCTGAATTTCAACTTTGTTTTTGAACTTAATTTATGCAAAAACAACATGTGCTAGGGCAAAACTATTTTTTTTTCAAATGTTCCCACAACCCTTCTTTACATCCCCAGCAATGTTGGTGATGATATCATGTTCAGGGGCTTTGCAATCAGCTCACAAAATCAGCAAGTCAAAAAATTCGACCATCTCTATTCTGAAACTCTAATGCTGCATTTCTCTAAGCTTTGATTTCAAACATTAAATTTTTGTTACGCCTGGCTGATTGTTCATCAGTTGAATTCCATGGCATGCTGTAGCCTCGCACACTGAACAAAGCCTTCCAACATACCAAGCCCGTCTGAATCCCCTCTCTAGCTACCGTACTCTTCTCCTCCTGACCTCCTCTTAATTAAAATATCACTCAGTACTATTTCCCCTAGCCTTCCTAATGCTAGGCATACACATGCCGATAAGCGGCCGATTTTTAATCCGTCAGTCAGGTTAAAAATCGGCCGCTAATCGGCATGTGCCCACATCCCTGTCGCCCCACTGCTTGGCCGGCCAGAGAACGGACATGTCCGATCTTCTCTGGCCGATGCAAGCCGATGCCATAAGCTGCAATGGAGAGGGCGTCTTCATTGCAGCTTATGGCCAGCACACAAAGGGTGCCCAGCCGACTGAAGGGGCCCCAGAATGCAACGGGGTGCTAACGTGATGACGTCATCACGTTAGCATCTCGGCAAACATCGGAGTAGGTCGGTCTGACCTACTCGGTATGTGTATGCCCAGCATAATTAGCAGTAGGCTTTGAGTGCCTTATTCAGATCCAACTAAATGTTTTATGGCTACAGTAAGGATCTGAAAGATATACTCTACAATGTCCTGTCTCAGGTATTTTCAAGGTAAATTGAATAATAGATTATTTGTGCACAAGGTGTATTCAACAGTGAGTCTGGCATTTTCTAATAATGCATGGATATAAATCACAGGAACAGCAATAGAGATCTTTAGCCCCATTGATTATTGGACTGAAGCTTACATTAATTATGCATAACACTATGTACTGAAGGACTGTCATCTCTCGTTAATGGTATTATATAACATTTTAAGCCCAAAGGTATCTATTTTAAAAGAAAATTACAGCCAACATGACTTTTTACATTTTAGTTTTAGATACAGTTATCCTTTCTATTAATTTCCTGTGTGGCTAACATATGACAAAAGTTTGAATGCTTCCATTACAGTATATTGCAAATTAAGGCCTCATTCCCAGTTATGCAATTCAAATTGAAAGTATACTGAAAATCAAAGAAAATATACTTACATGATTTTTCATAAAATCGTTGAAAGATTCCAGATTTATCTGACAGGCTTTCTGGGGTTAATTCAGTACAATATCGCAAGTGGCCAATGGGGGAGAAATATAACGGTTGATCTCAGGGTATCCTCCCCACCGCTGTGCATTATCACAGAGGATAGAGGATTGATTACAAGTAATATGCAGATTTTACTTAACCTCCCTAGCAGTTGACACAAACTCAGTTCTTCTGGAGTTTGAGTTTGTCTCAACAGCTACAGGAATGGGGATCGGAAAAATCTGATATACCGCCAGAAAGCTGTGGGGATTTTCTATATTGCCACAGCATTTCTGGGGTTTCGAAACCACCCCTTTGGCATCATCATGGGGGGGTGCCATAGACCTCTATTTTAATGTAGGGGCGTCCCAGTCCACGACACCGCCATTATTGAAGCAAAGGGTCATTCAGGAAATTCATGCGGAGTATTATGCCAGGATTGCCGTGGTAGGGGCTGACCATGAGGGAGGTTAATATAGGTGAGTTTGTTTTTTTTTAGGTCCGCACATTATACATGTTCTGTGCATTCACAACAAGTGGACGTTTTATTCAATGACCTTGTTCACATTCATGTTATAACAGACAGGTGTATACAGGCTCTACAGTATGGCCACTCAAAACTGATATCTTAACGTTTGTTAGATACTGAGGAACAGAAATGGCCAATGAGATGTTGAAACTTTGACATTAGCTTGCAAATTGTTTGTAAACTAAAACGAAGCCAATCAAGCACAACAGCTGCTGGGCCTGACTGGCTCAATTTCAGTGTCATGCTTTGGCATGCTAATGTCAAAAATGTGGCATGTTATTATCCATTTCTACTGGAGAATTAAATTCCAATTCCTTCCATATCTCCAGAGCTCTATAGTTGGGAAATCTGTTCTAAGGTCATGGTTTTACTCACCTGTTGTTGATACTATGACATACAAAGTATGTACGTCCCATAAAATGATTGTATTTTTATATATTTAACATTGTGTTTTGTTTTGTGGTTAATGTGAAGTCAGCAGTTACTTTAAGCTAGTGTCTTGACATTTTTGTGGCATTTTGTATTATGTTTTGCAGCAAGGATTTTCTTAAAAAGAGGATTTTGTATGGTGTTATTCTGGAGTTTGGATTTATTTTACGGTTGTGCTATTTTTTTTAAATAAAATTATTATTCATTACTGTGGGCATTTAGTATATTCCTTTCAAACATCAACAGTGATTTTATAGAAAAAACTTGGCGATACCCTCCAAAGCCATAACAGTGCTGGGAAACCCTGTTCAAAAAGAGCTTCAGCTCTATGAACATAAGAGGAATCAGGCATGGTTGCTTAGGGCATGTGTCTTCCCCACAGCATGCCCGCCTATACATGCTGCCAGATTTCTGTACCAAAAGCGCACCATAGACTTTAATGGAAATTTAATATTTCACTGAATAATAATATAAAAATAATAGTTCTGTTTTTCTACTAAATCCTTAGATCAGAAGGAAGATTCATGACCAAAAAACTAAGAGTTATCTGCAAGCAGAATAGTTGAACAACACTGCTGTTATTTACTGCATACACTGCATGTTGCAATCTTTGTATTCAAAAAATGTTGATTACAAGATGATGAAACACTTCCGTATTCAGAAAAAAATCCTCCAACACCTCCCCCCTCGGAGCCGCCGATACATAACACAGTAAGTGCAGCTTGGACTGTGTTGTGTACCGGCGGCTCCGATGATTCTTGACGGAATCCCTGCATCAGGCAGCACGCCGGGGGGGGTTGTTGGAGGAACACACAACACAGTAAGTGTTGTGTGCTCCTCCAACAACCCCCCTCCTCCCCAGTGTAAACCAGTAAAGTGATCAGGGCTGTTCAGTGTCCCCAGTACTAACCAATAAAGTAATGTGTGTGTCGGCGGCTCCGAGGCTTCTTCCTCATTTTCACGCCACCGGGGGGCAGAGGGATCTTTTCCTTCCAGGAAGAGTCATTTGTGTGATCGGAGCTGCCGCGGACGCGTGGATCGGTGAGTGAGCGCTGCGGGGCTCCAATCAGTGTTGGACAAGTCCAGCTCGTCCAGTGCACTTTCAGCATGTCAGCACTGGACGAGCTGGACTCATCACAACCGCTAGGGAGGTTAAGGGGAACCATGTAAATGTTTTTTAAAATGGCCTGGTCAACGCCCAGATCTCAATCCAGTAGAAAATCAGATGGTCAGATTTAAAGATTGCTGTTCACAAGGGCAAACCATCTAACTTGAAGGAGCTGAAGCAGTTTTACAAGAAGGAATGAGCAAAAGCCCATATAGACTTATCCTCAGCAACTTGGAGCTGTTATTGCCACAAACGTTGGCTATATTGCTATTGATTGACTTTTTCTGTCATTTTGTCCTATTTGTTGTTGCTTCACAGTAAATAAAAAAAAAATCTTCAAAGATGTGGGCATGTTCTGTAAATTATATGATACAATTTCTCAAACAATCAATGTTAATTGAAGTAAAAAGTTGTGAAAAAAAAAAAAAGTTGTGAGGCACCAAAATACAAAAAAAGGGGGTGAATACTTCTGCAAGGCACTGTAAGGAAATGTGCTTTAATGGTATTTGTATTGATAAAAAATATTGAAGTTATCGACTTTGTTCCGACTTTGGTACTTTTTTTATCTTCACAGTGAATTAGCCTGCGGCCATTTTCTGCATACTTGATTCAGTTTACTGACTCACAAAGTATTGAATATTTTAGATTTGCAGCGTTCCCTTTAAGATCAGCCTTACCGGTATGCAGATCTGCAATTAAGGGCCTTTAAGAAGACAAACACTTCTCCTTGGGTAAATTGATCCTGAAATGAAGCTATCAAATGAGAAAAAAAAGGAACAACTTGTTTCTGTAATTCAACGGTGAATTTGAAGTACTCTGCATTTCTTTGCCCTTGTCGACTATTCCCTGATGACTTTCTCAGCTTGGTGACCCTGCAGAGAAAAATCATGTCTTTAAACAAGGCACTTTGGAAAGTGCCCCCGGCGTCTACCTCTTTCTGTCTCCTCCAGTTTCAAAGCATTTGAGCATTCAGTTTCTTGCTGTACACAATGACCTGGAACATGAAGTCCCTTTTAAGTGGGATTCTGTACATTTTATTATCATTATTAAAATAGCATTATTATTTTCAAGACCTGCTATAATCAAGTGCCTGTAAGAGTGGGAGAAAAATTTTTATTGAAACGGTGTACGTTGTCGGCAGGGAACTTGTCTTTACAGAATATGCACACCTTAAACATTATTTTCCATACTTTCTTTCATTTGTGCTGACTCACTGTGGGAATTACAGAATTATTGTTTGCAAAGTGCTTGTAGGTGACAAGTGGAAATGGTAAGCTGTTACTAGGCAGGGGACTTTGCATTAATCTGGTTTTTAGAAGTCGTTTTAGTTTTGATTTAAGGCTTGTGGGAATTACACTGACTCGATGATTTGGAGCTAGAGAGAATCTTGCTAGTAGCACAAGATGTCATGGCGCTACTCTGGCTTCCCAATATCGGGCAGAACTAGCTGTCAGTCAATCGCTACTTTGAATGAGGAACTGCTGGTCCCATTCAAAGTATAGGATACGAACAAGGTTTCCCAACATGGTGGTAACGGTTTGGCAGCGCAAGAATCTATTGATCTCACTCGAAAAATGCCATACATGGTAGATTTTTTAACACATCCCATGGATTCCAGATGATTTTTAAGCATCGTCTAGCAAACACCTTGATTAGTTTGAAGGATGGTGGGATAACAGCCTCTGCTGTTACACATTGTATTGGGGTCCCCATACACCGCTAGATTTCCTTTAGATCTCCTTTTGTTTTACCAAAACCCATGTAATATGAGGGGACTTTGTAAACAATCAAGTTACCTGTGTTAATGCACAGAAGACCTTACTACATAGTTGTTGGTAGATCTAAAGGATACCTGACAGTAGATCTAGGTGGCATGGCCAGCTTAATTTGTGGTCTTCACAAATCATGCTATCAAGGAGCTGTACATGCATGTTGGTATAGAAGTTCACTCCTACCATCTGTGGATGCAGCACCACAATTATTTTCTGTATCCACACCACATTGCCCTACTCAATGTTGATTAAACAGATTTTTCTGTCACAATTCAATTTTAAATCATTACTTTTGACACAATAGTCACAATATTCTGTCCTTTAACTTCAGTATTTGCTTTGCCTATTTTTAGGAAGGACAACCACCCCGGAACAAGGACTGACTGTGGGTGGTCACTGTTGGGTCCCATTGGGATAACATATGTTTTGAGAAATCATCTGCTTTCTGGATGAGATGATGGGTTAGAGGGTACACATATCTTAATATTTGTGTTTGCACAGCAGAATTTACATGGTTAAGTTTGAAGCATTGATTGGACGGTTTGGGTAGGAGGCGGTCAATCAATTAATATGGTAAGATATTGTGTCATCTTGAGCTGGCATCGTTAGTCCAGAAAACAAATGATGCCTGAATACATAGGCTGTGGTTGAGATCAGAGAAACATTACCACAGACTTTTCTAAATGCAATTGCACGGCTTAAGAAGGAGGTTATTTGTAGCAAGCCAGTGAGATGGTCACTTTTCAACTTGCAAATTGGAGAGATGTAAAAGCCCCTGAAAAAAGTAGGAGAAAAAAGATGATCACCAAATTAGCGAGAATTAGGCAAGGTTGGAGAACATTGAAAAAAAAGTTTGCTCTCGCCACATGTAGTTCAACATAAATTAAGTTCAAATTAAAGTCAAAGCTTCAGATTTTCGAAATTTTACTGATTTAAAATAATTTGGAAAAAATTACATACCATAAGTTGGTGTTGATACCATGTCAGGGCTTTGCAATTACTCGAAAAAGTCGAAATGGTCGAATTTTTAAAAAAAAATTTGAACACTTAGCAGCCAGTTGGTGGCGGTGTCAGTCAGTCAGTCATGCCCAAAGTAAATTTACAGTCAGGTGGTAAGATGAGAAGTGGCTGCGTCCTCAAAAAAAAAAATGTATTAAGGTCTCATACAGTACTGTGCAGTCAAATTCTCTCACAAGGTCGGAAAAGGAGGTCCATGAATTAAGGACTACAAAAGTGATGAGCGATAGCAATATCGAATTCGTGTATTTAGAATAATCCGACATAAATGCGATCCATCTTAATCGAAATATCAACTACGACTGAAGCGATTTAAAGCGCAATTGCGATCAATATGCGCAATGCATGCAAGTCAATGGAGATCGATATTCGACTGGGAGAATACGTCATTTCCGTTTAAAAAATGCATTGGATTATATAATCGCGATCCCATTCATGGCAATGGATGCGAAAATTTGCAATCTACAATCGCATACAATCGCGAAAAATCGCGATCGCGTGGATACCAGAATGATATATTCGCAATATTCGCAAATGGCGAAATAGCGAATTCAAGCTAAATATTCGAAATCGAATATTCGAGCTAACCTAGATACAATTTCAAAGTAAAGTCACTATAAGTCAGGGTGTCAGCACCTGAAATGAAAAAGGTGAATAAAAGATTAGAGTTAATATGAAGAACCAAATGCAAAAAATATATACGACCAGAGCTGTACAGAGGCTTTTTGCGCATGGTAGATTGATGTCACCCTTGCAGAAGGAAATATAGCATATACGGTTATGCTAAAAGATGTGGTTACCAAAAATGAGGATATTCAAGTGCAGAACACCAGGTAATTTATTAAGCCGGTAGTCAGAGTGTGCCACAAATGGGATAGGTTACCTGTTCCAATCGAGCTGGCGACATCCTCCAGCAATGTCTACCTGGTTAGTTGCTGGTGAGAGAGATGCATGGGGACTGGCCGTTTCATTTGCCTGAAAGGCATAGGTGTCACAAAACCAGGTTAGAGTAGGCATGAAAATAAAACAGATTACTCTGTACTGTGTTTACATTTTTGTACCACTTTAGGCAAGAAAAAAAGGCACAATTGTACCACCTGGCCACATGGCCTCTGGGGATGCCATTTTGCTTCATGGTAATCGGTTCCCTCCATCACCACGGCGTTGCCATCTGGGAAAATGTCTTACATTACATTTTAGGTTTACCCTATGTTATTGAGGACAATGATAGAGAATAACATAAACTGAAGATTAACATCTGCAATGCCCTAAGAAAGTTTTCCATTTTTTGTTTACGGCCGGAGTACTTTTTTATACACTCTTCATCCAGCCAATGCAGAGTTAAAGAAGAAGCAAAAAATCTCAAGAAATTCTAATTAGATTTGGAGCTTCAAAAAAAATTCTATTCTGGAGGAAGCAGACTGTCACACATCAGTCAGCGTGTCACTGAATGATATGTATGCAATAAATGATTCATGCTTTATCATGCTGTACAGAGAGAAGAAAGCATGACAGAAAACTATTTTTAGTTTTGCTGACCTACAACTAACACATGTATGAAAGTAGAGGGCTTACTGGTCTTATGCACAAGGGTACCGGGTTGGAGCAAATGCCCTTGTCTTTCGTTCACCTGTAAATTTTACTTACAAAGAATAAATGCTTTTTTGTGGCTTTTAGACTCCGTTCACATTCTAAATGTAAGTGTATGTAAACCTTAACAATGAGCTTTTCTTATTTGCTCCTTTCTGCTTGTTTTGATATATCTTTTAAGGTGTTTTATTCTAAGAAAAAAGTCCATTGGTCCAACCAAAAATCCAGTAAACAGATACATGTTAGTTACATTATTCCCATCTACATAATTCACAGGACAGAAGGAAGAGTTCTATAGTCCTATACCAGAATGAAAACAATTACTATTATTATCTTGTATTTATATTGCACCAACATATTACGCTGTGCTTTACTGAGCATATACAGTCCCTACTGTTGTGGTGGGCAAATAATAATCCTTCAGGTTTAACTCATTGCTCTCAATTAAATGTTAGGTATAGGCCATGCATGGATAGACATAGATGGGCAACACACACAACACAGATGCTCTTATAAGTCTATGAAAGTCTGACCTTTAATGCACACAGCGCATACAGATTTACCGATTATTCATTATGAAAGAGAGGGAGGGATGTCAATAAGTGTCTCAAAATCTGGTTAGAATGGTCATGAAAATAAAACAGTACCCTGTACTGTGTTTTTTGTACCACTATCATGCTATCACCCTGATCTTTAGCTCCTTCCACAGATTCTTAATTGGATTCAAGTCAGGACTCTGGCTGGGCCACTCCAAAACATTAATGTTGTTGTCTGCTAACCATTTCTTCACCACTTTTGCTGTGGGTCATTGTCATGCTGAAATGTCCACTGGTGCCCAAGGCCAAGTTTTTGTGGTCATTGAGAATCCTCATGTATCGCTCTTTTTTCATGGTGCTGTTTACTGTGATTAGGTTCCCTGGTCCATTGGCTGAAAAACACCCCCAAAGCATTAGGTTTCCACCACCATGTTTGACAGTGGAGATGGTTTGGGTTGAAGGCTTTTCGTTTTTTATGCCTAATGAAGGAAACATCATTGTGACCTAACAATTCAATTGTTTCATCTGACCATAACACAGAAGACCAGAAGTCCTCTTCTTTGTCCAGATGAGCGTTTGCAAAGGCCAAGCAAGCTTTTTTGTGCTTTATCTGGAGAAGTGGTGTCCGCCTTGGTCTGCATCCGTGGAACCCAGCAGTGTCCTTTTGATTGTCTGCCTTGAGACATTGCCTCAATACAATTAATTAGGGTAATTAGGATGCTTTAGAAGAGCTTGGACTATTTGGAATGGTATAGAACTTTGGATTTTCCCACAGACTGTGACAGTTTGTGAAGGGTATGAATAATTTTGGACTGGACACTTTTTGCTTAAATGTAAATAAAAGCTGAGAATTTTTTTTCCCATCAAAAATTACTTGCTGGTTGAATAAAAGTAACTTTAAGTAAAAATTTGCCAGGGGTATCAATATTTATGGGCTCAACTGTATATAATGATAAAACTACACATTTCAAGTTACTTCTAAAGTTTATTAATTATTTATAGATTTTAATCAATAAATCAAATTCAACCAAATAATAATTTTCACTCAAATTGCAAACACTGAAGATAGCCATTTACGGTTCAATATTTCCATTTAAGTCGAGCACATGGGAATGGATCCTGCTCACCTGGTACAATAGACCAAAGTGATCGATATCAAACAGAAAATTGAACTCTGAAAAATGATCGGACATGTTTGAAAATTTTTGTAGATCATACAAATACCATATTTTTCAGACTATAAGACGCACCGGACCATAAGACGCAGCCAGTTTTCAGGGCAGGAAAACCAGAAAAAAAAAGATTTAATACGTTTTCACATCAATTGGGTTAATGCAATAAATTCAATGAATGCAATATTCAATTCAGCCCGTAAGTGTCACTAGCAGCAGTACATTCTAAGCACATGTCATCCTCCACACTGATTGGCAGGAGGAGGGGGCAGACATCTGCAGAGTCTTCTCCTCTCAGTCTCTGCTCTCCTCTCCGGCTGGCTGTTCCTATGTCCGTGGGAGCTGCAGAGTGATTGCAGTTTCCATGGATGAAGAGAGCAAAAGATGCCAGTTCATCTATCTCTCTCTTTATTGCCTATGGCAGCATAGCAATTATGGCATAGGCAAATATACAGTACAGCTGGGAGAGCCAAAAGCTAAGCTGGAAGCCAAAGCATGACCACCAGCAGCCAAGTGGCCGCAGGGGTCGCGCATTTGGACCATAAGACACAGACACTTTTTGCCCCCAATTTTGGGAGTGAAAAATGCGTCTTATGGTCCGAAAAATATGGTATGTACAGAAGGAATCGATTCCTGTAAAGGAATTGGTTGGTTTTAAATCAATCACACTGTGTGATTGTACAATCGATCGATGTTTGACTAGAGATTGATCTTAAATCGCACAATGATCACAAGACGATCGAATGGATGATCGAATCACAAAATAATCAACCTGTGTATAGCTACCTTAACAGTAACTAATAGAATTTCACAGTAACATTTCGAGACATCTTGTGAATATTGTAATACATTTTTTTACAATTTTCTTTTTGGGGCACCAGTACAGCTTGTTGCCAAGACAGCGAGAGACCTTAGTTACACCTTTTTATATTTTTACAGTACAATAATTGTGTCTAATCACCCTAGGACATTTAATTGTGCTACTGCTTAGATCACAAGATGAAAATAATGAGAAAACTCAAAACTAATTAAAGTAATGTATCCATCACGTGCAAGGACTGGCATATCTGATGTAGTATATTTTTGCCTTTGGGTTAAGATAAGCTGACATGTGTTCAGTAAGCACAGATGGCTCAGGCCTTCTGAATTTAGTGTAGTGGACACATCTTGCTAGCTATCTTTTTTTGTGCAGTCTTGTGATTTGGGAACCAATTGTCCTTAAACATTTGTAACGTTCTTGATGAATATTATCTCTTGTCATATATCTTCTCCTACATCAATCACATAATATTAGGGCAGCCCTAAATTTGGCCAGTTGGAAATGGCCTGACCCACCACTTCTTACCCCCAGTAAAGGTGCGCCAAGTGCCTCTGGCACATAGCTGACTCCCACCCATGTCATGGCAGTAGATGCAGCTGCAGAAAAGTAACTGTTCATTGGAAGAAGAAAAAAAGAAAAGCTAGACCAGGGGTGTCCAAATCTTTGCAAAGAAGGCCAGGTCAGGTAAAGATGTGTGTGGGACAAGCCTTTTGCTTGATATTCTTTGAACCATAAAGATTAAATGCTACTTCTGTTTATCATGGGGCAGATCTCTTCATTCACCCATCCTTTGTGAGTATGACTTGGGCAAGACTGAGCTGTGGAACAAATGAGAGTGCCAGTACTCTTTTACTAATTCAAGTAAACCTCCCCTTGTCTTGCCTGTCTACTTAAATAAATAGCAGACACTTGACATCAGAATGGTTTTCTGAAGTGGATACAAAATGTATTTCAACTGAATGCAAATACAGAAAATGCATAAAACTAATCAAGGTCCAAGACGGTGTATCCACTTCTCCACACCACAACAACCAGTGCTGGCCACTAGCCCTCCAAACTACCGGCTCAGCATGTACTTCTGTCCCACTGGCTACTTCTACATTAACTTAAACTTTGAAGCAACCTTAACCATGTGGGTCATTGACCCCACAAGAGCCCAATGTATCAAAAACCTGATGCATGTCATACCACCAGCAGGTCACCCCAGAACGTTGACCCTTCTGTATCTTCATGGACCTGCTGTGACAATAGAGCAACAGAGAATAACACATAAAAAAGGGTGAGGGAGGGTTGAGGGTGCTCTGATTCACAGTTTTTCTTCCATGGGGCTCCGCCTTCTTTGACGCGTCTCTTTCTGTTCGCCGATCCCATCCTGCCCCAGTCAGGGAAATATTGTAAAGCATAAGCCATACACCTTTATAACACTAAAGGTCCCCATATACCCTTCAGAACTCCTTTTGTTTTATCAAAACCATGTAATATGAGGGACTTTCTGAACCGTCAAGTCTACCTGTGTTCAATCGCAGAGGACCCTATTCTACATAGTTGTTGGTAGATCAAAAGGATATCTGAGAGAGAGGTCTAAAGGTGTATGGCCAGCTTTATAAAGGCTGCTGGGACTTGTAGTTCACCCTAATTTTTCCTGACACATGGAGAATCAGCAAGAAGATTCCCCAGCACTTCTCACCTAAATGCTGCATTCTGATAGTAGGGATAATCTGCATGGTGAAGCAAAGCTTATTATTACATTTGAAGAAAGCCTTTTAGCCATGTGTACAGAAGAACAAAAATCCAAACAAAGAGCACTGGTTGGAAATTTTGATGTCTGCCCACCTCTGGGAGTGAAATGGTGTCACCCCAGTGTGGATGGCTTCTGCAGAATATTTTCTTGTTGACTTATGCTCCAGGCCGGTGTAATTATATTAATATGTATGTGTAAATGATATGTAATATGTTAATGTAAATTGCAGGATTCTGATCTGATTCTGCTTGATCGCTGAATTAATATTAGAATTAGTATATTAGAACTATGTGGTGAGCTTTACTAAAACTACTAACTCCCACTTCTTTTCTGGGTTTGGGAATGATAAGAGGGAAAGGTGTTTGCAGTCCAAATAAGTAGCACACCGATGACGCAGAAGATGCGTCGCTGGGAGCTCACCTCACAGGTGTATTTGCCGCATCCCAGCACGGGCACAGTTTTTTTTATGAACAAATTGTGCACGTACTGTGTTTGGGCATAATGCCCAGAAGGCTGACAGTAGATGGTTTGGATAAAACATGGACATGTCAAAACCATTGGCAAAGAAGGCAGGGTTTGGCCAGGTAAAAATGTGTGCGGGCTGACCATTTTGTCCAAAAAATTTTTTAGATCTCTTCCTGCCATTATTTTGTCAAGCTTTATCCATTCATTTCTAAACCATTGATAAAGGCTGCTGAGACTTGTAGTTCAGCCTAATTGTTCCTTACCCCAGAAATCCTAACTTTTCCCCTAGCTAAGGCATATGGAGAACATTCCATTTTTGGAAATGATGGTGTCAGGCCTCCTCTAATGGTAAGGGGATATCTATTTCCAACATTTTTTATCCACAAAAAAAATCCTAAGGCGGGAAACTTCTATTACTACATACATTTTGTACATGACACCTCCTTCTGCACCTTATTGAGCAGCATTATTGCATTTACTCAGGATTGAAACAGGGACTACACTTGCATCTCATATCCTTTACTGTATTACAACACATCTGAGTGGCAGGACATGTCCATTAACAACTCTATACCTTCATCAAGGATACTTACCTTGAGGTTATTTAAATCAGTTGACTATTACATTGGGACAGTATTTTGTGTTTGATTTGCTCCTAAAGGAAATAATAAGTAAAGTTTTTGAAATAAAAATCCAAGCCAGCAGTCAAGCCGTTAAATTCTGTAACACATATACAAAAAATTCTAAAACGCCAGACGAAGGGAAAAAAAACCACATGAAATATTTATCATGCCAATGAATTTGCAGGTTTATAGGGGCTGTAGTTAAGTACCTCGGGACAAATGGCTCCCAAACATCGGCTATTGAAATACACAATTGAAACTTTAATGATTTGGGTGATAAAACACATTTGAATTCATGCTCAAGAGCAGATTCCTCTCCATCGTCTGACTGCTGAACGGAAATGAAAATATTACTGAAAACACTCATATATATTCAAAAATGTCCAGGCTCCCTGGGTGTCCTTTGAGTTTCCTACTGAACATAATTTGCCTTTAATGGGAATTTTGTATGTGGAGATTGGATTATTTGAACACAAACAGCCTGGGTGGAAATTCGACTTCTCAGATGTAATACGATTGTCAGAGCCTCCAAACCAAAATGGCATGTTTATTGTATGCATGTCAGAGTCTGGAAAGAGGTAATTCTGTTAGATGGATCTGTTAAAGGAAAAAGAAAATAGGCAATACAAACACTGCAAAACCCCATTTTTAATTAAAGGGACCATGTTACTGGACTATTAATGCCAACAACAATCTGCCCCAAAGACTTATATGTTTTAAATTTAGTGTGGACATGGTATTTATAGAGGAAAGGCTCCCTTCTCTACAGTACATATCTAAAAGCTGTCCTACCAGCCAATGACAATGCTCGAACATGCGTATATAAAACTAACCAAACTCATTGCTTAACAAACTTCTACTTGCAAGGGGACTATGAACAAAGTGTACGAGCAGATATACTTACATGAGTCAACTATTCACAGCAAGGAAAAAGAAACCGTGTTTGTGAGGGGGCCAGTCGGTCCACTAGGGGGAGCCCTGGGGCTTAGCCAATTAGAAGGAACCTCTGGACAGGAAGTGGGGCCTGTGTTGCAAGGGAGGAGCCTGAGGGTGGAAGCAGGTGCTGGTGTGGTTAAGGAGAACCCGGGCCTGTTGAGGGGAGAAAGCCAAGCATGCAAATGGCTCCCAGGCAAAACAACCTGCTAGGTCCTGAGCTATGACAAACTTGGATGAGCCCTAGTAGGGTGCTTCAGCAACAGCTGTCGGCTGACAGTGCTGTCTACACTGAACCATGATCTCCCGAGGGGTAAGCGATGCTGGTACAGACCTCTGAAAGCATAACTGGGGTCCCACCTTCCTGGGTACCGGAGAAAGCCACCAAGTGGAGAGTAGAGATGGTCGAATTTTTCGACTAGCTGACTTTGTGAGCTGATTGCAAAGCCACTGAACATGGTATCATCAAAATTGCTGGAGACGTAGGGAATGGCTTTAGGAACATTTGAAAAAAAAAGTTTTGCTCTAGTACATGTGGTCTTTTCATAAATTAAGTTCAAAATCAAAGTTGAAATTCTGAAATTTTGACTTGACTTTGAACTTAATTTGTGCAAAAACTATTTGTGTTAGAGCAATACATTTACATGTAGTATACCTCCAACCCTTCTCTACATCTTCAGCAAGTTTGGTGATGATACCATGTTCAGGGGCTTTGCAATTAACTCGAAATCCTAGAAATGGTCGAATTTTCAATTCAAATTCGCAATATTTCACAAATAATTATACTAATATTTAATTCAATATTCTAAAAAGCAAAAAAGCTATGCATTGCGAAAATATGATTATCCTCAAAATGAATGTCACATGTGGTATATATTTTCACATTGCGATTATATATTCTCAATGAATGGCCATAAGAATACCTTTTCTTCACCACCTAAATAATAAAAGACAAAAAAGTTTATAATTTAAACATAATTTGCTAAAATATATTATAAACAGTTCAGTACTGAGGAGATGCTTGTACAACGATGCAGAAAAAAATGTAAGGCTAGAGTTCTGCTTTAATGAACACTTTGTCTTATCTTCTAGACCATTGACATATTAAAGCTTCTTCTTTTCTAGTTTCCCTCTTTTAATCCATGATTTTTTTTGTTTTATCGTTTGTCATAAAAGAATATTTTTAGTCAGCGTTTTAATTATCTTATCTGTTAACCATAATTAATCAAAGGCATTAAAATGTTTCAACAGTTTGGAAGCTGAGCAAACCCGGTTTAGCAAAATTTATGAATAAAAATATATATTGATCTGGTGAAGCTGCTGAATCTGACACACTATTAAATCCACATAAAAATCCTTGAGTTACGCTATAGACAAGTCAAAACTGGGCTGTTCCATCGCAGACAGACCCAGAGTAGCCGTGTGTGCCTTCCCAGTAAAATATAAACGTGTATATTGAAGCTTGCTTACGTTTAATAAAATTATTATGGCAACAATAAGGTATGGAGGGAAGCAGGTTTGAAAACAGATGTCACTTTTTATCATTCATACATGCTTAATATATGCTTAATATATTAAGGCATACATTTTGCTCATAACACATCTGCGTTGACGCTTGCGTTTTTTAACAAAGCAACAAAAATGCCTTCAAAAACGCAAGGCAGGGAGTTATACAAAATGCAAGTGCACTGCATGCAGTATGAATGGTAACAGATTTTCTATGAGAAAAAGCAGAACTGTAAAAATGCCCGTGTTTACAAAAAAGTGACACAGCACATACATAGTGTGAAAGGACCATGAAACAAAAAACCTTTATTGGTGATTAGTAGAAGATTGCAAAGTCCATTACGCAATATTGGTGGTCAATGGATAGAGATCTAACTAGCTCTCTAGCTCTGGGGCTAAAATAACAAAGTTGTCAGGAGCCTATATCATGGAACAGGATGAACCTGAGGAAGACCTTGTGCTTCACCTAACCAAAAAGTCTTCATTGCACACCGAACACAGCTTAATTAGTAAATGATTAGTTGCTCAAAAATCTCTTTCAGCAATCTTCTGGAATGATCTCTCTCCATTTATGTCATCTAGCACATAATTAAAAAACCTTAAAAATGGTCAACCATACATGTCCATATTTTCCATTCAACCAATTTAAAAAGAAATTTTTTTTGTGGTCAGGGAAATCAGTGATTGATTGTAGTAACAGATATGTGATAAAAAAATTTGGGATCGACTGAAAGCGTAATTGAATTAAGGTTCAATTTTAATACAACCGATTAAATTTTTCCAGCATGTCCGATAATTTTTCGATATAAAATTTCCCAATTTAATAATTTTAGGTCGATCTTACCATGTGGGCTGCCATAGACTTTCAATCAATCAACAAAAAAATTTGATTGAATTAAGTTGATTGAACAAAAAATCTAGACGTAGATGTAGATGTATGGGAGCCTTTATTCACATAAATATATATATATATATTTTTTTTTGGGGGGGGGGGG
>CM070037.1:69111140-69122373 GCA_036250615.1 Ptychadena robeensis
TTAATCGCTATACAAATCCAGAGAGAGGTGTGGCCTAACAGAAGGGGCAGGGCTTGTGTTAACCATTTATTTTTCACAACTTGTATAATTGTTGCTACAATAGTTTGCATTTCATCATAGAAGCTGACGGCTAATATTAAAAATAGTTCAACTGGCCCTTGAAGGTCCAGTTAATGTACATGACATTTACATAATGTTACCAAATAAGAAATAATTATAAACCCTAAAATTACTTTTAGACAACAGAATTAATTATGAGATGCCATGCTTGTTTATAGAGCAATTGCAGCTTTCCCATATGTGTACAAGGTAATAATACTATTTGTCACTGTATGGAAAGTTTGAAGAATTAACTCCATTAATAAGCAAGATATGGGCTGATTATAACTCTGAATGTGACCAAACACAAATCATTTGTGCAGGTGGAATTCTAAATGTTTAATGAGATTTCTGTGCTTCGGTGAACCTAAATATTATTACTTTTCAAACACACTTAAAATTAGCAAACATAAAATGAAATTGCTTTTTCTGATCCACGCTGAGCAAGGGGCTCTAGATCAGATTCCACTGTTGGTGGCAGAGGTGGTTGGAAGATGAACCTGAGCTTTAGAGAAAGAGCTTTTACTCTTGGAGGGGTTGCCGTTTTTTTACTTTTGGCCATCAAAGTGTATGCCTGGGTATAAAACAAAAAAACATATTTGGAACATTTCTGAAAAAAACATTTTTCCATGTTTTGTGTCTTCCTATCTGTCTATTAAATCCATTAGTGATCTCCTAAGAGAATGAGATGTCCAAGCTGTAGCTGTCTATACTCATGCTTTGAATTTGATCTCAGCAACACTTTAAAAAAGTTTACATCACATCTTAGTGCACTATATAGACTGTATTGTGCTGTAGGTAACACACGTTAAGCACTGTGCGTCGGCTCGGATACACTGTATAAATTTTTTTGATGAGCCAGCATTTTCTTTTCCAATAGAAGTGTAACTGCAAAGCTGCATCAGCGCATATCAGCGCATCCAAAATGCATACAGCAGTGTGTTATAAAAATGTATAATCCACAGCACAAAAAACAGCACTTATCAGCAAGTATGACAGTAATGAAGGTTTCCTATAGGAAAGATATGTACCATGCACAGTGCAGAATGTGTCGGTACTCATTTACCGACTAGTTGATAAGGCACCTCTCTGTGTTAGCACAGTCATGACTTTCCTTCTTTCTTCATGCTCTGGTGTCTTTGCCTTCCTATGATTGGAAGGAAAGAAGGGAACAGCAGATAAGTTTTTTCTCCTTCTGTCAGTGTTGGCTGGAAGGGGAGGTGATGTCTGTGTGATGAAGTCATGACTTGTCGTCCCGACCATGTGTTTAGTGTGCAATGACTTGACTTTACCAAATCATTAGTTGTTAATGCCCTAGTTACCCATAGTGTATGTAATATGAAAGAGCCCTTAACACCACTACATAAATATGTGGGAATCAAGTACACCAGTTGTAAATTTAAAAATAGAATGTTGTTCTAGAATTTCAACTGTTAACAGTTTTAAGTTTCCTTTTTTGTAAATGTTTGCAATTACTAGACTTCAGATAGGTCAGACTTTAGATAGGTCAGACTTTAGATAGGTCAGACTTCACATAGGTCAGTTTAGCAGCTGGATTCCCATGGTTGTGACACGCTACAAAAGTGGCTTTGCCTTATCTTGCTAAAATAAGCAAGGCTTTTCATAAAATAAGCAGATATTGTTAACAAATCTATATGTAACGTCCACTTATTAAGGACACAAAATGATTTGTGATAAATAAGTGGATTTTAGGTTTCTATACTATAGTTTGCTAACTATTATTCTGTTTAATGCCCGTTGACCACACAGGAGGTAAGGGGTATTTTTTTTTTACTGGGAATAATATAAAAATTCTTAAACATATTTTATGCTTTTTTCATTCTATCCAAATCTAAAAATAAGTGAAGTGACATTCACAAGTAATTCTGTCAGTTGAATCTAAGAATTCATTAACCAGCCCTGCAGAGAAGACTAGGCAAAAAAATTTGGTTGGAAGGGCTTGGACTGCAGCCGAAGAACCCCTCAGGCCCTGACACCTTATTTCTGCTAAAAGAGGAAAAAGAGGTGTTCGTGCGGCAAGTGGAGAAAATAATTAGCCTTCATGTACATGCCCCCAAACGAAGGGAATATCCATTATTTTGCAGGCTGTGGGAGTTTATAGCGAGCAACAGATTTGCATGGCGATGTCTGCCGGTAAAGTGCGATATGAATAATATCTATAGCGGGTTGATGTAAAATTGCTGTGTACAGCACTGTAATGGCTGCATAAGAAAAGCTAGGAGAGAGCAGTTCAAGGCTAATGACCCATTTTAGCTGGCACATTCACTGCAAGTTCTGAATATGAATTACAGTCGTATTAAGACTGCAGCAAAGACCTTGTAAAGAGTGAAGGATTCGGCTTCTTATAGAATTATACAAACTTGCATTACTTAAACTGTTATTTAGTAATCCTTTAAAAAATGGTATGATTGCACTACAGGTTTACACCGGACATGGGAAACAAACAATATTTTTTTCCTTTATTAACACAATTATTTTGATGAATGCTGCTCAACAGAAATCCGCTGTGTTTGTGTTTACACATGCTTTTTATATCATATATTCATCTAGCCAATGAAACAAAATGGTAATTATGGAAAAATGGATGAATAACCTGTAGACAAAAGTCCTAATGGAATGTGTGTTTGAAATACAGTTATACAGAAACCTGGGGGTGGTTTGTAGACAGGAGATATGTCTCTGCTTTTTATAGCCCTGTGTAATCAGAAAGAAGAGTCTGGGATAGTTGAAAGTAACTGTAAGGGAAGGAAGAAACCAGGTGGCCTTTCCAATTCTACCTCGGTATACACAGAGGATTTTAGCTTTATCAGTATTATTTTATGTTAATTTAGTATGACCTTAGGGCATCTGCGTGCTGTACATATCATATTCTTATCTAGCAGTATAGGAGCTTTGAAATAATTGGTCACTTATTGACCTTTTATGGAACCTGTAATTGTGTTTAATAATATGGAAGTCTAGCCGATTGCTTAGTTTCTGTTGCTATAAAATTAGTGCAAAGGTGGTGTAATGTTAGGTATGGCATGTGTATAATGGACGTTCCAAAAGTTGATAAACTTTTATTCAGGCATAAAAGCCAACATAGTTCAACATTTCAAATTGTCCCTTTCTGTCAAGTATGATTGCTCCAAATCGGAGCCAATTTGAAAACAGTTTGGCAACCAACTATGCCTCTATAAACCACACTCACCTCCACTAGGACTGTTGTCCCTTTTCATACCCAAGACACATCATTTACTATCAGGTCATTTACTATATCAGCATCAAAAAGACTTCTGTGAGGTTGTGTACTGTGGTTGTCATGTGTCAGGTTTTGAGTTAAAAATGTCTGTAGAACATTAAAAAATTTAAGCTCTTTCTATTTAAAAAAGTAATTTTTATCCTGGGGGAAGTAATTCCCCCAGAAGGAATTCTGCATTCTTTAAATAAATGTCAAAAGTAGGCCAGGAAACTAGTTTTTTTTACCCCTCTTTCCTGCCCTTTTCCTGCCCACCTTCCAGAATATTATTTTCCCCATACATCTAGCCATCTTTCCCATATTGACAGAAATTACAGGAGAGTTCAATTGTCTGCGCAGTAGAACCACATATCTACCCCCAGCCTTCCTCAGCCATGTCCTAGCAACCCCTTGCCAGATGCGGAAAAGGAGGCAATTAGTGCTGTGTAGAGTGATAACAGGAGCTGTCTTCTCCGCAGTGTGTTGGGTAAATTATCGTAGTTGTCCCTAGCTATGTCACCTCAGCTGGGTGGAAATAAATTGGACATTATTAAATTTCTTTGCAGGGTGTCAGAATAGCTTTCCAGAGTTCCCTCTCACCCTCATAGATTTTTTGCTTGAGGATGCTCCAAAGATTCTCAACAGAATTGAAGTCAGGGGAGGATGATGGCCACATTATGCACCTCTCTCCTTTCATGCCAACAGTAGCTAATGATGTGAAGTATTCCTTGCAGCATGAGATGGAGCATTGTCATGCATGAAGATGATTTTGATATGGAAAGCACGGTTCTTTTTGTTCCATGGAAGAAAGTTGTCAAACACTCCACATACTATTCAAAGTACATTTTTACACCTTTAGCAACCCTAGACTGGCAAGCTCCCACCTCATGATTCTGGAGCACCTCCTTGCTGACTTCTCAGCCTTGTTGTCACAAGGTGTCCATTCACCAACCATGCACTACTCCATCCATCTGGAGCATCCTGGTTTGCACGACACTCATGAGTTAACAAGACTGTTATAACATTAGTTTTCATGTAGTTCTAGGCCCACTGCAGTTGTTTCTTATTGTAAGCATTAGCCCAGATAGCATGGATAACTTGCCATAAACTTGTGGCAGGGTTACATTGCAAGTCGTGTGAACTTGCTGCACAGATTCTCTGGCAAGTCGTACACTTGCAGCACACTTGGAGCACAAGTTCTAGTTGACACTTTTTCAACTTACAGCAAATGTGCTTGGCAAGTCTCAGAATTTTTGCCACAAATCTTTTAACAGTACGATTCTTGAAAAAAAAGTTTTAGAGAAGGGTTGGGGGTATACTACAAACAAAGTATGTCTCTAACACGAATAGTCTTTGCACAAATTAGTTTCAAAGTCAAGTAACAATTTCGAAAATCTGAATTTCAACTTTGATTTTGAACTTAATTTATGAAAAAACTACATGTGCTAGAGCATAACAATTTTTTTTCAAATATTTCCACAATTCTTCTCGACATCTTCAGCATGATGACACTATGATGATAATACAATTTTCAGAGGCTTTGCAATCAGCTCACAAAGTCAGCTAGTCGAAAAATTCGACCATCTCTAATCTCCAGCAACAGGCACATGGTACTCTTTAAAGTGACCTTCCACTACTTAAGGAATTGAGGCCTGCTGTGCAATTGTCAGTTGTATATTGGAACATTGATATAATGACCACTTCACTATTTTACAAAAAAATACTATTCATAAATTTGCCTCTAGTGCTCATTTTTTATAACTTTCTCATGTGCAATATATTACATAAAACTGTATCTAAAAACAACTGGGTGCACTTTCTGACTCCAACTAAGCTGGTATTTTCCCAGATAGGATGAGAAGCTCATTGGCTTACTTTACTTGTTGCCTGGAGTTTCCTATTAAAGAAACATGACTTCAATAACGTAGCCTGGTTCTGGTTTATGAGCGTTGCAGTTCTTAGTAACCCGTGACATAAAAGAACGGAATTCTGTTCAGCACAACGTTAACTGCAGCCAAAGTGCACCATTTAAAACTTTAGGCCACTGAAAAACTTTCCTCTTGATGCCGCAAATCTGTAACTGCCATTGATTTGTGTGAGATATCTGCCTGCGGCCAATGCATATTAAAGCAGAGAGAAAATACCGCTTTGACATAAGACATACAGAAGGATTCTGATCTGGAAGAGCTAAATTGGATACCGTAGGATTCTGTTCTTTGCTATGATAGCTCAGCCTTGCTCAAAGCGTTACCTATTTGATCTTCACGCTCTGTCAGAGAGGCCTCACTACACTGTACGCAGCAAATGAAGACTTTCACGGGGATAGCATGGTTTAAAGGAACACTAAAACAGTGCGGCAAAAAAGTTTTAACAGTAAAAGGATTTTTGGTTAAATGGACCATATTGAGGTTAACTTTGCTTGTTGCTTCATCTGGGAATGGCTGGTCAGTCACAATTTGCTGCTGTGAATATCTTTCTTCATCTTCTTGCATAATTTCATACATGGCATTTGTTTAAACAATTTCTTTGGACTACAAAGAATCAATTTCTGGCTCCAAGCCATTTGTACCTTGTACAATTTATTTAGTAGCTTGGCTGTTATACAATTTAGGCACATGGAGAGTCATTAGAAATCCAATAAATACCTTGCAAAACTAGTTGTGACAATGCTACTATTATAATTGCTATTGGCTATGCTGCTCATGGCCAATATTTGGATTACTAATCTGTGCCTTGCTCTTGACTGCCCTTAAGCCTGCTTGGTTTTGGCCCGTTTTTCTGCCTGCCCTATATGCATACCTTGTTTGGACTCTGACCCCTGCTTTGTACCTGACTATGTTCCTGTCTTATCCTAGCTTTTACTGTGTTTATAGTGTGGTGCTTGCTGTTAGCAACCACCCTGACTTTTGGTCCTTTGTTAATCCCTGCTCCTAGACGGCATCCTTTGTGCACATAAAACCAGGTGGAAACCTAGTGCTGGGATGGTGCAACTAGTCATATGAGGCTGAGCGGGGGCTTGTCTATAGGTCAGAAAAAATCACAGATTTTTTCCAGATTCTTACAATCACGCTGATTTAGCAGGAAGAGGACGTTATTCTCCCTGCTAATTTCTCACCCCTCACATTATCAGCACAAGCGGGGTGAGTATCGCTCTCTCCCTGCTAGATCAGCTGAGAAGTAAACCCGACAACAGTACATGCAACACGGATGAAACAAGATCAGTATACCAGAAGTTGACAGCTAGGAGAGTGTAATGAATGCGGCAGAGATAGGGGGATTGCCATCTGGACAGCATTGACACAGGGCCTCAAACCAAAAAGTTAGAACAGGCTAAACCAAAAATCTATAAAAATTATGTGATGTGAAAAAATGGAAAAAAATCGGAACCTTCTCTCAACTGATTAGGTAAGTTTAAATATAGTTTAATAAAAGTGTTTAAAAGCGACATATCATTTTTCAGACAATTGCAACCTGCCTGAATATAATATTATTATATACGTTTCTGCAGTTGTCAGGGGGGCCTGTGGATATATATCCTAAGTTAATCAAATATAACATATGTTGAATTTAAAATAGATTTAAAAAGAAAATACTGTTATTTAACTTTTATCTAAGAAATGCTGTGATTTAAGAGGCTTTGCAATAAACCTAAAAAGTCAGATGTTTAAAAACAGAAATCTCTTAATTTTGCCATATCTTCTGAAAATGAATACTGGATGGTGGTGATATTTGGGTAATAATTATCTGTGAAAACATTTCAGTATTCTCTCCAAAACATAGAAGGAATAAGAAATATATGAATCAGAAGCTTAATTTTAAAATAGTTGTGGAAAACATGGAAGCTGCATCCATTCCTTTGTGTACAGGCACATTACTTTGCATGGTGTGTGTCTGTCTTTTCACATCTGCCCTGCGCACACTGAAAGTGTGAAAGTGTGTGTGGGGGGGGGGGATGTTGGGTTGATTCACGTGCTCCTCAGTACACTGGTGTACCAGTTGTGGTCATTTGTTCCCAAGACTGAATGGAGCAGTTGGAATGCCAAGAAAACTTGATTAGGCATAGAACAGGTTATTTTTTAAACCTCTGACGTGGTCCCAATTTTTCTGAAAAATGCTTCCTAAAGCTGTAGAGTACCATGTATTATAAAAGATAAATAATGGGGCATATGAAAGAATAGATATTCATGCCAACATTCCGAAATCCCAACACTTAGGACATGTGGCAAAAGGATATGCTAACTGCTGCTGCCCACCCAACAGACCATAGGATTTGTGATCCATCTAGGATCTATCTAGGAACCTATTGAGTGCACAAGGTAATGAAGTGGTTTATTTGTGATATTAGAGTGTTGGAACAAAGGGGTATAGTGGGGTTTGGAGGCTAAGCATGCCCAAGGATAAAGGGTTTGAAATTATTTTGGGTGGCTGGATATCCCATCTCTATTGGAGTTAGAACAGAGGTATTGGTTTGACTATATTTGCTTACCCCCCACCTCTCCCTCCTCTCCATCCTTCACCACTAGATACCTTGCAATGTACCATTTACGCACACTATCCTTGTTCGATCTAGTCTACACAGTTGAACCACTACAGGGGGTCTGTTTTGGACAGTGGTGATGTTCCCTACCTATGTCTATTGATTTGATTTTGTTGATTCAATTTGATTCTCACCCTTCTATGCAGGGAGGGGTTAGGGAGGTGGACCCTAATTTGCCATATCTCCAGCTGGGATTCCCTTAATCGATCCGTTGGACTCATATTGCTGTGTTAAAGTGTGTATTGATCCAGGTGATCCCCCCCCCCCACATTCCACAGGTATGTGATAAGAATTGCAGGCAACTGGACACGTGTTTTAAATCTGACTTATATTTGACTGTTTTTATAAGAATGTTTTGTTATGATGTGCAGGCCCCTGGGTTGACTTGTCCCCAGGTACCTTGACGTTTTATGATACGGTTCTACAGGATAGAACAAGGTTGTAATATGTATTGATTACAAGTTATGTAGCGATTACAAGTTATGAGTAATGGATTAATTAATTTTCTAACTAGAGGACAATATATCTGATCACTATTTATATAGCATGTTGATGTTTACAATGGGATTATGTATTAATACCCGTTCTGTATTCCAGGATGCAAGATAGTTTTAATCTTCGCTTCTAGGGTGACTCTGACTTTTCCCCTGATGAAGCCCTGTCTACCAGGGTGAAACGCTTGGGACTATTTACCCAGGATCATGACCATGAAGCTTTATGTGTTTATATTATATACATGACCAGCTGTTTAGGCTATCCACTATTTGAATTTATTATGTATGTTTTGTTTATTGTATTGCTCTTCAATAAAATTATACCTTTTAAGTTTATTGACAGTCTATGTGCCTTTAAAATCCCCGGGGTTAGCCACCCCAGATTTGTCAGAGGAAGCTCTGTCCAAATGTGTGTTTTTCTAATACCATGTAATTAGTTCGTATTTCCCACCTGCTCTCCCCTCTACACCTTGCCGGCATCACCAACGCTGAGGATGTGAGGGCACGGGATACCCATGTCTGTAATATAAAACAAGCATATGTTGAGGGCAACCCCCACCTCCCCGGCACCATTACTAAAGTCAGGGAGGTGGATCCTGCAACAAACACAGTGTATTCTGACACAGAGGGGCAGCGCAGGCACAGATGGTGAAGTTTACCTACCGCAAGTGTGGCTTGGGGTTACCACTATTAATAATTGAAACCCCTATTGATAAAGAGTGCCCAGAGCCGTCTGAAGGGAGGTGGGAGGGCACCATGACACAGGGCTTGCCGTGGGAGGAGTTGTATGCAGAGGTAGAAACCGGATGGGGCGGGGCTTTAGGCCCTTTTGTCCTGGAGCCAGAAGGAAGAGGTTCCTTTTGCTTCCAGGATCGGCACCCACCCACCTTCCCTGTTTTTGTATTGCTTGTGTTGCATGGTTCTTATGTTATGTTCTTTTGTCACAGCATGGCGGAAGCTCGGCAGTGCCGCAGGTCAAAGTAGAGTTAAAGTTCAGGTGACGTGTCGGTACTACATGGACAGTCACTATTTAATGGTGTTTTTTGTAAAGCAAAAGTACCCGCCGTGCTGGTAGTCGAGGGCTGGTGGCAGGTACAGTGGTTTTGAAAGGGAACTTAGAATTTGCGGCACTGTCGGGGGACCCCTCCAATGTATGTAAAAAGTTAGGATGTAATGTTATCTTTATGTGACGAGTTTACAGGCTATGGCCAAAAAATTGTATTTGCACTTTTCTATATAAATACAATGTTCCAAAGAATAAACTTTGTGCTAGTCTTATTTTCGATAAGTAAGGTTATGGGGTATGGGAACGGCTCAAGAATCCTGGGGTCATGGAAACCTAACCAGAGCAACACTTGGCAATATAGCAGGGGGCTTAAGGTGTACTGTAGTTCTTAACAATAAAATGTTTTTTGTTCCCTTTTGTTGAATAGGAGTTTGAAAATAGTATAATATTCAAATCTTTTTGGTTGAAAATAAGTTCAGACATTATTGTAAAGACTTTTTGCAGATGCTGCAAATTATTTCAACCAATGTTTAATGAAAAGACTGTAATCAAAGAAGAATGAGTCAACTGGCTGAATTGTGTGTACTACTTGTACTGCAATTACTGTATGTCTGGCTACCCTACATCTTACTCTGTAACTCTGTAGCTTTTAAATGTATAACTTGCATGTACCAGATTGATTTGTGCAGCAGAGCAAATAATTGTTGGTAGAATATTATCAGTAGTCTAAACCGTTCTGTATGCCATTACTTGGTCTGTTCAGAATATACATGGGGGTAGGGGGGGGAATTCAAATGCACTGGTTGTAAAAACATTGGCATAATTCTGCAGAATTGCTGCATTCATTTATATTGTGCAGGGGCTTAGTGCCAATCACATATGTGCAGAAGTGTAAAAGAGGAATGACATGCTTTTAAAATTCAGGCAGCATCAAATGTATTTTTTTATTCTTGGGGGACATGGTGAAGCAAACTGTGGTCAAAGAAGGGGATTGCAAAGCAAACCAGTTCATTTCAGCCTTTGAATAAATAAAGTTTTATGTTCCCCTTTTTTTTGTCAAATATTATTGCTATGACTTTGTATACATACAGTATCTTTCCCTGCTAATGGAAACGTCTTTGAGGATTTACTGCATAGGGCAAAGACTGACAACACTTTTTTTGGTTCCCTGTATACAAATTGACCTTGCTTGAGAGCACATTTGGATGTGTTTTCATGCCTCTGGATAGGCTGATGTAAGCACCAGAAATGTTTAATTTGAATTGTTATGAGGCATTGTTTCTAATAAATGATTTAACTATTCCACAAAACTGGTAAGGTGGTCTGCATAGAGACCTAAAGAAACACAGTAGTAGCTGCAGGAATTACTTATAAGTACTGGTTAATACGTGTAGGAACAATCTCCTGTATTCACCTTAAGTCTGGACTATGAGTTAGGGCTTGAAGACAGAAAATCATTCAGGCCCAGGTACAAAAGATAGAACAAGTCTTTCACAAGTAAGTGTGGTATGGGCTAATAATTCAAAACGATTCTGCCCAAACAACATATCAATAAAATAATGTGGGAAGTAGGTCTGGGAAATGTATATATTTGTCAGGATCCAGCCCCATCCCCTCCTGCTGGGTCGGCTCCGCCGACACCGATGCTCTCCTTACCTGTGCCTCCTGCCCATCCAGGCGAGGGTTCCACTGGCAGGGCTCTTGGGGACATTCAGGGGTCTGCTGGGCTCTCCCCTACTCCGTCCACGAGCGAGCCGAGGGACGCGGGCACGCGCGCCCCCGCGCGTGCACGCGCTCCCGCGCATACGCGCACGCGCTCGCCCGAGTTTTGAAGACCTGGAAGGGGAGTGTTCCTGGGG
>CM070037.1:69127255-69148217 GCA_036250615.1 Ptychadena robeensis
CCCTTTGTTTTTTAATGTTCGCCTGCCCATTGAAGTCTATGGGGTTCGCCGGGTTCGCGCCATCACTACTCCTGACTGTATTTTGGATCAATCATTTGCAACTATCCCAAGAACTGTACCTTTCCAATAGGCTCATCGGCAGTATCAGAGCTGTCTGTTATCGGTGGTGGTTCAAGCATGCCATACACTGTCCACTCCATGATATTAACTCAGACAGCAGGTTGGTCCTCACCCAGACTAAGGGTTTCCCAACATTCTGCAGGCTTTTCTGCTTCGGGCCAATCTGTGCTCTTTCCTCTACAGGCCGGGAGCTCTCTCTTTGCTCATATATGCCTGTCTCCACTTTCTCCAACAAGAGGCATCACTACCTCCTCTGAAATCCCTTTTATCTCCTTAAGCCTAGAGCTCCCTCTAGCAGACTGGCTGACCCCCTCACAAGTGTAAACCCCACGAAAGTTTGAGGTGAAACAGCACCTTCTAGCAAACAAGACTGGTTACTCTACAGTAAACCCAGTCAACTCAACAAAAGGAATATTAACACAATTAAAACTAAACAAGGTCTTTATAAGCAGATTGAATATGCTGTTTGTTTAAAAAAACATACATTATTTTCTCTTCAGCGCATTCTTCTTTATGCACAAGTCCCCTATAAATACAGTTTGCATGCAAATAAGCTTGATGTGATAAACATGTCATAATTGCCACATGATTGGGCACCACATTGATTGGTTCCTGATCTTTAATGAAGAGTTGAAATGTCAATGAAAGCTCAGTCTGACAATCAGCTGCACATATTTATGCTTATTGTGTTATTTCGCAAATGTGAGTCACCTCTGTTTCTCTCCTTGTGCATCGTGGCTGGTCGTGTATCTTTATACTTTCTGTAGCTTGATGTACTTATTCCAAAATAGATCTGTTGGGTTCCTCACATGGCTCACTTCCTAAAAAAGTCTATTTCAGTAGACTCTCTTTTTTGGAGAATAAATCTGCGCTAGTGAGTAAACATAACTGGACTGGCTCACTGTTCACACTTCAGTTCTGAATTGAGTAAAGCAGTTGGAGTCAAAAAAAAGTCCAGTTAGTTAGATTTTTTTCTATTATACTATTATACTATAACCAACCATTGACTCTTCATACATTGAATTCAGAATGACATGTTCTTATTATTGATATTATTAAATAAACTAGTAATTTGTTTATAGGTTTATGACACCACTTCTTGCCATTACATGGCATGTAAGTTGCTAGGATGGAAAGTAAAAGCCAGGTTTTGTCATCCAACATCAGTGTCTGATCTCAAAAATACTTTTATAGATAAATGTACTAAACATTCCACAGTCATGCTCCCAAATTTTGTGGAAAGCCTTCTTAAAAGAGTGGAAGCGATTATGGCTGCAAAGTGTGGACCACCAACTCCATATTGATGCCTATAGATTTAGAATGATATGTCATAGTTCATGATCATTCACGATCATGCATGACCATTCACCTGAGATAACAACTGTCTATTATTTGTGTTTATCAGCCTGACCCTGCCAACTGCCCCCTACCCCAAACATGCATGCCAACACTAGAGATGGTAGAATTTTCTTAAAAAATTTGACCAATTTGGCGATTTCAAGTTAATTGCAAAGCCTCTGAGCATGGTATCATCACCAAACTTGCTGGAGATATGGAGAAGGGTTGGGGGTATACTACAAAAAAAGTATAGCTCTAACACAAATGTTTTTGCATAAATTAAGTTCAAAGTCAAGTCAAAATGTCAAAAATCCAAATTTCAACTTTGATTTTGAACTTATATAATGACAAAACTACACGTGCTGGAGCAGAAATGTTTTTTCAATTGTTCCCACAACCCTCTTCTACATATCCAGCATGGAGGCTTTACAATCAGCTCACAAGGTCAGCTAGTCGAAAAAATCGACCATCTCTAACCAACACACATATGGCCCATGATTGTGGATTCAGAAATGAAAAAAAATAAAAAAAAAATAACCAGGAAATTGCATGTTATTACTTAAGCAAAATAAATGTAATCAAGTTAGGGTTTCTTTCTACTTTAACAAACTACATTCACCCCTCTAGAGTATTGAAGGGGTTACAGTCCTGTGTTTTTGCAGCCTCCTTTGTACATAGTACACGTGGATGATTTTTATCTCCCTGGGGATTATCTTACAATGTCCATGATGAGGCTGACAGCGGTTACCGCACCACTAGGCATTGACTGTTGGTGTTAGAGCTCAAAAGCTGGAACAAATGGATAATTCTGACAGATTAGAAGATCGAGCACTTAGAACGACGGTGGAAAACCAAGGAGGAGAAAACAACAAGAAATCCTTTAATGTGTCATACATAAAGAGGGCAACAAGTGTCATTCTTGTGAAGAAAATTTTGGCGAATACTTTTGTATGCAGATAAAATGAATATATTGTATCTTGACTTTCAAAAGATTTGTATTTCTGTTCATCTATTCCTAACAATTGCATATGACACAAGCAGGTCTGGTAGGGTAATGCCTCAGCGGAAAAATCGGCCGCTTATCGGCGCGTGCCCACATGGGGCGACAGATCCCTGTCGCCCCACAGCTCGGCCGGCCAGAAAACGGACATGTCCGATATTCTCTGGCCGATGCAAGCCGATGCCATTAACTTCAATGAAGACCGGTGTCTTCATTGAAGCTAATGGCCGGCACACAAAGGGTGCCGGCCGACTAAAGCAGCCCCATAATGCACCAGGATGCAAACGTGATGACGTCATCACGTTTGCATTCCACAGCTCATCGGAGCTTGTCTGTCGGCACCTATCTGTGGGTGTATGGCAGGCATAAGTCTGGAAAACTTACGGGGTCTACCATTGAATGATTAGTTATGGAGGGGATCTGTCATTGTAGTGTTGTGTAGTGTCTATCATTTGAAGAGAGGCCTGACGATGGGGTCTTCCATGATTGGTTCTGTCATTGAGGGGTTTTCACAACACCAAAGCAAAATACGTACCTCCTTTCTGTTGAGACTTGTTTATTTACAACATTATTTTCTTTCACATTCATTTATAACCTTTATGACAATACATTTGAGTTGTTTGTCTACAACATTATACAAATAATAAAAAATTTTGGGAATCATGTGAAGGTGTTGCCTGAATTTGGCAGTATACACTGCAAAGTATTTGCAGTAAAAAATAAAATAAAAATAAAAATAAATATATATATATATATACCACCGTGATATGTACACCAGTACATGATACGTATATGTGATATATGTGAATGCTTATGATAATAACCCGTTTCTGCATCTTCATTTCTGCTGATATGTGCAATTTGAGCTTATAAATGAGCAAGGCTTCAGCAGAGCACTTTTCATGACCTTCGTTTCCTTATGCTAATTAAATGTGTATTTAAATGAATAATGTGACCTTGATTGTGAATAATTTAGGACAGGGTAGATGAAACAATAATTACTGTGAAGATGGACAAAAATGAGTGGATTTAAGAGAAAAACAAAAAAATCTTGGTGAATATTGGCAATCTTTGAGACCAACTGACCGAGAAGTATAGGAGGGTTTAGGAAAACCCATACTGTTCTCCGGGGGAAGAAAAGTGAACATGTAATCTTGAAATGCTCCATTATTCAAATCTTGGCTTCCAGGTTCCCAGAAATGACGTCAGTGACATCACTTATATATTTTTTTCTACTCAAATTCCCCTTGAATAGGCATGTTCGCCCTACTTCTCGCCGGCGAGCAGTACGGGTGTTCGACCCGCCCTGTTTGCCGGCGAGAAGGAGCTCTCTATTCCTCCTCTGGGGGGATCAGGAGCAGCTAGATCCCGCAGGAGGAAGAATCTTTTCACTGAAGACCGGTTAGAGAACCCGGTCTTGCAGTGAAAAGCCAGCTTGTAAACTCGAAAGTGACGTCAGTGATGTTGCATCTGGCTAGCACAACCAGGAACTATGTGTTCCAGATAATATGCGTTCCAGATACTGACGTCACATTCGGATTTTCAGATTCAAATTTCCCGCCTAGACGTGACGAATTTGAATCTGCCAACGAACGGGCAGACGGCGGACTTTTTTTCGTGGAAAGACATGGCCGAAGTTCGGCCACCACTAGTTATCAATATAGGTATATTATTCCTAAATCTACTTTCTTAGTCTCTTAGTCTGAGATTGTAAGAAACTTTATTTATTTATTTATTACATTTATTTTTAGGGGAAAGGCAGTCACACAGGCAGGTAGTTACACTTCTATTTCTACTCATCTACCCAGCATGTTGGCAGGTTGGGGCTGTGTATGGGCCTGGGTTGGTCCACTCCATTGAGGAGTTTCCTGTCAGCTACATGTGAATACATGTGCATACATACATTGACTCTCCTGAGGAAACAAAGATGCAAAAAAGAGTCTAGAGCAAACACATTGTCAGCAATATGTATTGAAATATATGTATCTGAAATAAAATGCTTATAAGTCAACTGAGATGAGTAAACATGTAATGATTTGTTATGTTTTTAATAAAAATCATACACTTATTAGGGGTACAGACAGAAAATTTATTTAGGCATACCATACCAATATATATAACAAGTCCCAGAAGTCCTAGGCTTTATTCTGGGTGGGAAGCAGTTGGGGACTGGTCTACTGTCCCTCCCTGCTCTTGTTGTTAGATATGTTATTTTGTGATGTCAGCACATAGATTATTTCAGGGATGCTTATATCTTCCTTCCCCTTGTTCCTCCTCTACCCTTGTCTAATCAATGTACTTTTACAAAAGGGACCAGTTTTCATTAAATACTTTAGTAGGTCAAAAGAAAGTCAAACAAACAGCAACCCCATTCTCAATCAAAAGTGGCTGGTTAGTACTGTATGCCATCTGCTCGCTGAAGTGTTTGTATGTGCATTTGGCCACAAAAAAAAAAAATTACTCTGGCCCAATCCTCAAACCAGTATCAGGGTTTCCTAGACCCTAAAGAAGGAACTGCCAACCACCCAACTATACATACAGGTAAAATTACATGCAAATACAACATGCAATAAAAGAGAGGAAACCATGCTTCCATAAAGTTAAGTTGCCGTTACTGTATATCATGAAAAATGCATGTTCATTGTGTTTTTTTGCATGCACATAAAAAAATTAAAGGTTCCTAGAAAAAACATTAATGGATGAGCAAGTGACCACTTTCTTGCCCCAACTCCATGAACTGATGTTTGTCCATGACAAATGACAGTCTGTTGGCCACAATAGGTGTATTTTATGGCAATGGGTTAGATAGATATGACAAGTAACACGTTAGTTAATAGGAAACAAGTAACATCTCAGAATTGGGGATCTACCGCAAAAGCCAATGGGATATATTACAGATGCTTGCCAACAACCCATGGAAACTAGGAGTGCTTTATTTAAATAGTCTTCTTCATCTAAGACATAGAAATCATAGGATAGTAATAGATCAGGGACTGCTCACTAATCACTATGCTTGGAAAGGTTTAGAACCAAATGCATCTCCAGCTTTCTGTACCTGCGTGTATATTGATCATTTTAATTTTAATCACATATTTTCCCAACAAAGCTTTTTTTATTATATGCTCCTTATGAATTGCCCTGGTTTTGACACAATTCTATTCAGCATTTTTGGCAGACACATTATTATCTTTCTTGCTTTTATTTAGGTCAGTTTTACAAGAACTGGCATAACACTTTGTAATGCTGAGCATTTTTTTCCAAGTGAAAACAGTTGAAAAGACTCCCTACTCTGATAATCTTTGCAATAAAACATAAGCAAAAACTGGGGTAGGACCCATGGTCAGCAGAAGTAATTTAACAAGAAGATTAGCACAGCTGTAGTTAAAGTGGAATAAAAAAGTTGAGATTTCAAGAGACAATGAAGTTGAGGGATTTTTTTTTACTTAAGGCTAGAAGCTTTTATTTTTGTTTTTAATTAAAAACTAGAAGTAAAACATTCCACCCTCTAGAAACTTCACAGTTTTTGAAACAAGAAAATGTATTGATGCGCTTGGAATTTATAGTGTGCAAAAAAAGGAACTATACACTGATACAACTTTATTATGAAAAAAGAAGGGATGAATCTAGACAAATTTCAACAAATTCGATTTCATTTTAAATTATTATTAATCTTTTATTACATTTTAAATAACCAGAGATTTACATTGTACAATGCATTTAGAACAGAAGCATTATGCTCTTTTCAAGTATGCTCTTTTTAGGTTTAAAATTAAAGCCTTGCAATCTCAATAACATAGGTTATAGTACTATTCCAACAAACTACTTTTCATTTAAATGTATTTATTGTAACATAAGTAATTGTATGTTTATGTAAACGTTTTATGGGATGTTCCCAATATGCAGTAAGCGACTAAAGTAAAGGGCAACAAGTCAATGGTTCAGTGATGTGTGTATTGAGCAAAGGATAGTCTATTCGGTGCAATCTTCAGAAGAAATACTGTAGTACAAATTGATGAAATACTGGATTCTTGCCATAGATAGAAAGGGTATACATCAGAGGGTATGCATCACATCTTCTATGTGTCTGGTAGCACAGCCACGTATGAGTCCAAGTGTCCTCTTTAAGAGGCCATCGTGTCCCTAGATGTCAGCAAGATTTCTTCTGTGGTGAATCTGGCAGTTGAAAAAAAAATGCTAACCCAGACTGCTGACCTCTTTACAACTGGGTTTCACATTTTTTTTCTAACCAGCACAGTACAGGGCTCACTGGCTTATGTGATATGGACAGGAAAATGGCTCTCTGTGTGCACCTGGAATAAATAGGTCACTGTCTCGCGCATTACTCTTGTAAGGTCTGTCCTGGAAGACGCATTCTGCAAAGCCTCTGAAAATAGCATTATCACGAAAATAGCTGGAGGTGTAAAGAAGGGTTGTGGGACCTTTGAAAAAAAAATTTTTGCTTTAGCACATGTAGTTTTTGCATACAATAAGTTCAAAGTCAAAGTTGAAATTTAGACTTTCCACATTTTGACTTGACTTTAAACTTCTTTTATGCAAAAATTTTGTATTAGAGCAATCCTTTTTTTGTAGTATACCCCCAACCCTTCTCTACATCTCTAGCAATTTTGGTGATGATACCATCATGTTCAGGGGCTTTGCAATTAACTTGATATGGTCGAATTTTAAAACAAAATTCAATCATCTCTAGCAGGTAATTAGCAGTGTCAAGAAAAGAGGTTTAAAAAGTACATGAAACATCATAATAATGTTGTTAAAGGGTTTTGGGATGAATCTACATTCAAAGTCCTTTAGTGATTTTGGACCTATTATGTGTAAGAAATTTGTTAAACTTGCTTTACAGCTTTAGGTCAATTAACATAGATATATTTAGGAAAAAAACTCCTCTAAACTTGGAAGACTTACCATCTTCCAAGTTCTAAGTCCACATAAATCAAATGGGAATGGGTCACTACTTCGGCAACCCTACTGCAACTGGGCCCAGGCTTAATAAGTTTACAAGCATTAAGTTAACTTTAAGTTAAATAAATATGTTCTTTCTGACCTTTTTAGTTTTTACTGCAACATTATTTATTCTCAGCTCTATGAGTTTAGAATATCTTTAGAATATATGTGAAGTGTAATACTAGGTTTGCATAGTCAGTGAACACATACATTGAGTCATTTTTATAATAATTTTGTTGAAGATTTCATTGATCAAGTTGTTTGTATTCTCCGTTATTATATAATTGCAAACATTTTGATCCTGCCAAATCATAACTTCTAAGCTAGTAATGCTGCTATGAAACCTTAGTCATTGCCTTTGTAGCAGTAGTTCTGTGGTCCTTTTCTAGGGTGACAATACTGCTCCTCCAAAGATACAGTAAAAATGCAATACACATAACATATTTTTGTACACTTCTATCTTAAAATAGTAATTTCCCTTTAAGGTAATAGAAAAAAAAACAATGTACACAAGTTAATTAGATGTTAAATAAGATTTTTTTTCCCACTGACTTAAATACAAGGATCACATCTTGATCATTAAGTGTTTCTAGTTAAGACATAAAAGTTACACCATGTGCATGTATTTATCGGGCTGACAGACCAGGACAATGGACGCTAATTAGGACAAATTACTCTAAAAAGCACTTTTTATGCATTGCAAAGTGTAAAGTTCGCCCAGTCATTGTAATAGTCTGTAAACGCAGGCTTCTATTGTTACCGCTGGCCTTTAATTTAGTCATCCAAGCATGACGGCTCTATCTTTTATCCAACGTTCACTCTCGGAGACCAGTTCTCTACAACATTGCGCATGTTGTTCGGTGACCTTTTTAACGCCAAGATTTCATTTTATCCCCAGACTCCTGGGGCTTTTGGGATTTATATAATTGGAGCTGTAAGATATGACTGTCTATTAATCAGTGGTTAAAAAAGAAACAGCCCTTGTATCTTATGTGTCTCTATAGTTAAAGCAAAACAAAAGACAGTTACTTTTGAATTTTGATGAATGGACTTTGATTGGATGACAATCTACTTTTTTATGTTTTTTAACGTTATACTTTCGTTTCCTAACGCAAAACCCCATTCCCTCCTTGTCTTCTCTATCCTCCACACACTTTTACGTTTCCTCCTCTTACCAACTAAAGGCCATAATTAACCTCCCTAGCGCACTGCCTGTACCGCACCGTTTTTAACAGTGTGGTACAGGCAATGGCAGCAGTGTACGAGGTACACTGCCTGCCATTTCCTCCCTCCCTCCTCCCCTCTCCATACAGCCAGTGTCATTCATGACACTGGCAGTGAGGTCTGGAGAGCAGAAGCCCCTCCATTAACAGGGAGGTCTATGGCACTGCTTACCCTCACCCCCTTCCGAGTCACCGCGGCATGATCAGTGAAGAGCCCCGGAAATGCTGCGGCTGGATGTAGCATCGCTGTAGCTTTCCGGGGATATGCAGCTTTTATGGGAGCACAGCTCATCCAGAGTTTGTTCTTCACACAAACTCTGGACGAGATGGACTCGTCATGAACACTAAGAAGGTTAAAGAAAACTCTATCATTTTAAATATGTTTTCTTCTGGCCTTATCTTAGAAGTTAATGGGTTGTGTCTACTGGACAGGTGATGTCCATGACACCCAACCCATGGATTGTGGTCTGAATCTGGGCTGGGTTTTAGTGCATTTTATTGGTTTTGTCTCACCCTGTTCTTGTGAATTGGAAACAATGTGGAAAAATAATGCCCAATGCTTTTCTATTGATGGGCAAAGGACATGTTGGGCATCATTGATGGTAACATTTTGGGAACCTGCATTTAAAACAATGGGTGCACTGCTTTTATGGCAGTGGATCCAATCCCATTCAAGTGAAAGGAATAGTTTGTGTCTATTCAGAAATCTCCATGTTTGGCGCCTATCGAATAAAGGGATTCAAACACAGTGGACACAAGCCCTTGGGGATCCATTTTTCTTGTCTAAACATTCACTTTACACACCCTATCACCTTTACCAATATTTCATTACACCTTGGTACACACCCCATCCCTCTATCTTCCTTCCTTCCTTTCATTTTATCTTTATTTTTATACTTATTTTGTCACTTAATTTGTACATATCTTTTGTTCATTACTTACTTTTCTTACCTGATATTCCTTTTTTTTACATAATAAGTTGTTACACACAGGTGGTAGGTGGTTCAGGGGGCAAGGGGGCTGGATGCAGTGGGGTGCGTATGGAGAAAGATATGGGGAACACCCCAGGTGTAACATTCAAGATTGGGGATTTTGTCAGACTGGAAGTGACATTCCAACATCAGTTCCGGTCTTGGTTGGCTAATGTGTGAAATTTGGCGCATGCACATACCGGATGCTTCAGTTTTGAGCCATAGAGGAGATGTAGCTCTTGTCACACAGCAAGCACTGACACAGGTGCCTGTAAGGTATTGTGGAAGGACAGGCGCTTAGTACCCACCCAAGTAAGGACAATCACACAGCCCCACAGAGAGGAGATCTTTGGAGACAATAATCCAAAGTAAAGAATAGGGGAGCTTGTGTTGATTGTGTTGGTAATATTCTGAGATAGCTGGGGCTGGAGTGGACTTGTGTATTTGTGCAACAGGTGTATTAGAAGCAATTAAATACAAGCCAATGGGGTGTTAGACAAGGTGAAATTGGAGAAATAGATTACATAAGACAGGTAAAATCATAGATTTCCATCTGATACCAATATAGCATTGTACAATAGACCATCACCTGTTTATGATCAGTGAATAACAGTCCCACCCCATATTCTATAAACTTAAAGTATGATCAACCGTTATCACTGTATCCAGTACAATTCCCTTTGGTACACTCTCTCCTCTGGTGTGATGAACACACCAGAGGAGGGAGGGTTAACCTCAAAGGGGCAGATCTGGGGAATTGCACTGAAACACTTTTCTCTATAGAAAACGGTTCTTGTGCAATTTACCTTTTAATGTCATGTCCTGCCGCCGCCCCGATGTGATCATCACGTCACTCGGGTGGGGGTACATCGGCTTTAGTGAAGAAGCCAATTCAGATGATCGGAGCCACCGGGACAGTGCAAAACTGTAAGTATGCGCTGCCGGGGCTCTGATCTTCGCTGGACGGCACCATATCCTCCAGAGCAGTACTGACAGGACATCGCTGGACAGGATGGTGCCATCAGAAACGCTAGGGGGGTTAATAAATCGTAATACATTTTTTATTGTTTTGTTTAACCTCCCTAGCGTTCATGACTAGCCCAGCTCATAGACCTTAACAACGCCGGCAACGTGTACAGGGGCGGGGGGAAGGCAGTAATTTCAAGCAGTGTACTATGCCTGTGCTGCACAGTTTTTACTGGCTGAATGCTAGGTAGTTTAATTACAGCAGAGGACATTTGTTTTTAGTTTAACCACAACTGAAAAGGTGGGGTTTGGTAACCACCCTCAGTTGCCCCATCAGCAGTTTAATCTGCCCATCAAAAAGCACCCAACTGCAGAGCCAACCAGATGGTCATTCAGTGCTCTAACTTGTTTTCTTTATAATGAAAAAGATCAGCAAGGCATAAAAGATAATTGATAACGAGAAAAGTAAACTGGTACAGAGTATGGCTTAGCTTGTGATGTGGATAGAAGATGACAGTGTGGAGTGTACATGAATCCATAAACACAGCGGGGCTGAGAGGAGAAGCAGCATTAAAAAGTATTATTTAAACAAGCGACACTTGTAATAGAAGGAATCCCTGTTTACTTGTTCCACAGGGGATCTCTATTCCATTAATAACTAGCGGAACTCTTCCAGATTCCTGCTATTTTCAAGTGGTGATGCTAATGTATCACTCTTCGAAGATGACAAATAGAATTTCCACTCAATGATAAACAATTTTCTGAAGCAATTTTTATGATTCCTACTGACATCCAGGTAACATTGTAGGTCTCATCAAAATTAAAATTTACTTTAACATATGAAAAGGAGTGTTGTGTACATACTATGTATTTTTAACAGTGAACATTTGTGACATGTTGCAACAAATGTAAGGACTTTATTGAAAAGGGATATTCAGTCAAAGCTTGACAACTTTTGAGGAATGGTCAAATTTGGGAAAAGAGGGTACACGACATAGCTCAAGGTTTATGGATACCACATAACCCAAAATAATCTAATTGAACATCCTGTTTCAAAACCATAGACCTAATATGGAGCTACTCACAGGCTTCATTTATTTTGGAAATATTTTAATAACATCTGTTATTTTAATAACAGATGTGCCTGTCTAACCAAAAGACCATTTCTGAGGTTGGGAAGAAATGTTGTCCAAAAAGGCTCGGCTTACTTACATTGCAATTTACCCTCGGTGTTCTGTAGATTTATGGGCAGTGCTTTGCACATGCCACCCAGGTTACTGTAATGTAAATGCAGCAATGCTTATTTCAAGCGACCATACTCTGCAGCATATCCTTCCCTCTGTAAGGGTGCCACCAGTGTTCCTTTTTTAGTGACTATGAAAGCCTTATTCCTGAATACAATAGTAAAATCAAAGATCACTTGACTAGGTCCATGCAAGAAGTAGAGAATGAAATGCTCCCACTCTCTGAACTATGCAAAGACACTAAAATATATCTTAAAAGAAAATGTCAGTGGCAGAAGGTTAAGGTAGGTTTACATTGGTAACTCTCAATTATTTTATTTAAAAGCTTCGAGTAGACTTAAAAGTGTCCTAGAAACAGTTAAACATTTGTATGCATCGCCACACAGTAAGCAAGTGTTTACAGAGAACAGAATTGAAATGCCCAAGTTGTGTTCACCTTATTTTTGACCGTGTCCTGTATTCCTGACCCAAAGACAGCGGTGAGAGAGAAGGCACAAAGACCATTGTTCTACCAGGCAGACAAATCAAAGATACACAGGTCAGGCAGTTGAATACAAAGGGAAAATACCAGAGAAGAAAAGCTCAATAGGCACCAAAGTTTAGAGAACAGCCAAGTATAATAAAAAATAAGTAATAGTCACTTTGTGGTTGAGAGACAGAATGAACCTAAACATGTATGTTAATAATAAATCATTGAAATAACTACATTGAAAAACTCAAATGAGTCAAATATGTTCCCCAGGGCATTTATGTTAACTTGTTTGCATTTGAGAATTGTGGGGTGTCAGAAAGTTTTCAAATCTTAAATCTCCTCATAAACCAGAAGCTAAATGAGGAAAAAAAAACTGAATGGATCATAAGCATCCCTGTGTTAACCCTGCTTTGTATGTTTGGGGATGCAAATGTATTTGAAGTTAAATAACACACCAGTTGCAATAAAATTCCCTCTGGGTGCAAGAAACATCCACAAACCGAGCAACTTCATTCTGTCCTGAAGGTGAGAAGGTTTATTCCGTGCATGTTGAGCTTAAACATTTAATCTTATACGCGTTTTGCCGCCTGGCTTTTTGAAGAAGATTGTTGATCCTGTAAATGAGGGGATGGAAGCGATCAGAAACAAAAGGATGAAAGACTGTCTCTGCTCCCAATGATGGTGGAAACCAGAGACTAGTGTTGAGCGAGAATATTTGAAATTCAAATAAATTCGGCAAATATCCAACATTCGAGAATTTACAATAGTGCGCTCGGATATTCGCAATGGCGGATTATAATATTCATCATTTTATGCTTCCACATTGTTTACCGGCATACATCTCACATATGTGTGTGCATTGCGAATGCATATGCACAATATGCACAGTGCTCGTGCTGGCTACGATCACAGAATGAAGAATAAAAGCTGTAAAGCTGCATTGCAAAAAGGAATTGAAGGCAATAGAATACAGTCAAATCGAATGTTCCTATGTATATTTGCGAAATTACGCGAATTTGAATATACCATATGCTGCTCAACACTACCAGAGACCAACCAATTAAGCCTGTTGTTCAAAGAGTATTTTAAGAACATCAATCACTAAAATGAAATCTTTCTTTTTTTTTTTATAAGTGGGAATATATAAAAACTATAATATAAATGTATTTTTCAAAGTGAACTGATATGTGACCCATCAAAAATGAATCAAATATTAAAAAGAATTTTAACAAAAAAACAAGTGCATTTATTCTAAAGCTGGTCATAAACCTTTAGATCTCTCTGTCAGATATCCTTTAGATCTACCAACAACTATGTAGTGTAGGGTCCTCTGCGACTGAACACAGGTAGATTTGGTTGTTTAGAAAGTCCCTCATATTACATGGTTTTGGTAAAACAAAAGGAGATCTAAAGGAAATCTGACAGAGAAATCTAAAGGTGTATAGGGACCCGAATAAATTAACACCTGTTAAGATCCTAATGTGTTGTCTTCCAAACTACTTTGCTCTTATAAAAACAAACAAGCAACTAGTGATGGCCGAACTGCCCGCAAGGCGGACAGTTCGGCCGCGAACAAGCATGTTCGCCCTCCTTCCCGCCGGCGGACAGTACGGGTGTTCGACGGCGTGAAGGAGCCCTCTATTCTTCCTCCGGTGGGATCATACGCAGCAAGATCCCGCCGCAGGAAGAATGTTTCCACTGAAGACCGGGTAGAGAACCCGGTCTTTCAGTGGAAAGCCGGCTCGCACACCCGGATGTGACGTCAGTGATGTCACATCCGGTAAGCACACCAGGAACTATGCGTTCCAGGTGCCGGATGTGACGTCACTGACGTCACATCCGGGTTTTCAGATTCTAATTCCCCGCCTAGCAGCGGGGAATTTGAATCTGTCCGCGAACGGGCGGACGGCGGACTTTTTTAAAAGTCCGCTCCGCCCGTCCGCGGACGAACATGCCCGAGGTTCGGCCATCACTACAAGCAACTACAGCAATCATTGAAGTGCAAAACATAAAGGTATCAGTCCCAAAGCCAATACACTAATAGGGAATACTTACTTTGATAATCAACAAATTAGGCCAAAGATGGCCGAACTGTCGGCAAGGCAGACATTCTATGTTCACTTTTCTTCAAAACCCACCCCAGTACCCACAGTATGCGTGTTCAACCCACCCCCTTCGTCAGTGTGAGAAAGTTCAGTGTTCCGGCAGCCAGATTAGGTGCGGAAAGATCCGGCCAGAGGAAGAATTTTTTCAATAAAGAACCCGGTCTCTAGTGGAAAAAAAAGTGACATTGCTTCCGGTATATGAAACACAGAACTGTGCATTCCATACACCATCACTTCCGGGTTTACTCTTTTCTAAAAGTCCAATCCACCTGTTCGCAAAAGGATAAGGCCGATGTTTTGGCCATCATCAAAGAGCAGCGAGTAATTAATATACTCAATACACTGTGTACTTACATTAATCCCTAACAAGAGGATGTATACTATACAATGTGATTCCTGCCCTGTCACCCAGCCATCCCTAACCCTCATCCATGGGGCCCGCCCCCTTTTAGCCCATGATATTTTCCACAGTTGTTTAAGGTTAGGTGTTAGGGTGGAGTGACGGTTAGGGGAAGTAGTGCTTGACTGTAGGAGCTAACCCTAACCTCAGCTTTTCATTGATCAGTAGTGATGGCCGAACTTTGGCCATTACCTTCTGCGAACGGGCGGATCGGACTCTGTGTTCAGTGACATCACATCCGGCACCTGGAATGCATAGTTCCGGGTTACTGAGTGAAAAGATTCTTCCTGCGGCAGGATTTCGCTGCTCCTAATCCCACCGGTGGAAGAATAGAGAGCTCCTCGCCGGCGAACAGGGCGGGGTCAAACACCCGTACTGCTTGCTGGCGAGGAGGGCGAACATGCATGTTCACAGCCAAACTGTCTGCCTTGCGGGCAGTTCGGCCATCACTATTGATCAGTTAGCCATTTATATGAGTTTTAACCTCAGCAAAAGACATTGACGTGGATTTCCAGGCACATGCTTTGCTCATTTTGGTTGCATTCAACACAAAGCCCATAAGCTTGCCTTCTGTACTCCTACTTATGATCTTCCTGAAAAAGAATGACATAGCAATGATGTCACTGCATTTACAATACAAAATTCTTAATAACATGGCATTAGCCTGGGGGAAATGGATAAACCACAACAGCAAAGTAGAAGAATAAACGGCAGCTTTAAGCCATCAATGTGGAGCTATTTAGGATCCTAAACAATAGAAAAAAAAAAAGATTTTAGTGCTGGCCACCTGCAGTGAGTCTGAACTGATGATAAATTTTTCTCATACATTCAGGGATAAAATCAAGTTTTTAAGGAAATCAATGTTTATAGAGGAAGCAATATTTTTCTCCGCAACATATTTGCAAATGAATTGTCCCCAGGACATCTGTTCATTACACTTTGCGTTGCCGCATGTGAATTAAATTAGAAAAGACTTTTTTTCCTTGGAAATGGGCAAAAATGGCGCTGCGGGCATTTTCATTGGAGTGGGCTAAGCAGAAAGGAAGGGAGGCGGGAGGCAAGCTGCTTTCTAAAGGCAAAAGAAAGAAGATTTTTGTCTGAATTGCCTAATTGTTCAGACAAAGGACAAATACTTTATTTCCAAAGAAAGGTCAGGATTCAGATCTCATGAACGTCAGAAAGAAGTGTAAAACAATCAGACAGATGGGGCTGGTGACAGAATTTATTACACTAATATATATATATATATATATATATATATATATGTATTTATTTTTAAACAATGGGAAATTAACAACTATAAAGTAAGTAGAAATGTCAAACAGTTTTCTGGCTTCTTTTCTCTGAAAAACTAACTGGGTGTAATTAGTAGTATAATGGCAAATGATTAAAAAACTAACTATATGGAACATGTGTAAGTAGCACAAGATAAAGGATTGATCCTTATATCTATTGTAAAATCCTTTACCAGGACACCACAGACAAAATAGCACTTTTAACTGCAATATAGCGTATTCCTCAGACTGTAAGAAGCATAAGAAGCACCCTAAGGGAAGCACCCTAAGACCGTAAGAAGCACCCTAAGAAGTTTTGGAGAGAAAATTAGGGAAAAAAACTAAGAAACAGCCATTCAGATATCAAGTGAATATACAGAATGTTCCAGCAAAGTAGGCATGCCTGGACTATGCAGTATTTACTCTGTATTCCTCCAGCCAAAAGGCCAGTGCCAGGAGGTAGGTATTGGCTTAAACTTTACCATGTGTCTATACAATAGCAGTACCCATTCTCTGAACACAGTGACCAACTTATGAAGAGACACATTTTTCTTACCCATAAGCAGCTATTTACATATGGGAGGTTATATGAGTCTTTGTCACAAAATGTATCTACTGTAATGCAGAATGTTAATGTAAATACACAACTCATGCTATCTAAGTGTAAAGTGTCTCTCTACATAAGTTGGTCCGTGTGTTCAGAGAATGGGTACTGCTAGTGCTAATGCAGATACGATCTCTTTTTGGCAGTGGTGTTTTGGTTTGGCTGGAGGGATTCCAGGATGCAAAGCTATTGCTCCCAGGATGGTTGAGGATTTTTTTTACATATTCAGACCATAAGACTCAGGCACTTTTTTCCCATTGGTTTTAATGGTAAAAAGTGCATCTAATAGTCGCAAATCCTATATATTATTGGATATGATAGTAGGTTTATTTACAGAAAGTAGATTAAGCAAACCAAATCAAACAAGGAAAACGTAATCGATACTTAAAAGTTTCGGGCGTGAGCAGTTTTGACATGTTTCGTGGTCCTTGACTGCTTCTTCAGGACATGTAATAGTTATTGTATGTAATAGGACACTGCCTGGTTACCTGGGTTAACCTTTGGTATGTGAAGGGATGAGAGGAGCCAGAGATCTTTGCCGGGAAATGGGGAGCTCAACCCACACTGAACCTCTGGGTCACAATTGTATTTCTCTGTGTTATTCACTGGTAGGTATCTAGTGAAGAGAATCCACCACCAGGGTGGATATCCTTGTTGCTGTAACACTTTGCCTAATGCGTCCAACTTTATATGTACCTAATTGTTAAATTATTTATTTGGGTCACTGAGGAATATGTAGGAAGATATCCTCTATTCCTCTGAAATAACAGTGTACAATTGCATTTATATGGAAAATATAATAAACTGTATATGTTCCAGTGAAAACATGTATTTGTTGTATTGATTTGACACCCTTATAAACCATGCTGTTCAGAGGGAGGTCACATACTTTATTTATACTCCTAACACCTGTTAAGTAGCACACAAAGAGCGCTGAGGCCTCTAGTCAAGGTAATAAAGAGGAAAAAACATGTAAGTCAAATAAACATATGTTTGAAGAAATAAAGAAAGTCCACTTATGTATTGCCTGTCTAGGTTCCTTCCCTCCACCATCTTCATCAACATGCTAAGGATGCATATTTTAAATGTGATGCGATTTAATGCGTTTCTGTGGATGTTATTGCGCCATGCCAGGGACAATCTCACAAAAATTTATTATGGGGACAATCTCACAAAAATGGAGGTACAATGCTGCTTAGCAAAGAGTAGTGATCTCCTAAAAGGAAAGAGAGTTGCTGTGTGTGTGTCACTTCAGCCATGTTCGTACTAGAATGATGTCACTTCCTGTTACTAATGGACCCTTCCTGTTACTGTTCAACTATCAATTGGATGCATTTTCGAGTGGCAGTTTTTTGATAACCATATGGCTGCCACTTGAAAGGCATCCCAAAGTTCTATAGGTGTATGCTTGTAGAAAAAATTTAGGCCTGGTTTAGACCTTTCCATTTTTTTATGTAATGTATTTATCCATAGACCTTTTCTCCACCAAAATATGTGTGCATTTTATACTGCGAATGCGTGATCACCCATGACCGAAAGACTATTTTGCTATGGGTGGTCACGCCTTTACAATCGGCCCATCACGGGCCAAACACTGAGCTTTACCTGTGGAGGCAGGGAGAGATTGCTTTCTTCTATGGTAGTCATAGCTGGCCGCAAGAGGCAGACACACACAGATCAGCCATGGGTGGATGAAAAAACATGTAACTCTTTATGCAGCAATATATTGGGGTGTTTCCTATTTTGTGATGTGTCTTCTAGACACAAAATACGATATATTGGGTAATGCATGTAAACATATGTCATCAGGAAAATTGTATAAAACTATTTAAGGCACTTTAAGGAAATGTAAATTGTATAGGTGTATGAACCAGGCCATTGTCTGCAAAATTGTATTTTGGAGTAGAAAAGTTTCTGTCCTAGCATGGCTGTTCACCTTTGGTCACCAATTCCAAAATCTTGTTAAAGGCTTCAAAAAGTGATGAATTGTATAGCTGTATCAATGCTTATGGTTATATAAAAGGCATATCCAGTAACCTTATAATATGATGGTGAGGCGTCCACCAGATTAAAGCCATATTTTGTATATTTGCTTATACATGGTATATTTAGTTACTTACTATTGTCTTGCGTAACCTGACTGCAGAACCCTTTTATTTCTACAACAAAAGTGAGCTAAAAAAATGGTGGTGCGGCAGCTTGAATTTGACACATAAATTTGACAGATCCATTAAAGGCCTACATACAGAGAAATATAATATATCTCAAGAAATGTCAGCCTGGTTAGAGTAGATTAATTAAACTTTTAGTTTCTCTCTACATGGAGTTAAAATAAGAAACAATCGCTGGTTTATAATGAAAAACAAGCATGCTTCTCTTTGTCTTGCTTCTCCGGCACCCGTGACTGATTTTAATAAAATTTCCACTTTGACGAATGGTTTCCTCCAGGGCCAATGAAATCTTGCATCTGTGAAAAAATGTGGAAAATGTCAGTGATCCATCACAGAGATCTTTAAAGTTACAGTATATTCAGGAGAATAGGAAGCTTCTAAACATAACATGTATGTCCTAACATTATATAGCCTCACTGCTAGAGATTTTGGTCATTTTTATTTGTAATACAAAATGGTAAAGCCATTTTTGATCATGGAAGGATACAGAGATTTACTTGGAATATTCTCAAATGGCGTTACAAATTTAGTTGCACCCAGTGCAGGAATTCCATGGTTTCACCACGTAGTTGCCTATGGCATTTTGCAAGTAATATGGGTGTAAAATTGTGTGGCAGTGTTATACAGACATTGTTTCTGTGGCAGCACACATGGGTGGTCCTAGGAAGATCAGGACCCTGGGCAGGACCTCCCTGGAATGCATCTCTGATCACTGCTGGCGAAAAGAACTCCCAGAAATCATCTATGGACACTCCCAGGGGCAGGGGATTGTTCACTGGGGAAACTATCACTCTTTCAGAAGATCATCCTTCTCCCGGGGGGCCATGTGCACCCCCAGCATGATGCCACCCTGGGCAACCATCCATGTTGCCCATGCCTAAAACTGCCACTGTATATGATATATAAAAAAAAGGGCAGAGGGCAATCACACACTATTAGACTGAAGTGTTAAACTAACATTGCTGAGCCCCTGCACACACTGCAGACATAATCTCACCCACAGGGCACTTCTAAAGGGATACAAAAATGTATGAAGATGTGTAACCAGTGATCCAGGGGAGGTGCTGTAGAAACGGCAGGGAAGACATGACCAAAGGAGAGAAAAGTGTACTGTAAAATGTCAGGATAAGCCAAGCCTCTGTAACGGGTCATGGTCAAGGGGACAAGGAGTACATGACTGTCTGCTTATTCCAAGTTTGGCTGCCACTCTCCTCCAGAAGTTTCTGGAATTATCCCCTAGACCTCTAGTGACTGGTTCTCACCCCCCCCCCCCCCCCCCCCACCACATTCAACACAACTCACAATGCATGTTCCCCCCTACCTCTCTCTAGGGTGACACACTACAAAGTACATCTCCTCTAGGTCTGTGTCTCTGGCTCTCTTTTTTTCCTTTCCCCAGCATCCCAATCCCAAGAATCCTCATGTAGGCAGCACCCAGTTCCCTTTGGTATGAGTCAAGTGAATGTCCAGAATAGAAATTCTTGCAAATAAAGTACAGATGCCCACAAGTCTTCTCACTCACCCTTACTTAAATCACTCAAATCAAAATTCCTCATGGGCTAGGATAATCCCTCAACCTTGGATGGCAAGGGAAGATTGTCAGTCCTCAGCCTCCAGTCAGCCGCCTGGACCCCACAGGCTGTCAGAAGCAGAGATGTTTGCAGCAGTTCATCTCAGGCAGAAGACACCACAACTTCCCTAACTCATCCTTATATAACTACCACATGGGCTCGGCACAGTTACATACAGCAAATATTCTTGCACATTCGAGAACAAGACAGAATATAACATTTAACCATTTACATCTCTGATTAGAGATGGTTGAATTTTTCGATTTGCTAGCTTTGTGAGCTGATTGCAAAGCCTCTGAAAATGGTATCATCACCAAAATTGCTGGAAATGTAGAGAAGTGTTGTGGGAACATTGGAGAAAAAAGTTTTGCTCTAGCACATGTAGTTTCTGCATAAATTAAGTTCAAAGTCAAAATTGCAATTGCAAGTGGACTTTCGAAATTTGGACTTGAGTTGACTTTGAACTATCAAAAACCCAAAAAACAAACAAAAAATCTCCCCTGTAATCGCTTACAGGGGCATGGGGACTTTAGAGGCTTAA
>CM070037.1:69194771-69230086 GCA_036250615.1 Ptychadena robeensis
GAACATGCGATGTTCGCCGCGAATAGTTCGCCGGCGAACAGTTCGGGCCATCACTAATCTCTGTCTAGTTAGAGCCTGAGCTTTGTATGCCAGCTCAAGCCGACATTCAAAACTGTGGCTGACAAGCAGACAGCTGATTTCTGTCCTGCTCAACTGGGATAGACACACAAACAATCCACCCAGCTTGCTGGCTTGGATGGATTCCTGCCCATTTCGTCTGGTGCCCATTTCGTCTGGTGGTGGTACCATGGAGGGGGAGTAGAAGGGGAGAATTAGAAGGTAAATCTTCCTTCTGAAAACTTCCCTGTCTGCCTTAAGAGTAAAATGTGTTTAAAAAGTAAAAATATCTCTGCTGAGTATATTCAAAATAGAACAGAAATCTCTGCAACAGGACTTGCAGAATCAAGATGTTTGCAATAGGAATGCAAAAATATATACAGTTTCATTTCATCAATTTTATTTGTGGTGCCTAGTGGAGCAACTAATCACTCTGAGACAGGCTACACCTCCTATCTCTTTGCTCACCTCACTAGTTGATTGCTCCCTTAATTCACTTGTAGTGTAAAGAAATAGGGGTTATTAGTGTATATTGTGGTGTATATATGTAATTTTTAGTCAGGACATGATATGTGTGTGTATTTCTTCCCGCTGTTTTGATTCCCCCTTCTGCCTGGTAACTGTAAATTCCCTTCCACTGGGAAGAGGGCATAAAATTCCCTGGTTTGATTCATCTGTGTGCAGTTGTGTAGATAGTTTCAGACAGAGAGTCTGCCGCTTACCTAGGAGCAAGTGCTCTCATCTCCAGCTGTGTTTGCCCGCTGGCTGTCCACTCTGCAGTGCCCGGGACTGATAGACCCCCATTCGTGGCGAATAAAAAGGAATCCCCTTTGGACCTGGGCAGTCCTTTTCTCATCTGACCTGAGCAGGATTCCCCCCCTCTCCATCTCCGCTGGATCCATTTGGCTTTTCTGACCACTGGACTATATTGGACTATTCCTGCTACCCTGGGTACCCTGGGTAAGAAAGCCATTAGCCAAATCCTCTGAGCAGCTGGTTAGTGTTTGTAGCCCCTGTACTGTACATGCTCCATTAGTACATTTGTGTGCAAGTATGGGACAAAGTTGGGCATAGAATGGTCCAAAAGGGCCTGGTTGCTTGCTTGGTACTTACCCCAGGCAACGCTATGCTCTTTCCATTCTTGTAGATTTGCTCTGTGTGACCTCTGACTGTCCCATAAGTGCCTATAGGACCTATGAAGCAAAGCTAACAGTTGCATTTGTGACCACTGTAATTATATTTGTTACTATTCGGCTGCTGTAGTAGGCTCCTGATATTCTTAAGAAGTGCACAGAACAGGTAGCAAAAGTCTAGTCCAGGAGACTGACCACCATGACATACAATAAAATAAGTTATGTGTCTGGTCCTGACTATCCAAGAAGACTGAATGCTGTCAATAAATCAAAAGGTGCTTGAACAATGTATGTTTAAGGGTGTGCACACCCTTATGCCACCAACATGTTATACATGTTTAATTTGTTTTTACAGCTTTGTGTCAAATTGAAACATGTTATAGGTCTCATTAATCCTCTGTTCTTCCCCATTTCTATTTTTTTTATTAAAGAGATTTCAGGTAATCAAAACAGATTGCATTGTAATCTGCTTGAATTAATGACCCTCTCTCCCCCCTTCACATCCACGTCATTGATGACGATGGGTATGTTAGGGCAAGTGATGGCCAAACATCGGCCGGATCCGTTCGTGAACAGGCGGATCGGACTTTTAAAAAAAAACCACGCCCTCCTGTTCGCGTGGAAATTTAAATTCCCTGTCTGTCTGTAATTTAAATAAAAAATAAAATAAAAGTGACTTCACTGAAGTCACTTCCAGCTTTAAGCCGATTTTTTTTCTCTACCCGGTTTCTTGTAAAAATATTTGGATCTTTCTGCCCCTGCTTAGAGATGGTCGAATTTTTCAACTTGCAAACTTTGTGAGCTTATTGCAAAGCCCCTGAAAATGGTATCATCACCAACTTGCTAGGGGTATAGAGAAGGGTTGGAGGAATATTTGAAAAAAATAAGTTTTGCTCTAGCACATGTAGTTTTTGCATAAATTAAGTTCAAAGTTAAAGTCGAAATTCCGATTTTTGAATTTTTTACTTGACTTTGAACTTAATTTGTGAAAAAACTATTTGTGTTAGAGACTTACTTTCTTTTTTGTAGTATACCCCCAACCCCTACTATGCTCAGGGGCTTTGCAATTAAGTCGAAACCGGCGAAATGGTCGAATTTTTGAAAAAAAATTCGACCATCTCTACGATCCGGCCAGCCGAAGAATAATAATCTTCTTCTCACCAGTGAATGTGGCGGGTTGAACACCCATACTGTTTGCCCAGGAAAAGAACATTCCATGTCCGTGGACAGTTCAGCCATCACTAGTTAGGGCCAAGAGCACCAATGCAGGTCAATGGCATGACCCCCCCCCCCCTCCTCACCCTCTCTGCATCATTGATGACACAGAGGAGGTGAAAAAGGATTTGGCGGAGGGGGGGGGAGTGCATCTTATTGTGCCATAAATATATGATTGTGAGTTATATTTGTAAACAAACTTACACAATCTACACTTGAGGTAAATGCCCAGGTGTTTAATGATGGAGTCTGGAAAAGCTTCTTGATGTCTCTTTATTGTATTTATAACACAAAAACTTAACTCTAACAAAGCCATGTACACGTTTTATATTCACTGTAATTGTTTGGGTGTACAACAAATACAGATGAGCTATAAGGCAGCATAACCTTCAAGAAAATTGTGATAATTACAAAATTAATTTGTTCTCCGAATGGTAACAGCTTAATGTACAATTTTAATGCGTAGGTAAATAGACAAGGCATCTGGCGTCATCAAGATCTTTTATTCCAGTCGGCGAGTGACTGTACATATGTATTTTCAAGATATAAATAATACAGGACAGTTAAACACAATTTTGCCCTAACAATCTTTTAAAACAAGATGTAAATATGTTATAGAATATCTATCGCAATTACATTGTAGAAGATAAATGAAAAAGCAGTTATGTCTGTTTTTTCTTGAACATGAACAAAGGTACCCAATTGTCAGAAAATGAATGAAAAAATATGAATTGCTTTACAGCTCCCCTACAGGCATTGATCATATAAATCCATCTATGACAATTGACTCGGCAGGTTCATTTTACTCTCACATAAAAGGCAGAAGAACTGGTCCATGGCAGATAATGCTCCACTGATTTGGTTAACTTAGAAATGTTATTTCTTCAGGGTGAGGCTGCATAAACGGCTAGATAATCGGATGTGTGAAATTATGTTTCAACAAAAAGCAAACCACCTGAATAATGAATATTGCCAAAATTATTGGTACAACCTCTACAAATCGGATGTTCCAAACACTTTCATAGCCACATGTCAATAAAGCCAAGCACGTAGACAAAGAGACTTCTTCTAAAAACAACTGTAAAAAATTGAGAACTTTTAAGAGCTCAGTGAATTCCAGAATAAGTACCATCACTGGATCCCACCTGTGCTATAAGTCTATTGCATAAGTATAATTAAGGTGGCCATACACGGTTCGATATTTCCCTTCGATAACCTTAAAACGATTGAATTATAAGTCGATTGTAAATAATTTCCTGCACACCTGGTATGATTTGGTAAATTTAGCTTTATCGTCCAAATATCTGATGATTTTTCTAGGTATTGTGATGTCATTTTTTAGGAGCATGATCTATTGATGTTCAGCGATCGGCGTTCAAATCACACAAGGCATTCAAATCAGTCTATTGGTAAACTTTTCTTGCTAGGAAGCTTAAAAGGGAAAGGATCAACCCTTGAGCTTTTGATTTTTCTCCACATCACTTTCTAGAAGGTTGTGGTAGAAGAGAATGTAAACAAAATTATTCTGCATTAAGTTTGCATTGAAAGTGGCCTGATATAATAATGTATATCATACATCTTTTATTAGTAATGCCAACAAAAACATGGCTTACAAATTTCCATTTGTGAAGAACAAGAAACAATAAAATCATGTACAAGCATAAATGAGCATGTACAGGCATCTCATGGTAAATAAAGCGAACATGGCACAAGAACGGCACTTAGAGATGCAGGAACATAAAAATACTAAAGCCCCCTATACATGCAGCAATCACTGTGCGATTTTTGAGCAGCTGATTGCAGCATAATGACGTCTTCACACTGCAGCCATATGGGTCAGTTGCTCCAGGTGGCCAGCTGCGATCCATGGATCTATGAATATGTGGGGAGGCTTTAGACATAAAAGAGCTCAAATTAACATAATCATATGCAGGTTTTAAGAGCAAAAGAAAGAGGGATAATACCTGGGGCCCTGAGTTTTGCAGCTTACAGTAGACTGGTACTATTGTATGTGGACCTAAGTGGTAATTGTAAAAAAGGTAGAGGGTAATGGAGAGAGAAGAAGTAATAGGCAACTTCCTAAGGCTGTATGGGAGGTATATGATTTGATAACAAACCTATATGATGGTATATCCGTGCTCTGTGCTTTGTTTAGCAAAATTTTGCCATGCATGTAATTTCCGGGTCAAAGCAAGCATAAACTTTTACTTTCTAGGGCAGGATAAGCATATTTTAGGAATGATACTAGTAACTATCTTATTCAGGTGTTTACCCTGCCAGTAATCTAACTGATGGGAATTAGTTGCTTCTTCCTGCTCCTGGCTATGCTCAACTGGGTTGCCAGCAGTATATAATGTGCCAAGGCTTTTTGTTTGGAGGACATGTTGTCCAGTTGTCCATGGGCATTTAGAAATGCAGACTTTAAATAAGGAGGAAAGTAATTTATGAAGTTTGGGCCAAAATCTTGAGGCATACCAGGTGTGCCACATATCCCTCATGGCTTTATTATTATTATGGATTTATATAGCGCTGATATATTACACAGGGTATACATAAAGCCATATCACTAACTGTCTCACAATCTAATGTCCCTACTACAGTTATGTATATGTAACTAACACAGTCATATGTCACAGTCTAAGTCATCTGTATCTATCATAGGGGAACGCAATTAAACTAGCAGTATGCCTTTGGAGTGTGGAAAGAACCCACACAGACATGGGGAGAACATGCAAACTTCTTGCAAATAGTGTCCAGGCTGGGATTTGAAGCTAATTCCCTATAGAGATGGTCATAATTCCCTATAGAGATGGTCAAATTATTACGTCGATATGGACCAAAATCTCAAATGTGGAATTAATGCCATCGAGAATTGGGTCTGTTTTCAGAAAAAAAGGAGATCTGACCCAGTATTAGCATGTTCATAACAAATAAAATCAATAAAAATACTACTCTGTTCTAAGCAAACATCATTTTGTCGGTCCCTTGTGAAATGTGTCATTCACATTTCTGGTTATGATCCAATTATGTTCTTTGGAATCCTTCCATGCCACGATTATGCTTGCTTCTCACTGCCAAAAATTTCCTGTTATATATATTTGCAAGAATGCCTCTTTCTCCAATCATTTATTGTTTGATGGCACTTATCTACATCTGCTTATTTGATACTTTACCTTGGCCATCTGGCCTCGATGGGCCTAAAACTGTCAGGTTACAGAAGAAAAATAACAATGACAATCCAATAACTTTAATATAACTGAAAATAAATTTTAACCCATGCCAACATTTGCAAGGATTCATTTTGTAAATCTCCCTGCCAAATGCATTGGCTTTTGCAATGTCGTTTACACCACTGAAAATCAGTCAAATTCATGGTTAAGTTTTTGTATGTTTTATTCAGAAGATTAAAAATTCAAAATACATAATAGTAAGGTTAAAAACCAAAATGAAAGACATTCAAATGCAAGGAGACGAAAATGGTAGACTTTTCTAAGCTTCAGTTGAAGACAGTTGCTTTACAGAACCTGATAAAAAAAAACATCCCCCGTATATACTGAACTATGAGTCAAATTTTTAAGCACCCAAATTGTGCTGAAATTTTTTTATTATTCTTATACTCAAGTCAAGAGAAGAAAATTGTGAAATTAATCAGGGACTATGGGAATTAATTGCAAAGCCAATGAACATATCCTCGCCACAATTATTGGAGGTTAAGGATGTACCTCTACCTGCTTATATTCAGATCAGCTCATTCTCAAGTATAAACCTTTCACTAACAGGACATCCTGAAATATAGAGACATTACAAAGAGTTGTAAGAGATATTTAATCTTGGAATGCTTTCTCTTGTTGGTCTCCTCCTCATAGAAATTATCCATGTTGCATGTTGCACACAGGGTCAGTGCAATTGTGGGCTACACTTGATTAAAGGAATGACGGATCAATTGCCGGTGCACTCCTGGCACCGACCCACACTATGGATTTCCAAGACCATAAACTAAAGCCATACATCTGTTGATTTTTCCGTTCGATCGACCGCAACAATCAATCGGTGAGGTTGATTGATCGGAAATCGATTCCTGCCCACCTGGCACGGTTTTTGCTAGATCACTCGGTGATAGTTGTATTATTATAGTGACCCTCGATCGATTCATGTTTGATCAGACTAATGAAGCCTATACAGTCACTTTTTTGTATTCTTGTTTAATCATGGAGGAAAATCAGATATTTTGCTCATTTAGAGCTATATGGATATACTGTGTGTATTTTGTGTGTACATGGTGGCTCAGGGGATAGCACTCTGACCATGCAGCACTAGTATTCTAGGTTTGAATCTCTGTCTGGGCACTGTCTGGAAGGAGTTTGCATGTTCTCCCTGTGTCTGGGTGTGCTTTCTCCCACACTCCAAAGACATGCTGACAGGTTAATTGCCACCCCCCCCCCCCCCCCCCCCCCCAAAAAAAAGAATCTCCTATGTTAGTTACATATTGCTATAACTATGGTTACTTATGCATGACTATGGTAGGGACATTTGATTTTGAGCTCCCCTTAGAGACAGTTAGTGATATGACCATATATACTTAAGTATAAGATGAGGTACCTAATTTTATCTACAAAAACTAGGAAAACCTATTAGACTCAAGTATAAGTCTATGGTATCATAAGACAGATAGTGGCGTTTTAAAAATGAAATTCAGTAGTCTCCTGAAAAAATAAACAAAATGTCCACAAGATGGCGTTGTTTTTTTACATTTTACCAACTGAGGAATGCCGTTGATCAGTGGTTCTTTACCCTTTGGTCAGGTCCCCCTTGGGGGTCGAATTACCATTTCACAGGGGTTGCCGAGCTCACTGAAAGCATTAGAGCTGCTGCTAACAATTAGCAGCACTGATGCCTACAAGCAGGGTTGGAAGTTAAAAGGGAGAGCAATGTCCCTCCCTAACTCCTAACACTTGTGCAAATAATGTGCGAGGTGGAAAAAAAAAGGGAGAGGACATTACACTTGCTGGAAGTGATGTCACTTCCGGTATTTGGAATGCAGAAGTAACACTCTGCACTGGTAATATAGCATTCCAGGTAATTGGGACCCTCATTCTGACCCTGATTCGTGCATAACTGGAGAGAGGCTTGTCGGCACTTTTTTTCTGCTGAAAACTTGGCTTATATTTGAGTAAATACAGTATTTATATATATAAATAAATAAATAAATATATATAGTATAGTCTGTAAAGCGCTGCATAATATGTTGGCACTACATAAACTATATACAGGATAATAATAATACTTTGTGTACCAGTATTATACAAGTATGGAGAATAAATATTATACACTTTGATACAATATGCATTGTTTTTATTAATACTTATCATTTTTACAATTGTTAGATTTAACATTAATCACATTAATATCAATAAGACAAATAACATAAGCATATGGTGAGATCAATATAACAGATGTTCCCTCAACATTAATAATAACTATAATTTTATTGCATTGAGTAAGTACTTTCATAAGTCAATGCACACATAGGTCATTACACCCCCAGAATGGCCTGGCCATTGCTCATGATAATGATGTTATTGTATCTTTTTTTAATGCTATCCCTGATAAATGTTAGCAATAGATAACAGGAGATACATTGGGGATTGCATTGTAGCTAGGTGTGTGACTCTCATTTGTAAATGAGGAAAGAACAGTAATTAAAGAGAAGCGGACTGACTTATTGTTGTGTTTTCATTGTTATGTGTGTATTTTACTATTAGCTGCATTGACTTCTGTCCTGTTTTGTGGGTTGATTGGGTGGAAAAATTATGATTTGTTTTTTGCTTTTTTATATATATATTTTCTTCTTTTTTTTTTTTACCAATCACCAGGATTGCACAAGATTTGCCCTAACATACTCTCTGCAAGTCATAAATCAAACTTACCATATTTTTCGGCATATAAGACACACTTTTTCACCCCCCAAATTGGGGGCAAAAAAGTGCCAGCATCTTATACGCCAAACACACGACCCCCGCGGCCACTCGGCCGCCGGTGGTCGCACATTGGCTTCCCGCCAGCTATCCCGACAGAGGGGAGCTGCAGGAGTTGTCAGTTCAGATGGAAGAGCCAATGTTCAGCTCTCCCATCTGAACTGTCTAACTGCCGGCGGACCTGATCCCCTTACCTAACCAGGGGATAGCTCAGCAGCTCAGGCATCTCCACCAAGGAATACACAGAGGAGAGCTGTGGGATGTGTTCAGTTCTGCTGTAGATAGCTTAGCAGATCGGCATCCCCACCAAGGAGGGGTTGCCGATCATCCCGATAGCGCCCGGGAAACCGTCACTTTTGGGACGATCGGCACCCCCTCCTTGGTGGGGATGCCGGGGATGCCGATCTGCTAAGCTATCTACAGCTGAACTGAACACAACCCACAGCTCTCCTTCTCCCCCCCTCCCTCTCAGATCAGTGTAGTGTGACGAGTGTTCAGCTGACAGTGTACTGCTGCTAGTGACACCTGCTGGCTGAATTGTATATTGCATCCATTAAATTCATTGCATTATCCCAATTGATGTGAAAACTTATTAAATCTTATAAGGCGAAAAATATGGTATCTACATTTTAACCGAAGACTTCTCTATCCACTGACATTAAGATTATGTCATTAATGTCAATGGCAAGTTTCACTTTAAAACAGCCCCTAATCTACATATGCAACATGTGCTCATATGTCTAATCTGGCAGTATCTTTTCAGATGAAAAAAGTTAACTTGAACCTTAATTGGATGAAAACGCATCAAGCCCCTTCCATAGAATTATTGACTGTCAAGGTAAGTACAATAGATAAGGTAGTGTATATGAGGGCCCATATCATTGGTGGGAGTGTTAAGTTAATATTTTTTTACCACATTTATGGTATCAGCCCCAAATCACAAGACTGAGAGCACACGAAGGTGATGGTTAGATCTATACGTTTCCTAATATGCTTACACACATGAGCAGGAACATGTGAGCTTGGACATGTTATTGTGCATGTAAATATGTGCTGGCAATATAGTTTTTATGAATGCATGTTGATACAGCCTACACAGCTGGTATAAGTGGCACACAAATGCAAGCCTTTACCATATAGTACTCTATTTTTCAGACTATAAGTTGAGAGATGCCAGCCGGTGTCCGGCTCTCCCATCTGTACTGTAAAATTGCCTATGCCAGCAGAGCTTAGAGCCCTGCTGGCATAGGCAATGAAGAGAGGCATAGATGAACTGCCTTCTATCCCTCTCTCCCACCGTAGAAACTGCAATCACTCTGCAGCTCCCACGGACACAGTAATAGCCAGCCGGAGAGGAGAGTAGTAGACTGTCCAGCCCGGCCCCCATCCTCCCGATCAGTGTGGAGAATGACATGTTGTGCTGAGAGTGTACTGCTGCTAGTGACATCTACTAGCTGAATTGAACATTGCATTAATTGAATTCATTGCATTAACCCAATTTATGTGAAAAAGTATAAGTTAAATATTTTTTTCTAGTTTTTCTGCCCTAAAAACTTGGTGCGTATTATGGTCCGGTGCATCTTATAGTTAAAAAAATATAGTATATTAACTTTTGATGTAAATAGCTTTGCTTCTGTCTCTTTATTTTATTTTAAATGTTCTCTCCTAAACTATGGGGTGTGTCTTATAGTGTGAAAAATACACTAAATCTCATTCTACGCTTAAAGTTTTTAGAGTTAAGGATCCAATTAAAAAAAAAAAAATTTATTTGCCCTGAACTGGCCTTAAATGCCTAATCTACACCCTTCATGAATCTGTAATGCTCAGAGTTGGATGTAAATTGTTTCTTTTCAAGGTAATTCATCAATCAATAAAAATGTCTTGTTACTTTGTTACATCATTCTTGTTACTTTGTTTAGTAAATACTACAATGAATGATTTTCTGTTGGAATGTGTGGCAATTATTAAAATCATTATTTCACTGTAAACATCAGCTGTACTTAATATATGCCTTATATATTAAATCAATTCATGCAATTACACATGTACATTTCAAACAGACAGCATGCTAACTCCTTCAAAGTAAGGATTTTTTTATGTGGTTGTTAAAGGGGATATGTCAAGATTATTTACCACATGGATGCTTTTTCTATCCTAATGAAAATATGGTTTGGTAGAAAGCCAAATTGGTGGATTATGTTGTTTGTTTATGGGTGGAAATTTGAAAAAATACACTATTACAAAAATGTTTTAATTCTTCATTCATTCACATTCACCAATCAGTGCTAACATGGAACCCTCTTAGATTGTGCACAATCTCATTCACAGGGTACCTTCCATTGTGCTTTTCCACCCCTCCTGAGATTAAATAAAGTCTCAGGCAATGTCAATATGCAATGTTAAATAGGTACAGTATGCTTGGGTTCATTTATCATCACATACATTAAAGCGTTAACTGTTCAAACTGTGAACATAGCTTGAAATTGGAAATAAAAATCTTGAGTAGAGGCCCGGCATACATGGAGGATGTGTTTGTTGCTTCCTGTATTAGGGCACCTCCGGGTCTTGCTTCTCCGTTTAGCTGAAATCAGTGCCTGAAGATTTGTGAAGATAACCAAACACAAGAAAAGGTCAGAAAATGTTAAACAAAAGACAGCAAGAGCTGAGCGTACGTCAAGCGTTAATTTGACATTTACCGCGCAGTGAAATGAGTCTACGGATTTCTACAAACCCGGTTGGAAACATGTTTGGAAAATACATATATTTAATATCTACTGCTTGTCTCTGATATGCCCTTCTCTAAATACAAGAAGACTTTTTTTCCAATAAGTTTATTTTTCTAAGTTAAATTTTAATAGGCCACTGGGTACATTGTTTATATTCTGAATACAAGCAACAGCACCAAACTGTGTGTGTTTTTTTTTTTTTTGGTGGAAAGTTTTGGGGACACCAGAGTGGAGGTTAGCAGCTGCTGAAGGCTATGAAAATGAATGCTTGACATGCCACAATAAACAGTGACAGTATAATTTTCAGAAAAGCTTCACCTTGTGCCATTAAGCTCCTGTCAGTGACTTTACCTAGGCCAGTGGTTCCCAAACTTTCTGTGCAGGGTCCCCCTTTTCTATTTAGGAACATTATGGAGCCCCCCCCCCATGTAAATACAGGTTCAGAATGAGGGCCCGCCCTGGATTTACTTCACGCCCCCAGTTTGGGAACCACTGACCTAGGCCAAGATAATGTGAAAAGTCTATTGCAGGCAGGTGGAAGAAATCCCCTGAAGATGTCTAACAGGTGGGCAAAACCAGCCCTTTAATATGGTATCACTAACTGATTTATAAACAAACGTCCTTAGTATTTAATGATATTTATATTCATCTAGCCTTCAACAAACTTTTCTATGATGTCATATTTGTGATAAATAATGAAGTAGGGTATTTCGTAGAGATGGTCAAATGTTTTTTTTTATTTTGACTAGCTGAGTTAACCTCCCTAGCGGTTTGCCCGAACTCAGTTCGGGCGCAGTTTGATCGCTGTACAAACTGCGCCCGTACTGGGATCGGGCACAACCGCCGTCTCTCTGTGTGCTGGCGGCTCTTCTGGCCGTCATCTGTGATGCCGAAGGGGGCGGGGGCCACGCCATCAACCTCCATGTTAATGGAGGGGGCGCCGCTCTCCTCTCCACACACCGCTGGCGTCTATTTGACGCTGGAGGTGTGTAGAGGGCTGGGCGGAGAGCCAGCAAGCACGGCGGAGTACAGTGTACTCCACCGCAATTGCGGGTAAAACGGCTTTTCGTGCCATTAAAAATGGCGCGAAAAGCTCAAACCGCCCAGAGGGTTAATTATAAAGCCCCTGAACAAGGTATCATCACCAATCTCTCTGGCATATGTAGATTTTGCATATATTACTTTCAAACACAAATCAAAATTGTTCTAATTTAAATTGTGAATTTAACTTTGAACTTAATTTATGCAAAAACTGCATAGGCTATAACAATACTATTTTTTAAAGTTTCCATCAACTTTTCTTAATATCTTAAACATTCAGCTAGTAAAAAAAACTTCACCATGTCATAGATTTACTTTTGAGCATTTAAAAGATAAAATTGTACTTTTATGTTGGGTAAATTTGGTAGGGGGGTAGGAACTATACCTATATTTTATGTTGGGTAACGTGTTGGGTAATGTGTGTTAAAAAAGCTAGTTTCTGGGTATTCATTATCATGTGCCAAATAAAAGGAACTTACTGTATTTTTTGGACTATAAGACACACCGGACCATAAGACGCACCCAGTTTTTAGGGAAGGAAAACCAGAAAAAAAAAATATTTTCACATCAATTGGGTTAATGCAATAAATTCAATGAATGCAATATTCAATTCAGTCAGCAGGTGTCACTAGCAGCAGTACACTCAGCAGAACACATCATCTCTACACTGATCTGCAGGAAGGGGGGGCCAGGCTGTCTCCTACTCTGCTCTGCCGATCAGCTGTTACTGCTGATACTGTGTCTGTGGGGGCTGCAGAGTGATTGCAGTTCCCACGGACAGGAGAGCTATAGATGCCAGTTCATCTATAACTCTCTCTTCATTGTCTATGCCAGTTCAGGGCTCTGAGCTCTGCTGGCATTGGCAAATACACAGTTCAGATGGGAGAGCCGGACATCGCTGGCATCTCACATCTGAAAGCTCCTCCAGCTTCCCGGCGGAAAGCCAAGGTGCGACCATGGGCGGCCGAGTGGCCGCGGGGGTCGCGCATTCGGACCATAAGACGCAGGCACTTTTTGCCCCCAAAAAGTGCGTCTTATGGTCTGAAAAATACGGAAATACAATAAAGGAAAATTCTTTACTCTTCATATGTCTATTGGAGTTTTGTAATATAAAAGTATTCCGTCAAACAGACAAATTAGTGATTTGTATAAGTGTGTAAAGATCTAGGTTCAGGCTCGGAGTCCAGGTGCTGAACAGCAATAAAGGTGCAGTCCGGGTAGTTTATTGGCAGTTGTAATAGATAGAAAGCAAGTAGAAGAGGTCAGAAGCTGATGGTGTTAAGTAACAATGGAGCAAGATGAAGAGTTGTCGGGTAGTCAATAGCCAAGGTTACATGGATGATTATAAAGGCACAAGTAGCGATGAGCAGAAAGGTCAAGATACTGGTTGTAAGCAAAATATAAGTAAGTACATGGCTTTTAAAGGTAGTACATGGGAGGAGCCAGGAGTTCAGGGTTCAACAAGGAACTGGGAAACAATTTATTGTAGTGCAAGAGATCCGACAAGGTACCAAATCAGGTGTGCAGGTGGCTCAGCTGACAGAGCTACAGCCAGACACTAAAGCATCACTGGTCGAATTCTGACAAGGTGATGCGTTCAGAGGTACTATTTTATCCTGTTCTGCTTATTTACTTGGGCACTACTTTCTATGACTTAATCACTAATCTCTGTTCAAAGAGACTGCCTCCATGTCCAATAAAAATTAGCTACAGTGTCCAGTATTTTAAATAAACATCTGACCAAGAAAAAAAATGTGTGTTGTCTAAACTGTCTGTTAAGGCATTGGTTACCAACCTGCTGTCCACGCCCCCAAGGGCAGCACTAAAAATCCCAGGGGGCACACCATCAGTGTCATTGGAGGGCGGACACCTTGTGCTTCGCTCCGTGTTCCCCTGAGCTGAACTGGGCTGGTGAAAAGTGGCAGTGCCATCTTGTGGATGTTTTACACATTTTTACTAGAAATTGGGGAGTTTTTGAAATTGTCACTATCTGTTTTTATGAGTTAATTACAAAGCCCCTGAACATGGTATCATCCCCACAATTGGGAGGGAGGGGACATTTTCCCTAGAATTGTGATCTCACCTCCGAGAAAATTTCTTTTGATGCGTGCATGCGGGTAGGAGTCGTGGTTTGATGACCTGGCTTGTCTTGGACACAGACAAGGGGTCCTTAAGAAAAAAGCTTGGGAACCACTGTGTTATGGTTCTCATTCATCTACATCATACCATAGCCTGTGTTAGCAGTCAGCCATATTCAAACGTCTTCAACATTACTACACACGTCCAATAGACCAACTTTTACTAGCTGTTCTATTTATTTCAACTGCTGTAAATACTACTGTTCCTAGGAGCTCCTGGCTCCATTTTAAGCCTAGACTTAACTGCTAGCTGACAGCAATCTTTAAATATTTCTTACTTGGTAAGAGTGTCTTTGTTTATCCAACCTTTGCAGAAGTTTCCATGATGTAAATTCAAAGTTTTATAGATACTTAATGCTTCAATATACTTATGATAAGAAATGAAAAAAAAAAGAAAGTTCTCTATGACTGAAAGATCCAAGTAAAACAAAATTGCTGAATATATTTCCTGCCTGCCTGAAGAAACTGCAAAGCAAGCTAGCAGTGTATTAAAAGTTCTATTTTAGTGCAAAATAGCTCTTCAATAAACCAGCCAAATCTGTTCTTTAAGTTAATAATATTCTTTTTCTTCACTTGCAGATTCTCTTTGTGCCGAATGTATTTTAAACCTTAAAAAAACATATTAATATGCTTTACTCTAACTCTAAAGGTTTCTGTTTTTTTTACCTTTCTTCTTTCTTTCTTGATTTCATAGCAGCTGGTAACCAAAGAAATGCAAAATGCTGAAGTATATAGAAAAAAAACAGCAAAAATCAGATAAGACTCACAAGTGCAAATTAAATTCAAGGTATCTTTTTCACAGGAAAATTGCATAAAAATAATATTGCAGTCCCAAGTCTTTTGATTTGGGTTATTATCCATAAATGGACCTGTTATATGATATTAAATACATTTTACCATTCATTGAAGATCAGCTGAAAAAGAATTATGACTACTAGCTATTCCACTACCTAAAAAAATGGAAACCATTCACAGGTAATGTGATCAAAATGTTTTCCACCTTTAATTTAAAAAAGCAATAAAATAAAAAAACAACAAAAAATAGTTTGGGATACCACTTACTTTAGCACAAAAAGTAATTTGGGTAGGGTTTGCGGATTTTTTAAAGTCGCAGGGTGGCTTGAAGTGTTTGCCAAGCTGTCTTTATGTTTTCTGCGTGACCTGACCTATATACCTGGACACCTGGTCCTAGGGCAAATCCTAATGGGAAGAAAAGTGGACAGGGTGGCTGGTGGCGAAGAAAGACATTGTTTAATTAGTGGGTTACTGTTGGAAAGGGTATGATAAGGGGGGGGGGGGGTGTTCTGAGCTTAACCTGCACCCACCCACCCTCCTGCCCATTTATGTGGCTTTATCCCTTTCATGTCATAATATGGCGGATGTGTTGTTAATAGACTGAATAAGTTGAGGATAGAATTGTTAAGATGCTAACTGACTTGGTCATTAACCCCCCTAGCGCTTCTGATGGCTCCATGTCGTCCAACACTGACTTGTCAGTATTGCAGACGATGAGATGAAGCCGTCAGGTCAGAAAATCAGATCCCCGGCAGCACATACTCACTGTTCTGTGCTGTCCCGGTGGATCCTCTTAGCTGGCTTCTTTACTGAAGCAAGCCGCGGGACATTCAAATGTAAATTAGGTTAACTTTGAAAAGCACATCTGAAAAATCACCCCCAGTGTCATTTCCAGATATGCTCTTTGAAGTTAACCCTTTCAGAGGGTGCCAAAGGGCATTGTATTGGATACAGTGATAACTTAATCCAATACAATTCAAAGTATAGTACAAAAACAAAACACATTAGGGAGTTTAAGGAGTGATGTGTTTAACAAATATACCCTCTAAGCTAAGATATGGTGGCTAGTAGGGACTGAACAATTTCATCTGGTTTTGTTCCCCACTGTCAAGGACCTTTTTTCTTACTACTGTTTATCAGAAACATGATAAAACTGTGGTCCAACTATTTTCAACTTTTTATTTGGTGTAGGTGTCTCATTTAAATATATAATTATCATTGGTTAATTATTGCTGTACAACACCAATATGACATCGTAAGCACTGCCCAGATCATATCTTTAGATTACAGATAGAGCTTTACTTTTCATCTGTTTTTGATCTCTTACTTTTGGACCCTGTTTTCAGTCTTGAAAAAAATTCCGATTTCTTATTTCATACATCTGTTTGTTGCCTGATCTGTTTCTTGACATAAACCTCCAGGTACAGAAAATGGTCAAACATTTCAGTACACTTAATCATCATTCCTACATTATATGACCCTCCTTTCCAAACTATGTAGTTGAGGTGTTTCCAGTAAAGGGTACAGAGCCCTGGCCTCAACCCTCTTGAATACCTTTGCAAAATAAAATGCTAACTGAGATAAAGATTGTGTAGATCATCCTTGTACAGCCCCGCCCCCTTAGGTCATGGACTTGTCAAGACCTCCTAATGACCTCCAACATGTTAGGAACAGATGCTTTTGTTACTGTCATTTGTTTTTAAATTTCCATACACGAGTAGACTTTTGCTTGATCGTTTTTAGATTCATGCGCCAGTCTAATATTGACCGCACAATCACACATTGTGGTAGATTTAAACATGCTTGATTTAAGATCATACTATGGCATGCACAAATCAATCGCAATACCTAGAAAAAACTTGTAAAGCCGATCAAAGGCAAATGAAGTGGATCAAAGGCAAATCAAACCCCAGCCCCCTTAAATGACATACAGTACATACTCTCAGCCACCTGCATAGTCTATGCAATTTACCTTCTTCTTTCTGTATTGTTGAATCCAACATAAGAAGCACCCTAATCAGGAAGCTGTGATGCACTGTATGTGTTCTGATACAGACATTCATCTTAAGACCAGCCGGTTTGCTCTAACTGACTAATCCTTAAGGTGGCCATACATGATTGGGCACACAGTGGTGGCTACATATAGGACTCCATAGATTCTCCATACCTAGCCACCACAAAACACAAAGCGCCTAATGCAAATATAATTTTTTTAAATGAAAATGAATGCAGTAAGTGGTAAAAAAGACATGAAGTGTATGTATATGATTTAATATATTTCCACAAGTGTTTAATAACCATGCAGTAAACTAACTGAGATTCTTCCACTTAGATATTCCACCCCTTGCCAGGTGCCATTGTAAAGAGGTAATCCGCATTATCCACTTCCCCTGTCACTGGTTTTATTGCTTTCACTGATAAGTGTATACACTAAAATTTATAGAAACAACGTTTTTAAAGGATAAATTTACTTTGTTTGCACTTTTATCTATGAACCACTAAAAGTTATGAACAGTCTCATAAACAGGCCATCCATTAACGAAAAATAAATCTACAGTTCTGATTTAGAAGTAAAACATGGGACATTTTTATCACTTCAAGCCATACTGCTAACATCGGGTAATTCATTCTGCTGTATCAGTGCATCTCCTCTAATCCACCAAATTGTTACACTAAAAAATGCAGTTAAACACAAAGTGATCTGTGTGACGGTATTAGTAAATCTGATCTCATAAACATGAGCTTATTGGCTGCTCCAAGTGCGTTCTTTCCTTGACCTAAAAACAATCCCGATTCATTACTTGTTCCAGCTGCAGCTCTTTAGAGAAACAAAAGAAAAACAATCACTCGAAGAATCCATTATTGAAGGAATTGCTATGTCTTAAACTGTTCATTCAGCTTTTCGCTCCTCAGTCTTGAATACATTGTTCATTTACTGCTTATATTAACTGGTCTGTTCATTTGTTTCCCCTGATGAAAAATGCATCACAAGAAATGGTAATTTTTTTTCTCTTTCCTACTCTCAGTCCTGTAGTTTGTTATGTCCTATTTGAAGTCCGACTGCTCGCAGGCTTCCAAAAGCACATAACCATTTTTTTTCTCTCTCTGCGGTAGAAGCTTGATCGGAAGAAAAGAGAGACCTACTTATTACTTCCATTTCCATAAATGTAATAAAAATGTTGGTGTTTTATTTATTTATTTATTTGCTTCTGTTATAGTAAATTGAGGACGCTGATAGCTTTCCACCTCAATAAGTAACTGAAATTAATGTCTTGTTGTTCTTTTCACTACTTTGCAGACAGAAACAAAGTATCTGTTCCACCAGACATCCATCATCTATTTCGACTTTGTTCCACATCGCTGTACCGGGTTTGTGTTACTAATATTAATAATAATGATGATGGTAATAATAATGAAGTGAGTCGCAGAACTTTCATCAAATATTAAGAACCAATAATGTACATTAAATATTTTTAAAGCAGAGTTGAGTTGATGATATGTGGTTCAATGAGCCAAACTAATATCAAAACATGGTTTTTCAAGCTTATGTGGTCTTTTTCCCATCAAATTCTTTTAGAGGTCATCATTCAAAGAAGGTCTTGGGGACATCTTGTAGTGGAACAGTACTGTACTGCTGATATGCAGCTAGGACTGTGCAGGAAAAGAGGCAAGAATAACATTTAGAGTCATTGTTTTGTCCTTAGGACACAGTAAAGGATCTTTGGGTAGCCCCCGGTATAACCTGTTTCTTAAAAAGTGCTGAAAATCCTCCCACCAACCCCTATGGTTACACAATGTTATCCAATTTATTTGGGAAATAATTGCAAAGCCACTGAACAAAGTATAATCACTACAGATGACCGAACTGTCTGCAAAGCAACATTGCTAGAGATGTAGAGGGAAGGGTTATCAGAAGAGTAATGGAAACATCACACAAAAAGGATTGCTCTAGCACACGTGTTCTAGCACATATGTTTTGCATAAATTAAGCTCATGGTGAAGTCAAAATGTCAACTCGAAAAATTTTGACATGACTTTTTACGGAAAAACTACACGAGTTGCAGCAAAATTTTTTGTAATATTCCCACATATACCCTTCTCTACACCTCAAGTCAGCTAGTCAACATTTAATGAAAATGTTAAAACCACCTCTAGTCAGTATGGATGTTAGTAGTCATATTAAAAGGTTAGGAAAGTTGAAGGGTGGTATACACTCAATTGGCTGTGCCTACTTAGATCTGTTGTGAGATGGAAAATGCAATATAGGTGTTGTCCATGAAGAGGGTGTTGCTGATCCCCCCAAGGGTGTATATAAGGAAATTAAAGGGGGCCAAGGAGTGTCTTGTGAGGTGTCTGTGTGGGAGACAGACTGCACCTGTCTGTGTAGGACTGCAGGCATTAGAAGGAGATATGTGAGTGTTAGAGATTTTCTTATCTGGGCATAGGGACAGCCCATAGATTTATGGCCATGGGGTATTGATGCAAACTTATTGCTAGGCAACAGCACCAATCATCCTAAGAGAATGAAGGGGACAGTGTGTTCTGTAACCAAACATGTATTTGGGTGTCTGTCTGGCAGTCTGTCTGTCTGGCAGAACGGGAATTAAAGGAGGCAGAAAAGCTGCCAGCTTTTCTGTGTCCCCCACTCTGTCATATGGACTATGGAGCAGAGCTCTACATGAACAGAGATAGTAATGAGTGTTTGTGTTTGTGTGCTCTACCGAGCACCCGAGTACAATGTAAGTCAATGGGAGACAACCAGGCACCCCCTGCTTGGAAGAGGGGAGAGTTCCAGGTTCTTTGGAAAAGTTCACAAAGTGAAAGAAACACCACCCAAATCAACCGAAAATATACCCAAACCCCCCACCCCAAAAAAAATTTACATGTGAGAAAATTACAGCTCCCTTTCCTGTCTCCATCTCCTATACTAAACATATATTTATTATCTGTAGTCATAAAAATAAATGGTTATAGATAATAATCTGGAAGACGGAATGGTTTGTAGTAATCCTTTACTCCTTCCAAGGCATTAACACCAGCAATAAACGCTAACCACAGAAACACTTTCCAAATACAGTAAAAACCTGTTATCTGTAATAATTCAAATTATTATCACTGATAACACCAAAATCGGACATTAAATACATCACGTACACCAGTGGTTCCCAAACTGGGGGGCGGGCCCCCCTGGGGGGGCATGAAGGTATTCCAGGGGGGTGCTGGCCCTCATTCTTAACCAGTGTTTAAATGGGGAGGGGGGCTCGAAAATTTCCCTAAACAGCAAAGGGGGGTCCTGCGAGGAAAGTTTGGGAACCACTGACCTACACACCCTCAATTACCCTGAAACACCTAGAAAGTTTTAAATTTAATAATTTCATCAATTATTAGATATAAAACCGCAATCCTGACAATTCTGCAGTAACAGCAATCTGATATACTACTACCCCCAACAGCTATTAAAGGATGACCCGGACAATAGTGATGGCCCGAACTGTTCGCCGGTGAACTATTCGCAGCGAACATCGCATGTTCGCCTTCGCAACGTGTTGACGAGTTCGACCCGCCCCCTATCTTTTTACATTGGTGAAACTTTGAGCAGACATAATCCAGCCAATCGGCACCCCCCACCTCACCGACCATCCCACACCCTATAGCATAGCAAGTAGAGGACGCCATTTCACATGCTGATGGAGAAGGAGACAGTCAGATCAGAGAGCTGCTGCGCTGCATAGTGAACTATTAGCTAGGCAGTATTGCCTACAGTGTACTTTTCCTCATTGCTCTTACTCTGCTGTCAGGACAGAGTGATGGCTCGAACCCGGAATTTAATTTTCGCGAACGCGAACTTCCGTAAAAGTTCGCGAACCCGGCGAACACGCGAACCCGCCATTGAGTGAACCCATTAAAACATAATTCTGCAGTGTTGTCACATTTTGAGCCTACTAGACTTTAACGCCCTAGCGTTATGGACGGCAGGCACCTCGTCCAGCGCTCCAACTGGTACTATCGCACTGGACGAGGGTGCTGCCGGTCCAGTACAAATCACGGCTGTGGGAGGCATACTCACGCTGTCCCTGTGACATGCTGGCGACATGCTGCGCTCGGCTGCTCGTGTCTTCTCCCCCCCCCCGCGCTCGAGTGACGTGATGACGTCACTTGGGAGGCGGTGGGAGATTTGTACTGTAAATAGAATGAAAGCAGTTTTCTATGTAGAAAACTGCTTTCAAACTCCCCTATGTACTAAATCTCGCCAGAATATAAGTCCCTGATGCCCCAGATGTGCCCATTTGCAGTAACCCTTTTTTTTCTGGTGTGATTTTATCACACCAGGTTAGAGAGGGTTAAGTGCAAATGGGAACATCTGGGGGGCACCAGAGTCTTTTATTTTGGTGATATTTAGTACATAGCAGCATAGTTTTGTGTCCTAAGTTTGGTGGGTTTTTTCATAATTTTATTTAAAAAAAAAAATGTTTTTACATAATTGTTTGTTTCAAACATTATTATTGTCAGGATGTCTATTAGACCCTTGTACGGGATATTTTGGGAAGTTACAGGCCTACAACATTAAGAAAAAATTTACCATTGAAGTCTATGGTGCACTTTTGGTACAGAAATCTAAACCTCAGCAGTGCGCTAGGGAGGTTAAAGATCAACTTTATGATCCAAAAAAAATAAAGTTTTTTATACGACAAATTATTCAAACCGATCGATTTTGGTCTGATCACATGAAGCAATCGCCTCCTCATTGGGGTGTGCCAACATGGCCAACACACTCATTGAGGTGATCGCTTCTTGTGATACGCAAGCCCCTTCACCACGACAAGGTAGCGATCACGAAAGGGAATTGGCACATGTATGTGCCTTTTTTATGCAGCCACAGCCAGAGGCAGAAAAAATTAGGCAAGTACACTTGCCATAAAAATTTGTCATGTACATTTGACAGAAAAATCAGATATGGTAGCAGCGTGTTGTAGCAGCAGCCAGAAAAATGTATGTATTCAGGCAGAATGGAAAAGAAAACATTGCGGCTGAACCCTAGTTGGTGGCGGAGGATTCATGAAAGTCATCCGGTATGCAGCGTGGGGACCATTTTAGGCAAAGGCATGTAATCAGGCCTTTTGCTAGGCAAACGTATCCCCCCGTGTCAGTCCTTCGGAATCCACGCCTCGTTCATTTATCAGGAAGGTGAGGTAATCCACACTTTTTGACCGAGGTGACTTCGCTTCTTGGTCACTAGCCGCCTGCAGCATGAAGGTCCTTTCTGACAGGACACTAGAAGCAGGACAGGACAGAAGTTCAAGAGCAAACTGGGATAGCTCTGGCCACAGGTCAAGTCTGCACACCCAGTAGTCAAGGGGTATCGCTCTCTCAGGTGTAATATTCGCAGTTAAGGCGAGGTATGTCTGCGATATGTCGGTTCGAGTCCGTTCTCTCAGGGTGGATCCCGAAGCGCTGTGGCGATGCATAGGACTAAAAAGTCCGCATGTCCTCCATCAACAGGCACGTCTGTGAAGCGCCCTGTCCTGCCGGCGTGTTGTGGTAGCAGGAGGATTAGTGTTCACCTCTTCCCTACGTAGAGCCATGTTGTGCTGTGACATCGCCCTAAAAGCGGTGATAGAAGAAGATTTTGTAGCTTAGCTCTCAACTGCTGCATCCTCTCAGACCTCCCAGTAAACGGTAAAACTTCCACTACTTTCTGCTTATATCGGGAGTCTAGTAGTTGTGGCACCCAGTACAGATCGTTCTCCTTATCATTCTTGATACGAGGATCCCTCAACAGGGCACGAACGCATGAAAGACCCCATTTGCACGAGGATGGATGCGAGCTACCTATTTCCCGTTCCTCCTACTCACTGATTCATTGAGAGATCGTTCTCCCCCAGCCACGTACAAACACACGGGGCCCAGATAGGTGGACCACAAGGAGCACCGTGGGATGCTGCTGAGGTTGGTCTTCCTCCTCCTCAAAGCCACATTCCTCCTCTGACTCCTCAGACTCCTCTTCCAGCGTTGCCGCAGGTTTGGCAAGCGGGAGGGCTGCTAAGGCTGTTTCTGGTGGTGATGATGACCATAACTCTTCCTCTTCACGCTGATCCACAGCCTGATCCAGCACGTCTTCGCAGGGCACGCTTCAGGAAGAGGCAAATGGAATGAAGGTAGCTGATTGTGCCTTCGCTGCGGACTAACAAGGTTTGTACCTCTTCAAAAGGACGATGAGCCTAAAGGCATTGTGCTATGAGCGTCCAGTAAGATGGAAAAAAATCCCCAGCTCCGCAGAGGCCCCGGTGATGCAATACATCATTGACAGCTTTTCTTGTTGGAGAGGCGGTGAACATATGGAGTGTTGAATCTCCAACGCGTCGGACGTCGCAAATCAGCGCCTCACTGGCATGTTGTTTCGCCGCTGAATTCTGAAAAATGCGCCATAGCCGTGTAGGAACGCCGAAATGGGCACACACCTTCCTAGCCTGCTTGAGGACCTCCTCTAAGCTGGCGTACTGTGCCACAAAGCAGGACACAATGAGATTAACACTGTGGCCATGCACGCACAGTGACAACTGCCCAAATTCAATGCCGCCCACAGATTGATTCCGTTGTCAACACCACTTTGCACATCTCCAGTTGGTGCAGGGTCAGCCATGAGCCACCTGTGCGTTAAGGGGGGGGGTGGGGGGACAGGAGTGGGTCCGGTGTGGTCTCTGCTTTAGGCAAGTCAGCCCCAAGACAGCATGACGTATCCGGAATGTGGAATACGCCCCTGGGGAGCTGCAGGGATGCAGATGATGTGGAGCCAGACGCATCAAGAGAAGAGGACTCAGCCGAGGAGGATGGAGTAGGAGGAGTAGAAGATGGTGGCAGCAGGCCTGCCTGCAAGTCTTGGCGTGTGCACCAACTCGGCTTGACAGGAGCAACGCATTCACTACTGGGCAGCTGTCGAGCAGGTTTAACCCCATGCGCAGTGTACGTGATATACCTGACAGCTGACCGTGCTTTGCAGACCAGGTTATCAGTGGTGTCAGATGGACACCTTTGCCCCAACACTGTAAGTGTCCAAAGATGCATGGACTTCCTTTCCCACAGAAGGAATAAAGATTGGGGATTGGCCATTGTTTGAAATGAACGCATTCCACTGCGGCCACAATTAGCCACAAATTTTTTGAAGGCCTCAGACCTCCACCAGCTGGTATGGTAAAAGAGCTGGCGGGCTAAGAGTCTCGTCAAGCCAGCTGTGCAGAACGCCGGGCAAGGGGGTGACCTCTGTGAAACTTGTTTTATTGCGTTCAAACATGTCCTTCACTGACACCTGGACCGTGGCCAGATGAGCTGGGACGGCTCAAAGCGAGAGGCGACGTGGCTAGTGGTTGAGAGGGGGCAAGGAGGACAGCCGTGGTTTTAAGTGGCGAAGATGCGGAACAGGAGAGAGGAGGGTGGTTCGAGTGTGCGTGTGCTTGTAGCCATGTGTTGATCCCATAGGCGGTTGTGATTGCGACATCATGTGCCTGCTCAAGAAGCTGTACCGAGGTGGGTTTTGCGACTTCCACGGACTTCAGTAATCTTTGCAAAGGTGCAAATGGCATCGCTGCTATAAGTGGCAGACACACAAAAAAAAATGCCACAATGATGAGCATTGGCACTGATGGATACTGGTGGTGGCAACAGCATTGGTTGATTGGCGTGCTGTATGGATGACCACAGGTGCCGGATAATGCTGCCTGACTGTGCCACTAGCTCCTTGCGATGACTCCCCCTGCTTAAAAATAGTCTCACCCACCCCATCTCAACCTTCTTCTTTTCCCCACCCACTCCCCCACCAATCCCTCACACCATCAGACTACAGCTCTGTCTATCATCTGAATTTCCCCCTGTTCTTCTTCTTCCCCGTGGTGTGGGCACCCACGTGACATCCACGGAACATCGTATCATCATCATCATAATCATCAACCGCTTTCACTTCTATCTGACAACCTCAGCCAAAGAAGCAGCGGGGTACAACATCATCGTCATCACACCGCACCTCCATGTGTGTAATACTACTTCAGAGGCATGTCCATTCATCCACATGCTCTGGCAATAAAGGTTGCCATCAATCATCTATTTCAAAAGGATGTGAAAATTCAACTCCTCTGATGGGTTCAATGTAGCGCTGTGGTGCGAGTATTGGTGGCGGGCAGGCGAGTGGCACTGCGAGGTGTCAGCAGATTGAGCAGTGCGGAGGATGGTTTGTTTCCAGGGTCAGGAGTGGTGGACGTCAAGATTGGGTGTCATCGTGTAAACCAGTCAACCAAAGTCCCCAGCATTTCAGAGGTAAGTGGCCTCTGAAACACTGGCATTATTCTAGGGCAAAGGCAAATATCACCAACACAAACAACGACCACCACGACCCCTGCAGGATTAGGTTGCCGTCTAGCCTACTTGTTTTCATCTGCCGACTATTGATGCCTACTGCCCATGTGCCTGCGTCATTTGTACTCTGGTATGTGCGTACAAGTGCGTCCTGGTTTTTTTTGTGGCCATCACTTAGCATTGTCACGTAATTCTCACGTGGACGCGTGTTCCCTTTTTTTCCCCATCTTCCGCCCTCCACTGGTGCGCAGCTTCATCTGTGCACCAGGCTTGTCGGCTTAACATCCCCCGAGTCTTTTCCCCGATCGCTAAGGATTCGCGTGAACCCAGCCTTTGTGCCCATTTTTAGTAATTGACCCTTTAGAATAGGTACAAAAAATTGCGGGTATTTCCCGTCACCAGATAACGGTGGCTGGGCACAGACAGTTGGCACAAGGCGTCATGGATGGAAAGCGTGGCACTTGTTAGTTTAATACCCTTTATGGAATGGGTACCAAAAAATTGCGGGTATTACCTTCCACCAGATATTAACTGTGGCTGGGCCAGGGCAAAGGCAGTTGCACAAGGCGGTAAGGATGGGAAAAGCCGTGTGCACTTTTTGTAATACCCTTTATGATGAATAGGGTAACAAAAAAAATTGATGAATAGTGACCCTTCCACCAGATAACTGTGGCGGGGGGCAGGGGCACAGACAGTTGGCACAAGGCTGGGCTGTAATGGACGGAAGCCCTGCAATATTTAGTAGTTAGTACCCTACAATAGGTGAAAAAAATCCCTGGGGTAACAAAGTGCCAACCAGATAACTAGGGTGGGCAACGGGCAGTGGGGTGCACACACAGGTGACACAAGGCTTTATGGATGGAAGACCTGCAATATTTCGTATACACTTACAATAGGATGAAAAAAATCCCCCTGGTAACAAAGTAACCAGATAAGTATGGGTGGGCACTGGGTAGTGTGGGCGCACACACAGTTGGAACAAGGCTTTAATGGACAGAAAGCCCAGCATATAGTAATACCCTACAATTGGGTGTTGAAAAAAAAATCCCCTGGGGTTAACAAAGTGCCCCAGATAAGTATGGCCGTGGCACTGGGCAGTGTGGGGCGAACACACAGTTGGCACAAGGCTTTAATGGACAGAAAGCCCTTTGAAATATTTTAGTCATTATCCCTTACAATAGGGTGGAAAACAATCCCCTGGGGTTACAAAGTGCCACCAGATAAGTATGGGGGGGCACTGGGAAGTGTGGGCGCACACACAAGTTGGCACCATGCTGTAAGTGACGGAAAGCCGTGCTGCAAATATATTTGTACCCTACATAGGGTGAAAGAAATCCCTTGGTGTAACAAAGTGACACCAGATAAGCGATGCAACCAATGAGACACACGACCCATGCAGGTGGTTTGCCTATCCTCTGGCTGTTTTGATGCCTGTCATTTTTATCGGTTTTGCGTTTACAATGCCCTGTGGCAGCAGATAACTCTGGGGGTGGGCAACTGCGACAGTGGCCCAAGGCCTGTAATGGATGGAAACGCAGTGCACTTTTAGTAATACCCTTATGAATAGGGTTACAAAAAAAGGCTGGGTATTTCCCCTTCCACCAGATAAATGGGCTGGGCACAGACTTGCACAAGGCTGTAATGGATGGAGCGTGCACTGTTTAGTAATAACATTTATGAATAGGGACAAAAAAAATTGCGGGTATTACCCTTCCACCGATAACTGTGGCTGGCACTGGGCCACAGACAGTGGCACAAGGCTGTAATGGATGGAAAGCCGTGCCACTTTTTCGGAATACACTATGAATAGGAGTACAAAAAAAAATTGATGAATATACCCTTCTCAACAGAAACTGTGGCTGGGCAGGGGCACAGACAGGTTGGCACAAGGCTTGTAATGGACGGAAAGCCCCTGACAATATTGAGTAGTACCCTACAATAGGGTGAAAAAAAATCCCCTGGGGTACAAAAGTGCCACCCGATAGCGATGGGTGGGGACACTGGGCAGGTGGGGCGCACACACAGTTGGACACAAGGCTTAGGAAGGAAAGCCGTGTGCACATTTTTAGTAAATACCCTTTAGGAATAGGGTACAAAAAAAATTGCTGGGTATTTACCCTTCCACAGAATATAACTGTGGCTGGTCACAGACAGTTGGCACAAGGCTGTAATGATGGAAAGCCGTGCACTTTTAGGAATACCCTTTATGAATAGGGTACAAAAATTGCTGGGAGTACCCTTCCACCAGATAACTTGGCTGGGAACTGGGCACAGACAGTTGGCACAAGGCTGTAATGACGGAAAAGCCCTGCAATATTCGAGTACCCTACAATCGGGTGAAAAAAAAAAAATCCCCTGGGGTAAACAAAGTGCCACCAGATAAAGAGGGAGGGGGAAAGGGGACCATCCCCTAGTGTGGCGCACCACACAGTTGGCAACAAGGCTTTAATGGACGGAAAGCCGTCTACCACTTTTTAGTAATCCCCTTTACGAATAGGGTACAAAAAATTGCTGGGTATTTTCCCTTCCACCAGTAAAAATGTGGCGGGCCACAGACAGTTGGACACCAGGCTGTAATGGATGGAACGACGTGCACTTTTTAGTAATTACCCCCCCTTTATGAATAAGGCAGTACAAAAAAATGCTGGGTATACCCTTCCACCAGAAAACTGTGGCTGGGCCACTGGGCACAGACAGTTGGCACAAGGCTTTATGGACGGAAAGCCCTGCAATATTTAGTAATACCCTACATAGGGTGAAACAAAATCCCCTGGGGGGTGGGGGGGGGGGGGGGGGGGGGGGGGGGGGGTAATGGGGGGGGGTCAAAGGCCACCAGATAACTATGGAGTGGGCACTGCAGTGTGGGCGCACCACACAGGGGCACAAGGCTTTAATGGATGGAAAAGCCCTGCAATATTTTAGTAAGTACCCTACAAATAGGCGTGAAAAAAATCCCCTGGGGTAACAAAGTGCCACCAGATAAGGATGGTGGGCCACTGGGTAGTGGGGGCGCATCACACAGTTGGCACAAGGTCTGTAATGGACAGAAAAAGCCCAGCAATATTTAGTTAATACCCTAACAATAGGGTGAACAAAAAAAAAAAATTTTTTCCCCCTGGGTACAAAGTGCCACCCAGATAAGTATGAGTGGGCCACTGGGCAGTGTGGGTGCACACACAGTTGGCACAAGGCTTTAATGGACGGAAAGCCCTGCAAGATTTAGTAATACCCTACAAATAGGGTGGAAAAAATCCCCCTGGGGTTACAAAGGTTTGGGGGGGGGGCCAACAGATAAGTATGGGTGGGCACTGGCAGTGTGGGCGCACACACAAGTTGGCACAAGGCTGGTAAGGGACGGAAAGCCGTTGCATTGCAATATATTTGTACCCTTAAAATAGGGTGAAAAAATCCCCTGGGCTAGTAACAAAGTGCCACCAGATATAAGCACTGGCAGTAGGCACTGTGAAATATGTGGCTTGCAGGATCAATGATTCACTGGCAGCAGCACTGGCATGCAGCCAGCAGGCAACAGGGTAGCAAAAAATAGTCATAAAAGGGCTTTGGGGTCTTTCAGTAGTGATGGACCGAAATGTTAGCGGCGAACATCGCAGGTTCGCGTCCGCCACGTGTTCGCGAACATACGGCGATGTCGACCGCCCCCCCATATATTTTTTTTTATGGAAAAACTTTGACCTGGAGCAGTCAGGAGGCACAATTTACAGCCACATCAGCACCCACCACGTCACGGACCATCCCAACCCACCATCTCCAGCACAGGAGAGACGCCATTTTCACATCTTGCGGCAGATGGAGACAGTTAGTGAGATAGCTGCTGCTGCTGTATAGGAACGATTAGGCTAGTCAGGGTTCAGTGTGATCTGCAGTCTATCCTGTAGAGTGCTTCTTAATCTGCTGTCAGGACAGCAGTCCTGAAAAAAGACCCCAAAAGCCCTTTTAGGGCTATTTGTTCGATACCCGTTGCTCTGTTGTGGGCTGCTGGCAGTGATATGGCAAGCCTCATATCACACAGTGCTACTGCTATGCTCATATTGGGGCACTTGTTTACCCCAGGGGATTTTTCACCCTATTTACAAGCTATAGCAGTGTTTTTTACCAACTCTTACAGCCTTGTGCCACTGTGTGTGCGCCACACTGCCAGTGCCCCACCCATTAGTTATGATGGTGGCACTTGGTTACCCCAGGGGATTGCTCACCCTATTTAAAAGCTATAACAGTGCTTTTACATTACAGCCTTGTGCCAACTGTGTGTGCGCACACAATGCCCAGTGTACCCACCCATATTATCTGGTGGCACTTGTTACCCCAGAGAATTTGTTCACCCTATTGTAAGGGTATTGCAGTGCTTTTACCAATTAGCCCTTGTGCCAACTGTGTGTGCGCCCACATGCCCAGTGCCCACCCATAGTTAGCGGTGGCACTTTGTTAACCCAGGGGATTTTTTTCACCCTTGGTAGGTTATTAATAACTATTGCGGGGAGTCAATTACAGCCCTTGTGCCAAACTGTGTGTGCCCAGCCCCAGTTATCTGGTGAAAGGGTAAACCAAACAAATTTTTTTTCACCCTCATTGTAACCGGTATATAAAAAGTGCAGGGTTTCAGGCCATTACAGCCTTGTGCCAAACTGTCTGTGCCCAGCCAACAGTTATCTGGTGGAAGGGTAATACCCAGCAATTTTTTTTCACCCTATCCATAAAGCGGCATTCAACCTCCCTGTACCTGGCGGTTCACTGAGGTGCAAGATTTCTGCTACCAAAAGTGATACAGTGTTTTGCCTTTCCGCCCCCCATCGGCGTCACCGCGTGAAGCCGATGGGGGCGGAAAGGATTTGGGTGCATGAAGGCTTGTTAGGAAATGCTGCAGGCACACAGAGAGCCAGCGGCTTTTTTGCGCCTGATTCCGGCACGGGCGAAGTTTGATACGATCAAGACTGAGCCAGTTACTTGCTTCAGGTGGGCGCGTTCATTTGCAATGATCACCAAGCGATTACCCCGAATGCGAATGGGATCATTCGCCAAAATTCAGAATAAGCGCTATGGGACTGCTGTAGAGGGTACAGAAAAAAAAAATGTGGGGAGGAAAACATTTTATTTTTTGTTTTAGAAGTTTACCATTGTTTCTTTGATTTGGTTGATAAAACATTTATCCAATTCCAATAAAAAAAAAAAAAAATGAAAAAAAAATGACAAAAAAAATAATCTAATGACAAAAAAAAAAGTTTCTGTACCTTTAAATCTCCCGCCGCCGGATGACTGTCAACGGCAGCGGAGAGCTGTTCACGGAGGTAGCCGGAAGGGACCCGGCTATTTCCCGGAACGGCTCGTGTGTGCAGCCGAAGATGCTCCCACGATCAGGAACGCTCAAGCGCGAGCGGTTCTGATAGCGGGGATCAACTTGAGCTGATTATAGAAAGACATTATTATATCCAGCTCAAAAGTGTAAAAAAAAAAAGATTTAAAAAGACCGGCGACCGGGTCCCGCCTCGTGACGTCACCCGTCACTCCGGGAACCGGAAAGAAGCCGGCGATGGACGCGCAAGATGGCGGCGGGGCGACAGGTGAGGCTCCACGATGTGCCCGGGAACCAGTTCGGGCGTTATCGATGGTGCCGTGTTGCTTAGCCCGAAAACTGGGTTCGGGCATATCGCTAGGGAGGAGGTTAATATAAAAAGTGACAGGGCTTTCCGTCCATTACAGCCTTGGGCCAAACTGTGTGTGCCCAGTACAGTTAGCTGGTGAAAGGTATACAAGCATTTTTTTCACCCTTTGTTAGGTATAATAAAAAGTGGCAGGGCTTTCATCCAGGTACAAGCCTTGTGCAACCTGTGTGTGCCCGCCACAGTATTGGTTGGAAGGGGTAATTACCCAGCAATTTTTTCACCCTATCCATAAAGGGTATTATAAAGAGTGCAGGGTTTCCGTCCATACAGCCTTGTCCAACTGTCTGTGCCCAGCCCAGGTATCTGGTTGGAAGTGGGGTAATACCAGCAATATTTTCTTTCACCCTATCCATAAAGGGTATGAATAAAAGTGCGGGCTTTCCGTCCATTACAGCCTTGTGCCAACCGGTACCAGGCCCACCCAGAGTTATCTGCTGCCACAGGCCTTGTACGCAAAAACATTAAAATGACAGGCAGCAGAGGCAGACCATCCCGCAGGGGTCGTGGTGGTCGGGTGGTGAAAGTTCCTTTTGGCCCTAGAATAATGGCCAGTGTTTCAGAGGACCACTTAACGTCAACACAAGAAATGCTGGGGAACTTGGTTTACACAGACTGGTTTTACAAGGAGGACACCCAATTTCACATCCACCCCTCTGACCCTGGACACACCATCCTCGCATGCTCGGCGCTGGACAACTCTCAAGTTGCCACTACATTCCATGCCTGCACCAATACTAGCACAACAGCTGATACATTTGACCCATCAGAGGAGTTGTTATCACATCCTTTTGAAGAGGAGATCGAGTGATGCGCAACCATTATTGCCAGGAGCATGTATGATGACATGGAATGCCTCTGACAGGTAGCATTACACACATTGGAGGTGCGGTGGATTATGTGGGTGTGATGACAATTGAATGTTGTACAAGCTGATGCTTCTTTGCTGAGGTGTCAGATAGAAGTGAGGCGGTTTGTGAAGATGATGACGATGTGTCTGTGGATGTCACGTGGGTGCACACACCCAAGAGAGGAAGAGAACGAGGGGAAAGTTAAGATGGAGAGACAGAGAGGAGGAGAGACGAGTTGAATGATGAAAGCAGAGGGCAGGTCATACGAACAGAGTAGAATGCTAGTGGCCAGCAGTCAGGCAAGACATGTTTGGATCGGACACCTGTTTAGGGTCAGCCAGACAGCAAGCCAATGCAAACCCATGCTGTTGCCACCACCAGTATTGCCGTCAGTTGCACAAAGACCTCAGCAGTGTGTGTGGCATTTTTTTGTGGTAGTTCTGCCGACTGATAGCAGCGATTGCATTGTTGCAACCTGTGCAAGAAGAGATAAGAGTCGGGTGAAAGGAAGTTCCATAATACCACTCGCGGTACAATGCTGTGTAGAAGGCACAGTGATCTTGCATCACAAACACCTTTGGGATCAACAAATGGCGTACAAAGCAGGACAAACACTCGAAGCACCCTCCTCCTCCTGTCCTCAGCATCTTCAGCCAACGGCAACCACTGCTTGTCCTCCTTGCCCCCTCTCAACCACCAGCCACTTGACCTCTCGCTTTGAGCCAGGTCCCAGCGTCTCATCTGGCCACGGTCAGTGTGAGTTGAAGGAGATGTTTGGAGCAGGGAAAAAAAAAAAAAAAAACAATGTCACAGAGTCACCCCTTTGCCCGGACGTCTTTCTGAAGCTGGGCTTGACAGGAGTCTCTAGCCCGCAAGCTTTTAACATACCAGATGGTGGAGTCTGAGGCCTTCAAAGGAATTTGGGGCTATTGGGAACACCGCAGTGGAAGGTATGACCGGACGCATTTTTTTTTTCACAAAGGCAAGGCAATCACCAATCTTTATTGCCCTTGTGGAAAAAGAAAATAGTAAGTATATGGAATCTCTGGCATACAGTGTTGGGGGAAGGGTCCATTCTGACCACTGATAACCTGGTCTGCAAAGCTACGGTCATGAGGCAGGTACATCACGTTACATGCGCATGTGGGTTAAACCTGCTGGACAGATGCCCAGATGGAATGCGTTGCTCTGCAGCGAGTATTGGTGTGGACACCGCCCAAGACTTGCAGGCAGGCCTGACTGCCACATCTTCTATATACTCCATCCACTCCATCCTCCTCGGCTGACTCCTATTCTCTTTGATGCGTCTGGCTGCCAACATCATGCTGCATCCCTTGAAGCTTCCCCAGGGGCGTATTCACATTACGGATACGACAGGTTTGTCAGCGTCGTTGTCTTGGGGACTTGACTTGCCTGAAAGCAGAGAAGCCACACGGAGCCGGAACCAGCACGTCCTGTCCGCCCTATATGCACATGGGTGGATCAGTTGGCTGACCCCGCACCAACTGCGGTATTGGCAAGTTATGTGTGAATGTGACAACGGAAAGCAATACTGTTGGATGGCGGGCATTGAATTTGGGCAAGTTGTCACATGTGCCCGTGCATGGCACATGTATCTGAAATCTGATGGTGGACAACGTTTGTTTTGGGGCCACAGTACCCAGGCGTTACAGGACCGTCCTCAAGCAGGACTAGGAAGGTTTTAGTTGGTGTGTGCCCCATTTCAGGCGTTCTACCACTGGAGCTATGGCGAGATTTTCGGAAGATTCAGCGGCGAAGTAAGAAGAAATGCCAGTGAGGCGCTTGATTGTCGAACAGTTCCGAACGCGTTGGAATTACAAAACTTCACATGTTTGACCGCATGCTTTCCAACGGAAGAGAAAGCTGTTGGCAATTGAGTAATCTGTATCACAAGGGTGACTAGACAGCCTGCTGCGGAGATGGGTATTTTTTTGCACATCTTACTGGACGCTCATGGCGCAATGCATGTAGGTGATGCGTCCTTTTGGAGAGAGGGTGAACAAACCTTTTCACGTCGCAGCGAAAGGCACAATCACGCGGACCTCATCCACTTTGCCTTCTACTGGAGCGTTGCCCTGCGAAGAGAGTGCTGGGATTCAGGCTGGGTGGATCAGCGTTGAAGAGGAGGAAGAGTTATGGTCACCATCACCATCCAGAAGAACAGCCTTAGCAGCCTCGCTTGCACGGGACCTGCGGCAAACGGCTGGTGGAAGACAGGAGTACTGAGGGAGGAAGGGTGGCTTTAACACGGTGAGGAAAGACAACCTCAGCAGCATCTCCACGGTGCTCCTTGTGTGTGGTAAACTACTTCTGGGACCGCGGTGGTGGTGTACATGGAGGCTGGGGGGAAGGAACAGAACTCCCAATGAGATCAGTGTGAGGAGGAGGGAACTCGACTTTTGACGTAGATCGGCATCCAACTCCTTGTGGCGAATGGGAGGTCTTTCCATGCTGTCGTGCTGTGTGAGGGACCCTCGTTATTATCAAAAGGATGAAGGACGATAAAAACACCCCCCGATCTGTACTGGGTGCCGCCGACAACTACACCCTCGGAACCACCCACCACCCCGCTACAAAGCAGGAAAGTAGTGGAAATGTTACCGGCTTCCCAAGAGGTCTGAGAGGGATGAACAGGCAGATTGAGGAGAGCTAGGCTACAACAATCTTGCTCGTACACGCGCTTCTAAGGGAGTGATGCACCAGCACAACATTGAACTCTGACTAGGGAAAGTAGATCGGTGCCAGACAAGGAACGGGGCTTCACCAGACGTGCTGTGCTGTGATGGAGGGAATGCAGAGCTTTTTAAGTCCTACACATGTCACAGCCTTTCGGGATCACCCTGGAGAGAAGACTAGACCGACAGATCGCAGAGACTTACCTGGCCTATAACTGCAGATATTGACACGCTTGGGAGAAGCGATGGAACCCTTGACTACGGGGTTTGTGCAGGACTTGACCTGTGGCCAGAGCTATCCAGTTTGCTCTTGAATTCTGTACTCTGCCATGCTTCTAGTGGTCCTGTCAGCAAAGGACCTTCAGTGCTGCAGGCAGGCGGCATAGTGGACGAGAAGAGAAGCGAAGTCGCGCCTCGGTCAAAAAAAGTGTGGGGATCACCTGCACCTTAGCCTGAAGATGAAACGAGGCATGATTCCGAAGGGACTGACAGTGGGGGATACGTTGTGCTAGCAAAAGGCTCCTCGGATTACATGCATTGGCTCTAAAAATGGTCCACCACGCTTGCCATAACGACTTGAGATATGAATCCTCCGCCACAACTAGGGTTCAAGCCGCAATGTGTAATTGTCCATTCAGGCCGGGAGAAAAAATCAATTTTTCTGGCGCT
>CM070037.1:69233734-69247331 GCA_036250615.1 Ptychadena robeensis
TTAATTGGTAGTAGGCTTTCGAGCCTATACAGCTTGGAGTAAGACAACATGCATAAAAAGAATGATGTGGTCAAAATACTCATTTGCCTAATAATTCTGCACTCCCTGTACAGAGGCATCCAGATCTCTGGTTCCCTAACCTACCCTCCTCTGTTTAGTTTGCATTACTGCTAACAAGATTACCAGGCCAAAAAGGGACTGCAGTGTGTATCTATTCAGTACTCTGCCTATAGTGCAACAGATTGTGCTATAAATCTCATGTAAGATTCACAATAAGACAGTTAAAAAATGTTTTCTGAAAACTCCATGTACAGTATGGGGTTTCTGGGTATAAATAAGAATGATACAAGGGGCCCAAGGTCTTTGACAGTCTTTGCAAACTTGCAACACTTGTGCAATGTTGTTGTAGACTCTGCTATGATTGAGCCTATCCTCGATGACTAAGGGGCCGCAAAGATCATCACTGCCATATAAGTGTCCTTTCCCTACCAGGCTAGGGGTTGAAATAGCAGGACTTTCCCTTTAATGAAGCCTTGGGATAACGGACTATTCTTCACTTAGTTTTCAAGACAGCATGACCTCTCCACCTGGGTGAAAGCCTGAGCCTTTGTTTGTAACTCTTTGTACCCTATGTACTAACCCTGTCTGTAGCAGAAATGGTGTAAGACTGTAAAAGGCCCTTTTAGACACTGTGCTTTTACAACTAGAATATTAAAGATGGACTTGCAGAGCCCCTGAACATAGTATCATCACCAAAATTGCTGGAGATGTAGAGAAGGGTTGGGAAAACATTGGAAAAAAAAGTTTTGCTCTTGCACATGTAGTTTTTGCATAAATGAAGTTACAAAATAAAGTCGAACTTCTGATTTTTTAAATTTTGACTTGATTTCGAACTTCATTTGTGCAAAAACTATTTGTGTTAGAGACATACTTTCTTTTTTGGAGTATACCCCAACCCTTCTGGACATCTCCAGCAAGTTTGGTGTTGATACCATGTTCAGGGGCTTTGCAATTAAGTTGAAATCGTCGATTTAAAAAACAAAAAAAAATTCGACCATCTCTAATGGTGAACCCCTCTAGGATTGTCCTAGGAGACTCATTCAACCATTTGGTAGATACATGGCTAATTGTGTTCTGGAGTTCACCTTTAAGTGTTCATTTTATATTTGCCTTTCTTAAACTTTATCAGAATAAATTTTTTGGAATACTTTGATGGCTAGATGTAATTCAGGACCGCTGGGTAACTTCAATCCATGATATTTTTATTTTCTCCATAACGTTTATGATTCTATAACAAGGGAAAACAAATTATCAGAATGAAAAACACAAAGTCAAAGCTTAGAGTGATTTCCTTCATATCCACTAAAATTGATTTATATATACACTGCTACGTCTAAGCCCAGTTTTTATCAGTCTCTTTTTGTTTAGTTGACTGCCATCCATCCAACTTATTGTCCATTCGCTGGACATCCTGCCCCATAAGTTGTTGGGGAGAAGGCCAGCTCCTGTGTGATATCAAACTATATTTCATAAAGGAGAAGCAGATTTGTCTGGCTGTACATCAAAATCCGCCTTACTGAGTATTTTCAGAGATGTTCAGCAGGTGGGGGGGACATGTTTTTTGTGAACATAATGTGCCAAGTAGGGACACATGGCAGACAGCAGGAACGCTGATGAGATGTAGAGATTACTGCATCATTACACCAGTTTTGGCATGTCTGATACCAATGCCCTGTTAAAAATCTGGTCCCACGGCATGTGTCTACATTTCCATTGTATATATATATATATATATATATATATATATGTATGTGTGCTTAGTCTGTGCACTACTAAAAATATCCGTAACAATCTGTTCTGAACATTCACATATGTTTTTCTACTTTAAGACCAGATTTACAGTGAGAGTATTATCTTTTTGGTCAGTTTTATTTAACACATATATGTTTTTAAGCTTAGAAGTTTATTAAGTTATATATTTTTTACATCATGTGATATTCACATAAAAAATATATAATTTCCAACTTTTTTTTCTTAAGTGTGTGCATTCTAAGGAATGTAACAGTTTGTACACTCTAATCTCTAAAGTCTCTTCTCTCTTTAGGTCTATATGGGTCTGTGCCAAACCAGCTCGGAAAACTAGCAGGAATTGTTACATCTGTGTAGTTTTCAAAATACAGGTTAGGGGCTAAGCCGTGGAACCAGGTCTGTCTATCCTTACATTTTTTTATTTCAAACAATCAGTATATACAGTCAGGAAAAAAAGTATTTGATCCCCTGCAGTTTTTGTATATTTGCCCTCTGACAAATAAATGACCAGTCTATTAATGTTATGGGAGGGTTGTCAGCTGAGGATTCAATACTTATTTAATATATTTACTGCTCAAAAAATAAAGGGAACTCAAAAATAAGACATCCTAAATCTGAATGAATTAAATATTCTTATTAAATTCTTTGTTATTCACATAGTTAAATGTGCTGACAACAAAGTCACACAAAAATTTTCAATGGAAAATGTATCAACACATGGAGGTCTGGATTTAGAGTCACACTCAAAATTACATTGGAAAAAAACACTGCAGGCTGATCCAACTTTGCAAGAAGGCAACAACCCAGCATCAGGACCGCTACCTTCCTTTGTGCAAGGAGGAACAGGAGGATCACTGCCAGAGCCCTGAAAAATAACTTACAGTGGGCCACAAATGTGCATGTGTCTGCTCAAATGGTCAGAAACAGACTCCATGAGGGTAGCATGAGAGACACAGTGGAGAATGTTCTGACCGGTTTGGTATTGATCAGTAAATGTGTAGTATAGGGAAACCCACTTAAAGCATGTATATTTGTATAGTTGTACATAGCTGTGTGTATCTGTAGAAAGGGTAAAAATGTATATATACCTTTCTACCTCCTTCCCACTATTTTGGTTTCCTGTAGGTGTATTTTTACTTTTCTGCCTGGAGACTGGGTTAACCTCCCTAGCGGTTGAGACGAGCCTAGCTCGTCCGAGCTTTAGGCTCGCAACCTCCGGGAAGCCGCCGTGGGGAGACTTTATACTGCTCCCGAAGCTGCGGCGATCTTTACATCCGCCGCAGCATTTCCTTTCCGGTTTGGCGGCAAGAACCGCCCGACGCGGCACGGTGACCCGAAGGGGGCGGGGCTGCTCCATAGACCTCCATGTTAATGGAGTAGCGCCGGCTTTCTCTCCCGCGCAGCTGTTTTCAGTAATGACAACATCTGCGCTTAAGCTCCCGGCGGGCTCCGGAAACGGCGGCATTGTATGTACACTGCCTTGGATCGCCCCATATCGTGCCGTTTTAACGGCGCGATATGGCGGTGCGCTAGGGAGTTAAAGTCCCCCCAGGATTGATGTTATATGTCACTTGTTTGCTTGTTTTTTCCGGGTCTTTTGCCTGGTCCTACCTGGAGTCCCCTGGTGCTCCCAACGGCTTGGACCTGCAAGAAGAGTTTTCCCCGGCAACCTGTCTGGTGAGGACCTCAGTTCTGGCGTATGCCGCATTTCCTTCAGACGAAGGCATTGAATGCTATGGATTGGCCCACCGTTCCCCAGTCAATTGACATACCTGGGGCAGCATGTCACAACCTCCATCCACCAATTCCACAATTTCACCACAGACTTCCATAGTTGGGGGATGCTTTAGTCCAAGTGGTAGGAGAGATCCCTCAGGAGACCATCCCCACCACCATATCAAAGAGCATCGGCCAGGCTTGTAGGGAGGTCTTACAGACCATGGAGGCCACACCCGCACTACTGAGCCTCATTTTGTCCCCTTCATTTTAATGACATGTTTAATCAAAGTGGATCACCCTGCGGTGTTTTCAACTGAATTTTCACATCCAGCTGGCCTCCATCTGTTGATAAATATCCCTTGATCACTATTTTGTGTGATTTTGTTGTCAGCACATTCAACTATGTAAAGAACACAGTATTTAATATGAATATTCATTCATTCAGATCTAGAATCTCTTATTTTTGTGTTACCTTTATTGTTTTGAGCAGTGTATATATATATATATATACACACACACGGTATCTTACAAAAAGGAGTACACCCTCACATTGTTGTAAATAGTTAAAAATCTTTTTTTATTGCATGATTGTGGCTGGAGAGCTAAAGTTCACAGAGGGGACCATGAATGCTTACATGTACTGTGTATAGTAAATCAGGGCATGATCCTTTCCTCCAGAAACTGGTCCACAAGACAGTATTCAAATGTACATACAAACACACCTCCAATATGACCACTACCTTGCTAAAAACATGATACAGATTCTGGATGGGCCCAGCATGTCTCCGGACCTACTGTAAATGGTATTGAGCATCGGTGGGGCATTCTTAAATGGCAGCGGGAGGCATGCAAGGTCCTTAACGTTCACCAGCTCTGTAATGTTAGTTGAAGAGGATTCCAGTGGCAACATGTAAAGCTCTGGTGAACCATGCCCAAAAGATTTTTGACAGTGCTGGAAAATAAAGATGGCCACATAAAATATTTGCAATTTGGAAATGTTTTACTTAGGGATGTACTCAGGTTTGTTGCCAGATCTTAATAGCAGTGTGTTGATTATTGATAGACCAGTTAGACCATGGAGGAGGACATTTTAGACACTGTGCTTTTACAACAAGAATATTAAAGGTAGACATAACTAAACCTGATTTAGACTATGAGTGATTCATTAAATAAAACAATTCATGTAGATAGATAAAATGTGAATATCTTTTATTAATTCTGCTTGGAGTTGAATTTTAGGCACTGAGCACTAAATAGTAGGAATAAGTTGGCTGCATTTGGGGCCCATAAAACATTCGTTTGACATGCCTGGTGTAAGGCAAAGAGAATGCAGTAATGACCATGTCTATCTTTCAAAGGGCCTCTAGAGCTGGTGGTAGCCCTTTCACAGAAGTGAATATGCTTTAATTTATATTTTCTCTGATTATATCAGAAAGCTGGAAAGGTCAGGTTAATATATTTGCTCCAGAACAGAATCTTGAAAAAAGTTTTTCCTCCACTGTCACACCTCGGTGCACCATTGATTTGATCCCAGAGACACACAGAAGACATGATTGGCCACCATAAATCTCCCCTTTATGAACAATCCGTTTGTCTTTGAGCATAAAATATTTAATAAGGTTTTAATGTCTGAAAAGGGGGTGGCTAAATGACTGTAAATTTGTATTGCTTTTCACAGCCACTTGGATAAAGCATTAAATATCATTTGACACTTTATAGATATCTAGCACAGTTTTAAAAAGGAAGAGCATTACCGCCGAGCATGTAAATCTGTAGTGCCCATTAAAATGTCACTGTCCAGACTTTTAGGTGCGTATCCAGCACATAAATTCAAAGTGACACAACAGAAATGTGTGTTGTTTTTTGGCTCGCAATTTGACATCTTTTGTTGTGATCTCAGTGTCACGGGTTTATAAACACGGTTTAGTTTATTAAGGTGGTAAAGCTGCTTTTGTCTCCTAGTAACAGCTGCTGGAAAGGAATAGGCATTACATTTAAGCAACTTACTTACAAGATATGCTACAGCTAAAATACAGCATAGATTATGTTAAAAGCCAAGACTAGAGTCAAATCACTACACAATCTAAGCATTTTTAAGGCAATTGCACGTTTGCCTATGCATGGGCTAGGAATATTCGAAAATGTGACTGACGAAGCTTTAGAGATAGACATCACAGCCCTGATATTTATACTAGCTTGTTTTACATTACAAGCTAATGAAAATATATCAACAGCATTGATTGCTTCCAGTGAGCCTGCAATGTAGCCAGAAGATGCCTGCTGTGGACATTAAAAATGCCCACAAATGTGTGAAAGCACACCTAAAGTAAAAAACAAAAAACGAGAAGCACAGTGGCCATACTTAATCCTCTGTAGATGGAAGTCTTCCATGGGTTTAATTAGCTAACTTAATGTATATCGCCACTAGATGGTGCTTGATAGTGTGTTTTGAATGGTGAATATGTAGCTCCATAGGGATGTGAAGTCAACATAATGATGTAACTGGCTTGTACTTCCTGACAGAGTATGTGTAAAAAGCTTTTAGAGCCACAGAGGTTTCAGAAAAGTGGAGAGGAGTGTCAAGGGAAATTCAGGGTTATCTTATTACAATTAAGGATTTTTTTGAGGGATCATCCACATAATGGGCTGTTTACTCTGTTAACATAGAGCACATTAGGAGGGTTTGGGTGTGCTTTAAGTTTTTGTTTGAACCAGTCTGTGACTTACAGCAGGGGACTGGTGCTCTAGGCCTGCCCGGATGGTGTCAAGGATTGTCAAACTTACTGGGCTTCTTACTGAGGAAGTGGAGAAATTACCTATATGTATGGGGATCAGTCAGGGTCCTATGAAGCCTTCCTTGGCCAGATAAGCCACATAAGATGGAAGACAGACATGGTAGAGGTTCTACATGTCTCTTTTAAATAGTTGATGTGCTGTAAAAATCTTGCCAAAGCCAAGGTCACAAGGGAAGTGTATTTGAGAGAAAGGCCTCTTGATGAACCTATAACTGCAAGAGCTGCAAATAAAAACCGGAAATGCATCAGGGAATTCTTCTGCATTCTTAGGCTGCAGTAGCTTAACTATGTTGGTGCAATCTGCTGGACCGAGGTAATCTGCACAGTGGCAAATAGAGATGGTTGAAATGAAGAAATTTAGTTTTGACTTGAACTTTAATTTACCAAAGGAATTTTGATACAATGGTAAAATTTGGACTTTTTGTGAGTTGGAAATTCGAATGTCGAAAATTTGCATAAATACATTTGAGATTTACATAAATACAGTATAAATATGCATTAATACAGTAGAAAATTTGCATGAAGTCAGAAATGTCACCATATATATAAGCCCCAGAAACCACAATAAACATGTAACTGTAATGCTGAAGCACTTTAAACAAGAATACACAGTTGTATATGAAAAGGGAATTGCAATATATTTATTGATATAATCATATAGAAGAAGCAGTTGTTTGATCACCGAATGATCACCACGATTGTACACAGTGATCGATCATTCAGAGATCGGATTAAAAATCGACCTGTGTATGGCCAGCTTAAGTCAGGGATAGGCAATAAGGAATGGCAATGTTGTCACTCATTGTCAGAAGGTATGGCAATGGTGTCACTCACCTCAAGTCATGATTGAGAAGTGCTGACCGGACATGAAGGGGAAATGTTTAAAAAAATGCGTTTCAAAACCTAGCTTGCAGGAAGAGCCAGAAAGAAGGGGCTAGATAACCAAATATGGCTCACAAGCTGCACTTTGCCAACCCCTGCCCTATGTGATTTTTGATTTTTGAAAATACGACCAGTTCAACTTTGTGAATTGATTGCAAAGCCCATGAGCAAGCAAATGTAAATATCATCATGTTTAATGAAAATCAAAGGTTTTTTTAAGACGAAAGTTGGATTTCAGACAAAATTTCAGGTAGATTTTCAACTTTTTTGCTGAAATATTAAATTGTCCCCTTGCACATTGCACACCTGCGTTTGTGTTTTTGAACGGGAAACACATAATACAGCATGTTTGCACAAGAAAAAGCCCTACAAACTAGCTGAAACCAATCTTTGGGAGTGTTCAAGATTTCAGCAGCTGACATTCTACATTTGACTTTAGTCACCCAGTCTCTTTCACAGTATGCAGCGTTTATACTCAAGGTGAAGAATTAGCCATTTGCCCATTTGCCCTCAGTATGCGGAATTTGCGCTCAGTGTGCGGCAATTGCTCACAGTGTGCATCATTTAAACTCTATGTGTTCGGTGTGAGCGTGCTTCAGTGGCAGTTTTGACAATGAGTGCAAAAGCCAACGGTTAAATGTGGATGATATAATGGGTAAGGCTGAAGCTCCACTACATTCTGTCAAAAATGTGGGTAACCTTCCACTAAGAGATGCTCGCACATCGCAGATATTCAAATGAATGAAATACGTACAAAAGATGCAGTCACGCGTCATGCAAATACATCCATGGTGCCTAGTTGACACAAGCATAGACTTAAATAAATATCAAATTAAGAAAAAAAAGATTTTTTTTTTTCTGGTAGCAAAATGCATCAAAAATGCATGCAGCAAGGCGTAATAAAAATCACATGTGGCAACACTGCGTTTTTAAAAACACAACGCATGCAGTGGGAAGGGTAATATTGGTTTTCTATGTGAAAAAGCTTTGCTCCTCAACTACTGGTTGAGGAGTGGTGTCCTTCCATTCTTGTCACAAGAGACAAATCTTTCCTAGAGAGAAAATACTAGACTACCAACAATGTATTTACCCGTAAATGACATAGGTTGCTGCCATGGACATTTTTTTTCCTTAAAGTCGGATATCTGTCTTGTACAAAATAGTACAGACTCCTATCCGAATAGAGAAAAAAGCAGCATTATTTTCAGCAGTATTTTTAGCTCCAGGTGACAGATCTGGAATTAATTGAGGTGGGGAAGCTGTCAGGGGCTTCCCCCAATTCCTGGTCCCACTCTGCAGAGCTGTATGTGTGCAGATAGAAGCTGCTGCTCTCATATCTGCAGATCTGTATGTAAGCTGCTAAGTCTGCTAATATACAGCTCTGAGCAGGGAAAGATTGACCCGCTGGCAGATCGGCCCTGCTTCTGTATGTGAGTAGACTAAAGCTGCAGCTTGGATACAGATCCTTAGATGAATCCTATCATGGATGGATCGTCCCTCTGCAGGGCTGTGTATGAGGGCAGCAGCTTCTGTCCGCTCACATACAGAGCTGTGATAGCTGCAGACGTATAATTCATGTGTGGATGGATGGATAAATCGTCCGCCTACAGATCCAGTCCACTCAAATACAGAGCTTTAACAGCAGGTGGTCGCACATTCGAAATATAGGACGCACTCATTTTTTCCAGACTATTTTGGTCTAAAATGTACAGTATTTTTTTGCTTATAATCAATTTTGACTCAGTGTGCAATGTTGGTTGTTGGTTTACATCTGAAGGTATGTAAACTATTGAAACTTAACCCTCCTTACTTTTTACTTTGAATTGTATTGGGTACAGTTATCACTGTATTCAGTACAATTCCCTTTGGCATCCTCTCCCCCCTGGTGTGATGGACGACAGATGAAAGAGGGGTAACTTCAAAGGGGCACATCTGGGGAACCACACCAAAAACAGACATTGTTTAAGTTTCTCAAAGCTAATTAAATATTTAACCCCCCTAGCACTTCTGACAGTTCCGTTAGGTCCCGGAGCCGTCAGGTCAGAAAATAAGATCCCCAGCAGCACATACTCACTGTTCTGTGGATCCGCTTCTTCACTGAAGCAAGCCGATGTCACCCCTCTCCCCCCCTGACGTGATGACGTCACATGGGGGGGTGGGGGGCCACGGGACATTCAAATGTAATTAGGTTAACTTCAAAGAGCACATCTGCCCCCAGTGTGATTTCCAGGTGTGCACTTTGAAGTTAACTGTATCCAATACAATTTAAAGTAAAACAAAAACAAAACACGTTTCCAATTGTAATAAAAATGTTATTATAAACAAACATAAATAGGAATACATACTGTTTTTAAATCTTTCATACCAAATAAGTATTTAAGAGATTTTATCATTCAAATGATACCTTTTAATGTACATTTTTTTAGAACAATTGTGTGTTACAAACATTTTTATATTCATGATGTCTACTAGACCCTTGTACGGACATATTTTGGGAAGTTACAGGTCTACAACATTACAAAATTTCATTAAAAACTATGGAATTTGCAAGAGCGCTAGGGAGGTTAATCATACAGAACATATAAAAGTATCCTCTCATATGAAGGGTCCTGCAAGAGAAACCAAGGAGAAGCATATGGTAATTTTATTAGCTGATCAGCCTGATCTCCCCTGATTCACTGGTCAAAATCTATAGATCATGTCATAGAAATGCTTCTGTTTGTTGAAGGCAGGATCAAACAATCAGAGCAGTACTAATTATTTAGCTGATGTGCTTTTCTATGAGTTCTCATGCAAGATGTATAAGATGTAACAGGGAGATCAAAAACTAAATATACAAGAAATATTTACACAAGTTTAGGCAATAACCACTATTGTTCTTCTTTGACGGTTGGCCAGTATAGCTGCTTTTATAAGGACTGACCTTTTTGGTGCCACGTTTGGTCACCCAGCCAAGAGGAGGATTTAGACTGCTTTATGGGGCTGAAAATAGGAAGCTGCAGGATAATGAGAAATACATGGAGAGCGGAATGATAGCCATGCTCCGTAAAGCTTATAGACCATGCTTGATTGACACATATGGTTAAATTAAAGTGTTGTCGGAAATACAGACTTATTTAATAGTGTGGTGCACACAGATGTACATAAAGCTGAGAAAGGCGAGTGTTTATTAAAATTCGCTCTGGCACAAAATAGAGCCATCAAAGCAAATAGTCCGGATGATTTTTTTTTTCCATCTGGCCATCAGGTAATGATGAGGTGCAAAGTGCAAACACTGCAGAGATCCAGTGACTACTTTTCTTTTTAGAAAAATCACCTAAACGTCAGCAATTCCTTTTTTTATATGGATAGTTTGTGGAATAGCTGAACTTTTTAAATAGATTTATTTGTAGTTATTATCAAATAAATGAAATTGCATTGGTATATTATTTCAGTCCATGTCCACTATGACATTTTTTTCGACAAGTTTGGTGAAAAAGAACAACTGCCAAAAATATGGAAGAAAACATGTTTCATTGATTTTTTTCTAAATGCATTTAAAGACTAAAGCCCCCCCATACACGTTCCGATTTTTCTCCTGACCGATTTTTCGTCCGATTGTGTCACCCGATTTTCACCTAAAATGTTATGTCGGTCGGCTGGCATGAAAAATCAGAATTCGAATTATCACCGATCGATTGGCCCGACACTATTTATTAACAGCTGATCGACCAAAAATTTACGGACAGGTCTGAAGCAGTCCCGACCGATTTTTCGTCCGATTTTGAAAAATCAGGATCGGTCGGGTACATAATTCCACATCCGATTAATCTCCTGATCGATAGTTGGTCGGTCGGGCAAAATTCGAAAAATTGGAACGTGTATGGGGGGCTTAAGAAATTCACATAGTTTAAAACAACTCTAAAGTCACTGGTGAAATTGTTATTATTCATATTATTAACCAACTGGGAAATTACAAAGAATGACCCATAAAATACTCAGATTGCCAAATAATTGCACTGGTGGTCAGTAAGGTTATAACTATATCACCCCCTATCATATTAGTGGAGATCAGTAAAGTATTAACCCTCTATCCCCTGCCTTGGTAGTAAATGAAATGTTAGTAGTGTTGAGCAGCATATTGTATCTTCGAATTTGCGTAATTTCGCGAATATACAAAGGAACGTTCGAAATTCGATTCGACTGTATTCCATTGCTTTGGAGATGCAGCTTTACAGCTTCTCTTATTCATTCTGTGATCTTAGCCAATATGAGCGCTGTATGTTCGCAATGTGCACACATATGCGCAATGTATGCCGGTAAACAATGTTGAAGCATAATATGACGAATATCTGCCATTGAGAATATCCTAGTGCACATTCGCGAAATATTGCGAATTCTCAAATGACGGATATATTTGAATTTTGAATATTCTCGCTCAACACTAAATGTAAGCACCCTCCAGTGTCAGATGCAAAGTCAGAAGCATAACTTTAGTGCTCACAAGGGTAGCCAACCCCTTCACCCCCTTTCCATTCCAAGTTAAAAAGTGTGCAAGAGAAAAGTCCCATGATCTACACATTGGTGTGGTCTGTAACGTACTGACTAAAGCTGGCCATAGACATGCCGATTACCATCAGAAGTTGCAGGCGATCGAGCGGCGTGCGTGCTCATGCCAAACGCATGGATTGTTGGTCGCCCCCACTACAGGGGTGTCCACCTTGTTGTTTCGACCCAAAAAGCCAGCAGGTTGGATTGCACGGCAATCTGTCCTGCTGGTACTTTTACAATTTAGTTGGCTACAATCTGCCGGGAATCCCCTGTGTAAGTGGAGCACACAGGATTCCCGTTAGTGCTGTAGCCGTCTCCTCACAGTGTGGTGACGTCACCGCACTATAATAAGTCTGCTACAAGCTGGCTATGGATGGAGATGTCTATGGCCAGCTTTAATCTTCCTCTCTATATTGGTGCTTATTAAAGTGTTAGCCCCACACTATTTGGCAGTCAGTAGTGTGTTCCCCTCATGAAGTGTAACCCCCCACCTATATTAGTAGTCAGTGAAGTGTTAAGCTTGCATTAATACTGGTCAGATAATTGTTAAGTCCTCCGATGAAAGGTTACCCTCTCTCCCTGCATTGGTAATCAGTAAATTGTTAACACTCTCCTAAAATGGTGGATACAGTAACGAATAAATTGCCTTGCATTTTGGGCACCACCATTGGCAGATAGTAATGTAGGTTATTAAACCAAGATTCAAAGAAACAATGATATGTGTTGTAAGATTAGGAACTGTAGGTTAATAAAAATAAACAAAAAAACAAAATCAAGCCTTCAGTAAGACTTAGAATAGAATAAATTAAGCTAGTGTTTAGCCCAAGGTTAATAAATAGTTAAGCTACCTTTGCTCTTGATTACTGGAAATTTTCTTAGTGTTTTGTCATGCAAATACATTTAGCTGTCATACTCTTTTTGAGGCTTTGATTCTTTTTGGATTCTTTTTCATTGTGAAATTGTTCTTGTATTATTTCAGAGTTGGAGAATACGAATAAAAAAAGAAAATCAAAAGAAAGCATTTGACAACCGAACAGAAGTTCTCAGCTTGGTGGATGTCTGCCCTCAGGCCGAGTTTGATCTGAGAAATTCATTATTTTGGTCTTATATTTATAGTAAGACTTGCCGCGTGCTGTTATTCCTGTTACAGATCTTTTCTGCATACTTACAGAACTGCACCCACTAAGACATATTTTGATGGGGTATAAAAATGCTCAGCCAAGGTTTTATTAAAGTCTCTCATCCTCCAGGGATCAGACTAAAACATTTTACTTTGTAACAAGTCACAAGGTGAGACGTAGTAGGGGGACTCTCAGGTACTTGTAAACATTGCCAATTATTCTAAGACCACAGTAAATGACATAACTTAGTAAAAGCTGATCCCTTATCTCAGTCCAGAAGATGCTACCCCTGGGTGAAACTGGAAGAAAGATGACTTTTTCTTTCTTCAGGGAGTTGTGATCTCTCTAAAAGTTGAATACAATTAAAATGAACTCCAGACAGTGAAATGAGGGTTAGTTACTCATTTTTCTATAGGGTGCATAGAGATGATGTACTCCCCTAATTCTATTCTCCTGACACTATTCTCTCTTACAGTGATTTGGATTGTGGCTGGGTGCACAGTGTCCCTCCTCTACAATGTGAAAACAGGAATTGATGGTATTTGATCCTTAGGCGGTCATTCAAGGTTCATTCACACTAGCCCTGCTGCAGAGATAAATACGTACAGTGTCACAACAAGCTCGGCTAGGGTTAACGCTTAGGAAACCTGTGTACCTTTCACACTAGGCTTGCTCTAGCAGTAACAAGCTAAGAAAGATGATGGGTAGTTGCGCACAACCTTCAGCAGTGATTACACAGCT
>CM070037.1:69253850-69269767 GCA_036250615.1 Ptychadena robeensis
ACCACCTCGTTTCCAGTATCAGTTGTGACAGCAGGGAGGGAAGTCCATGAGCGCACCCCTTCCACTGTCGGATGTATCACCTCTGCACCATGCTACAGGTAGAGAAGGAAGCCTGTCTGTCCTAGTCTCGCAGAATTGTGACATCAGGTTAAATCTTTGAGCTTGGGTGATTAGCAGTGATGAAAGCCATCTCTCTCCCCTCAAGAGACAACACCATCATGAAGCCGAAATCCCAATCCCCCCCCCCCCATGGAGTTCTCGACAGAGGTGAGACCGAGGAGGCTAGTGCGTAGAGGTTGTTGATTGGAGGGGAGGTTGGTGCAGCTCGTAGGGGGCAGCGAAATGGCTTCGTTCAAGGACAGTTGAGTATGGTGTTATTTATTGTATATGTGTTTTTTTCCAAATTTGTGTTTGAAACCGTTTGGGTTTCCGAATGCCTGCGACTTTGATGCTAATATGTTAGGGGCTTACTTGAACTCACAGACGGTACATAGGAGGAAGGAGGGAGCAGAGCATTTGTGGGTAGTAGAGAATAATGCACTCGTATACGGGGCTGCTTGAGTATTTACTCCTCTTGCTCTTCCCTCTCCCTCCCACCTAGTGTGCATAAACACTCTGATGTCGGGTTGGGGGGAAGGGGTGTACTTTGTGATCAGAGTGGAACAGGCTTAGAGCCACTGGTAGCTATATGTGTGACATTTAACATTCTTATTGTGATTCTAGCACTTCCAGGAAATCACGAGATCTTGAATATAGTGCGGTATTTGTAATCTTGATATTCAGACCTTGGGAATCTAGTACCATGCATTGCGATTCAATATTCGCATGTTACAAATGTGTGTTTCCACAAAGATAGTTTGACTTCGAGCTGTTTTTCTAAGTTACGGCAGCTGCATTTCACATCTGCCACCAGAGTCACCGTGTGACAACAAACATTGCTTTTGCAATTTAGATCTCATACAATGGCGATATATGGATGAAGATCTCATTTGTGCTCATTTACTGTGAATATTTCTATACTAATTTGAGACATGTTGTGAATTGAATATTGCCTATTGCTGCTCATCACTAGCACTGTTTTTTTGGCAGCAACTGCAGCAGCCAGTTTTCTTATGATTTGGACTGTTATTATGTTGTGGCATAGCTCCTGTCCGATGATGCGAGATGTTTTCGCCTGATTGGGGGGGAATGCACAATTCTAGAGCAAAATATATGCCCCATGAATAATGTTATCATCCACCATTATATGTTAAACTAAGCGATGGGGGGCTTCTGTATACGTATTAATACTCGGTTCATACAAAAACATTACCATACTTATTTTAGATATTACAGTTTTGAATATGAATTTTAACTTTTTTCTATTATTTTGTTAGCCGTGATGCTTTTGCAAGGGGTTGTTTTGTGTGTGTTATTGGTCTTCCATCTGCACAAAACGTTAGTAATGTTTTTAACACTCAGCGCCTTCCTCAGTATTTATCCATGTTTCTGACTGAAATTTCTTCATATCATAAGGTTATCAGACCGTGTGGAATCTGTACTTTAATTGAAGGGTCAAGCTTCTCCCTATAGTCTGTGTATGTGACCCAAGTTTCCTGCACGTCCTCTTGTTGGGTAAGGCAGCTGATAGAGTGCAGTTGAACTTTTTTTCCTCTATCTTATTATCTATCCTCGCTGAACCTCCCCACGTCCTGCGGGGTTTGTTTGCTCCTGCATTGAGCTGGATGTGTCGCATCTTTTTATTTTTTTGTTTGTATGTTGTCTTCATTGCTCCTAAGTCTAATGGGAATTAGAACGTGTGCCCCTTTTTTTCTTGACCTCTTCTGTGATTATACTGCATCCAATTAGCTCAGTCTGTTGACATCAATTTTTTGGGAGCTTCTAAAGACTCATAAAGTCACTCAGGGAGCATGGATGCTCCATAAAAGGCCTATGGGTCTTTCTAACTGTTGGTTCGGAGACTTTTTAAATTACATGCCATGTTGTTACGGTGTCTCAGGTAAAGGTGAATGCGGCCGTTTACAACTAGTGGTAAATGATAACTAATGTAAGTAATATAATGTTAAGTATTGCTAGTTGTTACAGTGACAGAGCCTCTATGAATGATGGTTGGTTGTTATTAAAGTGCTCTTTGTTTAGGATGTGCCAGGTTAAAGTGATAAGAGGCATTTACCGGATTCTGGAGTGCGTTTGCAGTTTGATCCTCCCATCAAATGTTTGTATTGTGCTGTTTGTTTTAATGCCAAATCTCCCAATATCCTTGTGTATCAGCGAACGAAAAAAACAATTTTTGTATAACATATGCAGTTTCTTTTTGTATGTGTATATTATCCCGGCCCTTCTCAGGCTAGAATTTGCCACAACAGGCATTTTAAAAAAAATCAATGCGACCATTTGAACGACGGGGTTAGTTGCAAAGCCCGGAGATGCGTTATCATCACCAAACTGTGTAGATGTGGAGAAGGTTACCGGGGTATTATACAAAAAATTGCTCTAACACAAATTGTTTGCAAAATAAAGTTCAAGTGGTTGGTGAACTTACATTTATTGCAAAAACTACATGTGCAATGTCCCACAAACTCCTTAATCCCAGAATTTGTGGATGATTTTTTTTTTTTTTTTTTATAATTTTTCAGAGGCTTTGAATCAGTTCCACCAAGTCAGCTTTCTCTAGTAGAATGAGAGGCGCAGAAAATGATTTGTTCTAGCTCCTGCTCACTCAGGCCAGGAAAAAGGGTAAAGTATATGCGTGCCCCCTCAGTCTAAATAGGGCCAATGCCATACCTTAACATGGTAAGGTTCCCTTGTGAAAGTTAGTGGTTGGGTTGTCAGGTTTGATGTATGGCGGAATCACATTGTTTTACGCGAATCTCAGACTATTTGAAAACAGGGAGGTCCAAATTCATATTTTTTGTGCTATTACCTTCGTCATGTTGAATATTAAAAATTCTGGGGAAAGTAGTACAGCATGCATTTGCAATATGTCACAGTAATGTGGTCCAATTTCAGACATCATTACTTACTAGGCGGTTGTCTTTCTGTGGTTTTTACACTGAAGTTCGGTATTTTTATTTCACATTCGCCACTAGATGTCACGTGACAACCACATTGCGTTCACACTCATGCACTGTACACATTTTAACTGAGGCTACGAATGTCGGTTTCCAATTTTCTTTGGTAATATTATGACATATTTGTGATTACTTACGCCTATGTGAATAGGCTATGGTGCTCATTCTAGTGTTGTGGGAGCTGTCACATTCTTTTTAACTATAGATGACACTTGATACTTGCTTCCTCTTTATGACACTATTCTCACCCCAGTTAATCCATGTCAATGCAGAGCGGGATTGATTGTGATCATTACACCCATGACAGGATATGGTACAGCTCTTCACAGGTAGGGTCTTGCTGATTCCCCACACAATATTTATTAACTAGGGGAAATCTTAATGGTTAATGGTGGTTACTCGGATTAAACAAGTCCTCTTCTGCAGACTACACAATGATATATTTTCCACATGTGGGGAAGAGGCCTAAATACCCACCAGCCTTGCCAACGCTTCATGGTATGAGTTTTTTGTGAAAGGATTTCTTTTTTTCGTGGGGGCGCCTCCACTGCTTAAACTACCCTTCTTCCTGGCCGGGCTTCACATTTGTACTATAGGAGATATAAATGTATAAAAAACGAAAGTTATCAGTAAGACCACCAATTCGATATTAAATAACAATCTTACATGAATAGAATTGCTTTCCCATCTAGAACATAACATAACTCTATGGAAAACTACACACTTTTCACATGGGAAATTGTTTTTCAACTGGCTTAGGACTGATGTTTTGATACTATTATATAGTGTATTAATTTACCAGGAAATTTTGGATGATATCTTCCCTGTATGGTGTATAGACCACTTTAGAGTAGTTAAGAAATATCCATTGTGTGGTACCCTAGCCCGGTTTGTGTATCTTTTTGGTGCGGAGTGGGAATCTAGAAACTCCTTAGTGCTAGTTGTAATAAAATGATTAATTTCTTTAGTTTAGACACAAAAACAGCAAATAATTACAATACAACAGGGAAAGACGATATTTTGATTATCCTGACAGAGTTATTAAAAGTAAGTGTGTCAAAGAGTGCTTACAGTTGTGACATGATCCTACATCAGTAAAAAACGTTATCCAATCGCGTTGTCGCCCTTTTTACGTAGTCATAGTGCGGGGGGGGGGGGGGGGGGGGGGGGGGGGGGGGGGGGGGGGGGGGGGGGGGGGGGGTGGGGGGGGGGGGGGGTTGGGGGGGGGGGGGGGGGGGGGGGGGGGGGGGGGGGGGGGGGGGGGGGGGGGGGGGGTGGGGCGGGGGGGGGGGGGGGGGAGGGGGGGGGGGGGGGGGGGGGGGGGGGGGGGGGGGGGGGGGGGTGGGGCGGGGGGGGGGGGGGGGGGGGGGGGGGGGGGGGGGGTGGGGGGGGGGGGGGGGGTCGTGCGTGGGTGTGTTGGGGGGGGGGGGGGGGGGGGGAGGGGGGGGGGGGGGGGGGGGGGGTTGTGTGTGGGGGGGGGGGGGGGGGGGGGGGGTGGGGGGTTGGGGGGGGGGGGGGGGGTGGGGGGGGGGGGGGGGGGGGGGGGGGGGGGGGGGGGGGGGGGGGGGGGGGGGGGGGGGGGGTGGGGGGGGGGGGGGGGGGGGGGGGGGGGGGGGGGGGGGGGGGGGGGGGGGGGGGTTGGGGGGGGGGGGGGGGGGGGGGGGGGGGGGGGTGGGGGGGGGGGTGGGGGGGGGGGGGGGGGGGGGGGTGGAGGGGGGGGGGGGGGGGGCGGGGGGGGGGGGGGGCTTCTCAGGAGTGTTTATTTGGTTGTTAGAATTATGACATCTGTGAGTCGAGTGGGTAAAGAATACCCCATAGATGTTTAAGAGGTAGTTCAATCTTATATATGTAGTTTCCCGATTACAACAAAGGCTTCACAAACAGAATTAGTTCTACCCAACGGTGGACAACTATATGTACCAATGTTTTTTGTCTGGCGGGTGTTGGACCACCCAAAGCAATGGGCCGCATGGAATGGCAAACAAAAATAAGTCTTTTCCTTATCTGCGATACCAGATGATATAACAGATAGCAGGAACATACATAGTCCCATTGATAGTTGTTTCATCCATCTACAGTGGTAGTTTCATATTTATTGTTGATTTTTTCTTATATTACGGATTAGAGAGTTCAGTGTTTGTCCCGGGATCCATTTTTCTTTATTAAATCCACACTACAGTCATTTTCGAATTCTTACATACAGGGTAGTGCAGAATTAAGTCAAATGAGTATTTTGACCACATCATCCTCTTATGCATGTTGTCGTGCTCCACGCTTGTATAGGTCGAAAGCCTACTACCAATTAAGATACTAGGTGAGTGATCTTGTAATGCGAGGGTGTGGTTAAGGACATCAACCACTATATTAGGTGTGTAATATGGGGCAACTTCTTTCCTTTGCAAAAATGGAGTCAAACACGAAGGACTTGACCGGCTTAGAAAAAGTCAAAAAAATGTGAGAGATATCTTCCAGAGGGATTGCGCGATCTTCTTAAAATTGCAAAGCTTCTGCAGCGGTGTATCGAACAATTCAAGCGTTTCATTCAAAATAGTCAACAGCGGTCGCAAGAAGCGTTTGTGGACAACAAGGCGCAAAATAACTTGCCCATGAACTGAGGGAGGGGAAAAGTCAAGCGTGGGGGCCCCCCAAAAAGCTGCCAAGATGCCATTGCCCACCAGTTTGGCCATTTTCCTTTTTCAGAGCGAAACATCACTGGAGTGCCAAAAGACAAGTGATGCAATACTCAGAGACAGAAAGGTCCTGAAAGACGACCACCACTTTTTTTTGAACAAGACACCAGTTGATGAATTGAAAGTCAAGCCGGTGGCCCCGATATCTCAGACTGATTTTTTTAAGGTTTAGGGATGATGAAATGAGAGAGAGTCTTTGATGGGCAGATGGATGGGCCACGTGGTGGATTGTTGTTCAGCCGACTCAGACGCCCGCAGGTGGTAGTTGTACTGGTTTTGGGCGGTGGTTTGGAATTTCATCAAAGATGAGCGTGTGGGGCCTTTTAGGTGTTGAGGCTGGAGTCAAGCTTCACTCCTGTCTACTGCCAGTTCTGGACGACACTTCTTCACAAGCCAGGTGGTACAGGAGGAAAGACAGCTGACATCCTTCAAGAAAACCTGGGACAAGGCCCCATCCACACCGTCCTCCCACGCGTGGTGGCAAGAAAGGGCTATAGAAGAAATAACGGGTTTTTTTTTTGTCCTGTTTATTATTTATTAAAAGAATTTTAAAGGGTTGCTTTTTTATTTTTATACAAGAAAAAGGGTATTACCCAAAGAAAAAATAATGGAATGGCCTCCTTGGTCCCCTGATATGAACTACCCCATGTGAGTGAGAACCTGTGGTCCATCATCAAATGTTGTGATTTACAATGGAGGGACAAACAGTTACACCTCTCTGAACAGTGTTTCTGGGAGGCTCTTGTGGTTGCGCTGCCTGTACTATGGTTGTGATGGTGAAAATATCAAACACTGACCAGAATCCAGGAGGAGGCTTTTGTGCGTGTTGCCTTGCAAGGAAGGTGGCATATTGGTCACGCTGGTTTTTTTGTTTGTTTTGTATTATGTCGAAATGTTATATTTGGTGAATGTTGCAGTTTTTTATCTGGTTCACTGGTAAAAACTAGTATCATGTATATGTGATAATGAGGGTTATATAAATTTGTTTTTTGTTAATTGCCTCATAATTATTGTATATATTTAGAAAGTAATAGTCACCTGCACCACAGATACCCCTAAATTAGCCCTTCTCAAACTAAAACAACTAAAAAAAACTCTTCCAAAAAGATAGTTGAAGTTATTAATGAGTTTTTTGGGTTCATTGAGAAATGGTTGTTGTTCATCCCTGCTGCGGACTTACGTCCACCGCGGGGAAAAAGACGCAGTGGACGCAAACCCTTAAAAAGTATTTACTTCTTATGCATTTTGCTTTATTTTGAACTTGATTGCATACAGAAAAATCAATCCAATCAAATCCAACATGAAAGAAAACTCATCATAAGCAAATATATGTTTTTTTAAAAAAAAAATGTGTTTTTTTCATTTTACATTGAATTGGAGTGACAAAAAATCACTCCAGTCAATGTCAGAATGAAAGATAAACTATAAGGAGCAAAAAAAAAAATTTTTTTTATTTTTTTTCAAATTTTGAACTTCCCGCCCCTCCCCCTCCCGATGACATCATCGCGCACCCGCCGGCACGATCCCGATCATCGGCATCTGAAGATCAGACAGCTGGGGACACGGAGGAGAAGAGCAGGAAGTCTCTGGGCTGCCTGCAAGCCATCTGGGTGCAGGTAACAGAGAGTTAACTCGGGCTGATCCTTTTAAGCAACTTTCTTCAGCCCGAGTTAACTCGGGCTAAACACCCAGAAGGTTAAGATAAAGATAAATATAATCAATACATTATCATATAGACTTTGTAGTGTAAATACACCTAAATTATTTTCTCATCACATACTGTACTTCCAAATAACATTGTCTATTTTTATTTATTTTAATGTGAAAACATGCAGGCTGATGTTTCCTCTGCAGGGTTGCCACTGACCTTAATATGCTCATTTCCCCAAATAGATGTAAACAATAGGGATGCATTTATTTATTTTTTTGATTACTTAGGTCACAGCTGATAATGCTCACCATGAGATCGGACACCTAAGGCGAAGGGGTGTCTTACAGGGTGGGACCTACAGACGAAGGATTGTCGATAGCAAAGTGACCAAAGAAACGTATGAATGGGCAGAGGCCAGGGTAGATAAAGGACACTTTTCTTGGAGACCTCCCTTAGAGTCCCTTGTCATTTTATATTTCTTGGTTCTGTGTAAATGTTTTTTTATTGATTGGTAAATTGATCTGAACTTCCTGTGGGAATGTTCTAGGTATTTTAAGGCCACATCTTTTATTGAACACTACAAACTGCAAAGAGATAATGTTTCATCACAGTGGAAGGGCAGTCCCTGGAAACTTTGAGCTGTTATGTGGGTCAGCGACCAAATGAAATTCAACTAGTTTGATTTTGAGAATTCCTACAATTGGTGTCTTTTTTTACTTTGAATTGTATTGGATACACTGTATCCACTACAATTCCCTTTGGCACTCTCTCTCCTCTGGTGTGATGAACACACCAGGGGAGGGTTAAATTCAAAGGGCACGTCTAGGAATAACACTAAAAAATTTTCTCCATAGAAAACTGTTTTAGTGCAATTTACACTTGAACCCCCCCCCCCCCCCATGTGACTCGGAGGGGTGGGGGACATCGGCTTCAAGCCAGCTCCGAAGGGACAAGCCAGCTCAGAAGTTCGGAGCCACTGGGACAGCGCAGAACAGTAAGTATGCGCTGCCAGGGCTCGGATCTTCACCGGGTGGCACCATCTTGTCCAGAGCAGTACTGACAGGACAGCACTGGACAAGTTGGTGCCGTCTTAAACACTTAGCTACTTTTCTATTATACTCCATCTAGTGAACTGTGGCTATGGCTAAGGTGTTCTGTTACATGCAGTTCATAATTACTGAGCCACAAAAGTCATTCTCTGGGGGTGGGGTATGCTGTATTTTGCATTGCAGAGAGATCTGACTAAATGTGATGCCCTGCAGAAGGTACTGTCAGGTAACTTTTGGCAAATCTTAAATCTAGATGTGATTTCTGGCCATTAGACCTGAAGAAAACAGCATTTAAATTTTTTTCATTTTGGGGGAGAAGTTTAGCCATTGATCCCCATTCGGCATGACACTGTCCTGGTGATTGCACCATTTTAAAACTTTTTTTTATTGGTATTTTGGCTAAAAATCTGACCTGAAGGTTTGAGAAGTTCGTCCTCCATTTAAGTCAATGGAGGTTCGCCACAAATATGCGAATGGCGGGTATTTTCAGAAGTTTGATTTGCCTGTTAGCAAACAATCGCAGCTGATGTTCGTCCATCACTTCTCACGATGGCAGCTGCTAGGATCCAGCATATAGTATCTTTAGTAAAGGTAACAATCTGTGTCTAGCAGAGAAGGATTATAGGAAATCGAGGCACTACGTTATACTCCTAAAAATACCACTGAAAATTCATATAGTAATAAAATGGTACATGGTACAAACACAAAGGTTTTTAATTTATTCGATCATGTAACTCTGTATTTACTTAGACCATATAAGTATTTTTTTTCCTTTTGTTACTCTTCATGAAACATAACAGATAAGAGGCAATTTTTCCTGTCTTCTGGACAATTGCCCATCTCCTTAGGGGCCATTGCCTTTTGGCCCCATCCTTGTTTCTTCTTAATACCCGTGAAAATGCAACAGAATATTGAACAAATTTAAGTCATAATCATAGTTTTGGAATCCTGGACTTCTACACAATGTTTGAAACAACCATGATTAAGTTGTTTTCTGTAAATGTAATTGTATTGCATGTTAATGTATTATAGTGCATACCTCTATTTCTCCTGAAGCAGCACTAGTCATTGAAATACTTTAATAACCATGTCAGGCCAACCCCACAAGACCCCAGCTTAGCACAGGGAATTTTGTAACATAATTTTATTGTACTTTTGTAAATGAAAAAAAAGATTGCATTTCATTGTTGTTAATGTATTCCTGTGTTGTGTTGATTGCGAATATTCTAAGCGCAAAATTGTTTTGCGTATATTGTCACTTCAAGAGTTTGCGAAAATCTTGAATATAGTGCTATATCTTCATAATCATGAATATTCTAGATTTTTTACATCAGTGCATTCACAATATGAACATGAACAAGTTGCAATTCGCACAAGGTTATAAAGACTGGAGATCGAAAAATTCTCGAATTAATTAACTTATTTTGAATATCAGGCGAAAAAGGGTGAGCCCAAAAATAGCAGCTATTAAAAAAAAACATTTTAAAATGCATTACACTTTGCTTAGGACAGAGATGCCTGTACTGGCACCTTTTTCAAGACATGGAAAAGGTTTTTACTAGATACCTTTACTGACTCACACTTACATGATTTAGCAAATGTTTCGACACAACAAGTGGTATGACACTGAAGCACTTAGAGATTCCCTGGGTAGATTGGCCTTACTCCCGTAGGGCGCCCCACTCCTTCCGAGGCGACATGCCTTTATTAATTGTTACAGCCATCACACTTCTCATTGGGAAACATGAGTATAAGGTTCCACAACTCTTTAGTGTTCTCTGAACATGCAAACAAGTTTCATGCTAAATGTCAGTAATGGGGGCCCACAGTGGCAGAGTTCCCATACCTTGCAATAGCCACTATATAAAAAAAACTATCCCCAAAACCTGTTAAATATAATAATTAAATAAATTTTTATAAAATATTCACTACCAAAGTTAAAAAATAAAAATGATTAAAAATATCTCCAAAATAACCAAATAAATTATTACATATAAAATTTAAATTAATATAGGGGTCCTATTGACCCCTTTATGAATTCCTAACGTGTTAAAACCCAACAATAGGTGCTAATTAAACACTTTAAAAAATTCACCCAAAACTTTTATATGTAATACTTAAATAAATTACCACATATAAAAGCACCTGCTAAAAACAACGTAGACAATTACAAAATATAATACATCAATATTGCTGAATATTTATGTGTACAGTATTTATATATACTGTATATACAAGAGTCTTCCTTATAATCCTTCTAAACTGCTCTATATATTTTCTAATACCTAAGTACCTAGCATTGTCGATACGTATTGGCTACATAAGCTTTAGCATTTTCTAAATAGATCCTCATTAGGAGTTTCTCTGGAGAGTGCTGATGTAGATGATAAATCACTATCTTCTAACAATTACTGTTAAAGGGATAATAAGTCGCCTAAACTAATTCATTTCTCATGCTCTAATGAAAAGGTGTGACTGGGTCTGTCCCTGCATAACCTCCAAACTGCCCTCAATTTATCTGTATTATGGCTCTACCTATCTCAGAATGATGAGTGGCTGCTTTCTCCATCTTGTCTAGAAATGATTCCGATGTACTGTGTTTAGTTATTTAGCTGTAGGGCAATTTATATCATACTATGAAGAAGTTGTGTCTTAAAGCAGGCCTACCACCTCGCTTCTCAGTATCAGTTGACAGCAGGAGGGAAGTCCTGAGCGCACCCCTTCCACTGTCGGATGTATCACCTCTGCACCATGCATACAGGTAGAAGGAAGCCTCGTCTGCTCAGTCTCGCAGAATTGTGACATCAGTGTCACATCTTTGAGACTTGGGTGATTAGCAGTGATGAAAGCCATCTCTCTCCCCTCAAGAGACAACACCCATCACTGAAGCCGAAATCCCCAATCCCCCCCCCCCCCATGGAGTTCTCCGACAGAGGAGACAGAGAGCCTAGTCTCTGTAGAAGGTTGATTGGAGGGGAGGTGGTGCAGTGTAGGGGGCAGAAATGGCTTCAGTTCAAGGACAGGTGAGTATTGTGTCTATTTATTGTATATGTGTTTTTTAAACTTTGTGTTTGAAACCGCTTTAGGGTTTCCTAATGCTACCTGCAGACTTTGATGATAATATGTTCAGGGGCTTTACATTTAACTCACAGACGGTACATAGGAGGAAGGAGGGAGCAGAGCAGGTAGTAGAGAATAAGCACTCGTATACAGGGGCTGCATGAGTATTTACTCCTCTCTGCTCTCCCTCCTCCCTCCACCTAGGTGCCTAACAACACTTATGAGGGTTGGGGGGGAAAGGGAGTGATCAGAGTGAGACACAGAGCTTAGAGACACTGGTAGCAATATGTGTGAATATTAAAATTCTTATTGTGAATATCAGCACTTCAAGAAATCACGAAGATCTTGAATATAGTGCTATATCTTTGTAATCTTGAATATTCAAGATCCTGGGGAAAGTACCATGCATTGCGCATGCAATATTCGCATGTACAAATGCCGATTTCCACAAAGAAGTTTACTTCTGAGTGTTGTTTCATAAGTTTACATGGCAGCTGCAATTTCACATTCTGCCACCAGATGTCACCGTGACAACACACATTGCTGTTGCAATAGATCTCAATACAAATGGCGATATAATGGAAGAAGATCTCAATTTTGCTAATTTACTTTGAATATTTCTATAATAATTTGAGAAATGTTGTGAATTTGAATATTGCCTATGCTGCTCATCACTAGACACTGGCAGCAACTGGCAGCAGCCAGTTTTTCTCTATGAATATCTGGACAGTATACTGTCTTGGCATTAGCCCGATATGATGCGAAGATGTTTTCCCCCTGATTTGGGGGGGAAATGCACATATTATAGAGCAAAATATACTGCCCATGAAAATGTTATCATCACCATTATATGTTAAACTAAGCTTATGGGGGAGCTCTGTATACGTATAACTACTCGGTTCATACAAAAACATTACATAATTATTTTAAATATTACATTTTGAATATTGAATTTAACTTGTTTCTTCTATTTTATTTTGTTTTTAGCTGATGCTTTGCAAAGGGTTGTTTTTCTAATATCTTTACCATCTGCACAAAACAGCTTAAGTAATGTTTTTAACTCAGCGCTTCCTCAGTATTTATTCCCATGTCTTCTGAATGAAAATTTCTCATATCATAATGTCTATCAGACTCCATTGTGTGGAATCTGTACTTTAATGAAGGGTAAAGCTTCTCCCTATCAGTCTGTGCTATGTGAACCCAAGCTTCCTGCACGTCTCTCTGTCTGGGTAGATGCAGAATGATAGACGCTGCAGATTTGAACTTTTTTTTTCTACTTATCTATCTAATCCTCGCTGAATCCTCCCCACGTCCTTCGGTTTGTTTGCTCCTGCATTGAGCTTGGAGATGTCAGCACATTTTCTTTATTCTTCATGCTCCTCCATTATCTAATGGGAATAGAACGTGTGTCCCCTTTATTATTTCTTGACCTCTTCTGTGAATATACTGCATCAAATTAGCCTCAGTCTGTTGACATTCATATTTTTCTGGGAGCTTCTAAAGACTCCTAAAGTCACTTCAGAGCATTGATTGCTCCATAAAAGGCCTATGGGGCTATTCCTAACTGTTGGTTCGGAGACTTTTTAAATACATGCCATGTTGTTACAGGGTCTGTAATGTAAAGGTTAATGCGGCCGTTCTACCAACTAAGTTGGTAAATGATAACTAATGTAAGTAAATATAAGTGTTAAGTATCTGCTAGTTGTTACAGTAGACAGAGCCTCTATGAATGATGGTGGTTGTTATAAAGTGCTCTTTGTTTTAGGATTGTGCAGGTTTAAAGTGATAGATGAATTTACCGGATCTGCTAGTGAGTTTGCAGTTTGATATCCTTTCCCATCAAAGTAGGTGTAATTGCCAACATCCCAATATTCATTAAAGAGAAGAAAAAAAAAATTTCTCTTTAAAAATATGAAGTTTTCCTTTTATTAATATCAGGCCCCTCAGGCATAGAATTTGGCAAAACAGGATTTTTAAAAAAAAAATTCGACCATTTGAACGACTTTGAGTTAGTTGCAAAGCCCCTGAGCATGGTATCATCACCAAACTTGCTGTAGATGTAGAGAAAGGTTAAGGGTATACTACAAAAAACTGCTCTAACACAAATAGTTTTGCATAAATAAAGTTCAAAGTGGTTTTGAACTTAATTTATGCAAAAACTACATGTGCTCAAATGTTCCCACAACTCCTACATCTCCAGCAATTTTAGTGATGATATAATTTTCAGAGGCTTTGCAATCAGCTCACAAAGTCAGCTTTCTCTAGAGAAGAGAGGCAGAAAATGAATGTTCCTAGCTCCTGCTCACATCAGCCAGGAAAAAGGGTAAAAGAATGCGTGCCCCCCTTCAGTCTAAATAGGGCCAATGCCATACCTTAACATGGTGAAGTCCCCTTGTGAAAGTAGTGGTTGGTGTTGTGCAGTGTTGATCGTATATGCGAATCACATTTTTTTTAATGCGAATATCAGCACTATGAAAACATGTGAAGGTCCCAAATATAGTGCTATACCTTCGTAATGTTGAATATTAAAAATTCTGGGGAAAGTACAATGCATTGCATTTGCAATATGCACATGTACATGTGCCAATTTTCAGAATAATTACTTACTATGCGTGTTGTCTTATGTGGTTATTACACTGCAGCTGCTATTTCACATTCTGCCACTAGATGTCACAGTGACAACACACATTGCGTTCACAATATGCACATGTACACATTTTAACTGAGATCACGAATTGTCGAGTTTCCAAATTTTCTGTGAATATTATATGAAATATTTGTGATTTAATTACGAATATGAATATTGCCTATGCTGCTCATCACTAGTGTTGTGGAGAGCTGCACTTATTTCTTTAAATATAGACTGTACACTTATACTTGCTCTCCTCTTTATGAAATAGGTCTCACAAAGTTAATCCATGTCAATCAGAGAGGATTCTTGTGATCATCTACCACAAATGACAGGATACTGGCCAGCTCCATGTAGGTCTTGCTGATTCCCACACAATATTTATAAATAGTGGGAACAAGGTTTAATGGGGTTCCTCTGATTCTCAACAAGTCCTCCTTCTGCAGACTACCACAACACTGTCCACATTGTGGGGAAGAGGCATAAATACCACCAGCCTTGCCAACCTGCTCCATGGCTATGAGGTGTGAACAGGAGTGGGCGCCCCACTGGTAAACTACCCTTCTTCCTGCCTGGCTCACATTTGTAAATAAGGAGATAATACATGTATAAAACTGAAAGTTATCAGTAAGAACACCAATTCGAAACTAACAATCTTAATGAAAGAATTGCTTTCCCATCTAGAACATAACATAAATCTATGGAAAATCTACACACTTTTTCACATGGGAAATGTTTTCACTGGCTTAGGACTGCCGGTATACCTATATATAGTGTAATTTATAACCAGGAAATTTTGGAATGATATTCTTCCCTTTATGGTGTATAGACCAATAGAGTATTGAAGAAATACCATTTGTGTGGGTACCCTCAGACCCTGGGACTTTTTGGGGGAGCTGGAGAATAAGAACCCCTTAGTGCATAGTTGTAATAAAAATTATTAATTTATTTATTTAGACACAAAACAAGCAAATAATTACAATACAAATAGGGAAAGTACATATTTCTTGACCCTGACAGCAGTTATTAAAATTAAAGTGCAAAGAGTGCTCTACAGTGTGACATGATACCAATCAGTAAAAAACGTTATTCTCAACGCGTTTCGCCCTTTTTAAGTAGTCATAGGGCTTCTTCAGGAGTGTTTATTTGGTAGAAATTCTGACATCTGTTGAGCAGACTGGGTATAAAGAATACCCCATAGATGTTAAGAGTTAGGAATCTCTATATATGTAGTTTCCCGATACAACCAAAGGCTTCACCAAACAGAATTAGGTTCTCCTCAAAGGTGGACAACCTATAGTACAAATGTGTGGCGGGTATGGACACCCAAGCAAGGGCCGCATGGAATGGCAAAATAATGTCTTGTCCTTATCTTAGATACCAGATGATATAACAGATAGCAGGAACATAAATAAGTCCATAAGTTGTTTCAATCTCACTAGGTAGTTATCATATGACCAAAGGATAGAGCGTTCAGTGTTTGCCCGGGATTCATTTTCCATTTATAACCAACTACAGTCATTTTCGACTTCTTACATACAGGGAGTGCAGAATTATTAGGCAAATGAGTATTTTGACCACATCATCCTCTTTATGCATGTTGTCTTGCTCCAAGCTGTATAGGCTCGAAAGCCTACTACCAATTAAGCATACTAGGTGATGTGCATCTCTGTAATGAGAAGGGTGTGGTCTAATGACATCAACACACTATATTAGGTGTGCATAATTATTGGGCAACTTCCTTTCCTTTGGCAAAATGGGTCAAAA
>CM070037.1:69284511-69302378 GCA_036250615.1 Ptychadena robeensis
TAGGGAGGTTAAGGCACTTATGCTGGGTCGTAACCTAATTTTTTTTGTCTAGTAGTGAGCTGTAGGCAAACAAACCCAGCTTGACGATAAACCTAATGAGTTTGTGGTTTGCCCTGTAGGCCAAATAAATTTGTGTTACCCCCACTAACTTTCCCGAACTAACCAGAAATTTCCAAAGCAGAAACATTTGAAAACGTTTTATTCCAAAATGACATGGATTACAGTGGCTTGCAAAAGTATTTGGCCCCTTGAACTTTACCACATTTTGCCACGTTAAAGCCACAAACATGACTCAATTTTATTGGAATTCCATGTGAACGAAAATCATACATGATTCCAAACAAATAAATAACTGCAAAGTGGGGTGTGCGTCATTATTCAGCCCCCTGAGTCAATACTTTGTAGAAGCACCTTTTGCTGCAACTACAGCTGCCAGTCTTTTAGGGTATGTTTCTACCAGCTTTGCACATCTAGAGACTGAAATCCTTGCCCATTCTTCTTTACAAAACAGCTCCAGCTCAGTCAGATTAGATGGACAGCGTTTGTGAACAGCAGTTTTCAGATCTTGCCACAGATTCTCGATTGGATTTAGATCTGGACTTTGACTGGGCCATTCTTACACATGGGTATGTTTTGTTTTAAACCATTTCATTGTTGCCCTGGCTTTATGTTTAGGGTCGTTGTCCTGCTGGAAGGTGAACCTTACTTTTGCAAGCCACTGTACCTCTTAATTCTTATCAGCAATGAAACAACAGCCAATAGAAGGAGTTTAGGCATTTCCTGGCCCCATAGCTATGACAGCTATGTTGCCAACAGCCATTATTCAGTTTGTGAAGAAGTGTAATAGGGAGAGCTGACATTGCTATAGGAATTAGTCTGTTGAAACTTGTAGCACCCCAGTGCTATAAATGAGTGTTTTAATTGCAGTAGACATATATATATATATATATATATATATATATATTTGTATTATTTTTATTTTAGTTTTTTGTTTCTAGGGATATATTGTGCCATTAACCCAATATTGAATACAATATCTTGCAGGCTGGGTCACAGAGGTAATAGAGGACAAGCAGATGTACAATCCCATGACAGACAGCTGTTCCTGTCCCTGAGTTAATTTACACCTCCTATCCTACTAATATCATTAACTCACATTTATATAGCATTTACATAGATGTATTAAGAAGGCACCTGTCAAACCCCAGTGTGCACCAAACTTATCAATCTTCCTTGGCTATAGTGATGAGCCGCATAGGCCATATTCATATTCGCAAAATATCGCACATTTTTGACCGAATATTCTCAATAAATTTTAAAATTGTAAAATTTGTGATCTCCAGGTAATCTCCTATTACCTTCATTGCGCAAATCGGCACTTGTACATGCATATTGTGAAGGCAATACATGGTAGTTACGGGTACTGATGTAAAATATCTTGAATAATTACAATTATGAAAATATACCACTATATTGGAGATCTTTGTGCAGATTCTTGAAGTGCAGATATTCACATTAAAATGTAGGATTAGAATAATCTTGATCAATGTTACTTAGCTACGTTCTTAGGAGAAGAAAGAGATGATACTCAGCCTTTAGCTGTAGTAGGTATGGTCAAGTGGAGTCTTCACGTGGAACAGTCAAGATCCAGCATCCATTTTGCCATCTTTAGCTTCATAGCTTCTTCTCCAGAAAGAAGAAGGTATCCACTTTGCAGCACAAGAAAAAGATGTCCCCAATCCACCCCCTTGCTAGGTTGTCCAAACTGGTAACACCATTTAAGAACATAAGAATATTGCGATGTGTTGGGACCAAACACCCGAACACTTTGGTGCTCGCTCATCACTAGTGACCACTGCTTCATTATCTCAATTAGTGATGGGTGCATGGTATGGTTGGTGGATGGTATGAAAGAGAGTTGGTGGATATGTTATGTGTATTGGTTATGGGTCAGGTCAGATTGGGCTGGCGGGGGAGGGATGTAATGAAGTTGACATGTGGTGGCATGTGGTTGTGGGTACTAGGGTTGTAGTATTAATACATAAATAATGGTAGCCCTCACTCCTAAGTTTACTTAGTATGCCTTGTATAGAACAACAAGTATGTGTGAAAAAGAAGGCTACCATTATTAATTTTTAGTGAAATACGTTTTGTACTGCATATAGTTAGGTCCATAAATATTGGGACATCAACACAAATCTAAATTTTTTGCTCTATACACCACCACAATGGATTTGGAATGAAACAATGTGCTTTTACTGCTATCTGTCAGATTTCATTTGAGGGTATAAACATCCAAATCAGGTGAACGGTGTAGGAATTACAACAGTTTGCATATGTGCCTCCCACTTGTTAAGGGACCAAAAATAATGGGTCATCATAAATCAAACTTTTCTTTTGATGTGTAGTGATGGGCGAACTTCGGCTAGTATATACTTGGTGGCAAATCCTTTACAGTCAATTACAGCCTGAAGTTTGGAATGCATAGACATCACCAGGCGCTGGGTTTTATCCCTGGTAATGCTCTGCCAGGCTTCTGCTGCAACTGTCTTCAGTTCCTGCTTCAGTTTTGTCTTCAGCGAGTGAAATGCATGCTCAATCGGATTCAGGTCAGCTGATTGACTTTGCCATTGCATAACATTCCACTTCTTTCCCTTCAAAAACCATTTGGTTGCTTTTGCAGTATGCTTTGGGTCATTGCCCATCTGCATTATGAATCATCGTCCAATGAGTTCTGAAGCATTTGGCTGAATATGAGCAGATAATATTGCCCGAAACACTCAGCAGTCACATCATTAGTTGCGAACAGTTCGGCTGCGAACATGGATGTTTGCACTCCTTCTAGCCGGCAAGCAGTACGGGTGTTCGGCCTGTTCGCTGGTGAGAAGGAGCTTACTATTCTTCCTCCGGCAGGATCAGGAGCAGTAAGATCTCGCTGAATATCTTCACTGAAGACTGGTAGAGAACTCTTCGAGTGAAAAGCTGGCCCCGAAAACCGTAAGTGATGTCAGTGACGTCACATCTGGCAATCGTAACCAGGAACTATGCATTCCATGTACCGGATGTGCCGTCATTGACGTCACTTCCTGTTTTCCCGATTCAAATTCCACACCACTATTTTAAAAGTCTGATCCGGCTGTTTGCGGACGAACCTAGCCGAAGTTCGCCCATCACTACACATCATCAATAAATACAAGAGAACCAGTTCCATTGTCATACATGCCCACGCCATAAACCTGCCACCACTGATGAGGTGGTATGCTTAGGATCATGAGCAGTTCCTTTCCTTCTCCATTCTCTTCTCTTCCCATCCCTCTGGTACAAGTTGATCTTGGTCTTGATCTGTCCATAGAATGTTGTTCCAGAACTGTGATGGCTTTTTGAGATGTTGTTTGGCAAACTCAAATCTGGCCTTCCTGTTTTTAAAGGCTCACCAGTGGTTTACATCTTGTGGTGAACCCTTTGTATTCACTCTGGTGAAGTCTTCCGTTGATTGTTGACTTTGACACATAAACAACTACCTTCTGGAGAGTGTTCTTGATCTGGCCAACTGTTTTGAAGGGTGTTTTCTTGACCAGGGAAAGAATTTTTCAGTCATCCGCCACAGTTTTTACACCTAATGTTTTTTGCTATCTCTATGATGGGTATGTTTTGTTTTTTTCCGCCTAATGATGGCTTGCTTCACTGATAGTGACAGCTCTTTGGATCTCATCTTGAGAGCAACAGATTCCAACAGCAAATAGCACATTTGAAATAAACTCTGGGCCTCTTATCTGCACATTGTAATTGGGATAATGAGGAAATACACACACCTTGGTCCCTTAACAAGTGGGAGGCACATATGCAAACTGTTGTCATTTCTACACTGTTCATCTGATTTGGATATAAATACCCTCAAATTAAAGCTGACAGTCTGCAGTTAAAGCACATTGTGTTTGTTTTATTTCAAATCCATTGTGGCGGTGTATAGAGCCAAAAATTTGAATTGTGTAAATATCTGACTATTATTATTGGTATTATAGGTATATGTGGAAGTGAAGGCTACCATTATTTATTATAGTATTGATAAATATTTAGTGAGCCAGAAAATAGCATAATTGCTGTGCATTAAATAATAAAATCAAAGAAGCTCCTTTAGGTTTAGAAAGAAATCATTTAGCCCTCAGCCTGCAATACACATTAATTACTTCCTGCTTCCTAAGCCCCTTGTATTTAAATACTAGTGATGTCCCTGAGTTCTATTATCAAACCCTAGATCTGGCCTGAAATCATATTTATGTGAACCTAATTTCTATTACATGGTAGGTATGAATGAACAGACCTCAATGAAGTGGAGAAAACATTAATAATCTCACTTTCCTACTGTTATTTATACAGCTGACAACAAGCCCCTCCCCACCTCCCTAAACCTTTTAGGTTCATTTTCATTCTTTAAATGAATTTGAAACAGCTTGTAACGTAATGGGAAATACTCTATTACATGATATGCGATTTGCCCTACAATTCGAGCTTTGCAAAGGTCAGTTTAAATTTTCATTTGTGTTCAACACACACTTACTCCAAAACACATTTAGAGGCTTCAGCGGTTTTCGAATATTTCTCTCGCGCATTAGAATCCATTACTGCTGAACCATTCATAGTAATAAATGCATCTTGCCAGCATACTGTTGTTTCCTTTTTAAATTGTACATTAGTGTAAATGGCTGGGCGAATGGTTGCCGGAATGTTGAGTCTGAGCAATCTAAGTGGACCAAAATGCAATTTTATGGAGTTACTTTAAGGGAATAATGGAAATGACTTTAGTTTTTAAACTCTGAACAATGAATTCTAATGTAAAGAATCTTCAAATGCTATCTTAGAATTGTAAACTCAAAGCTATAAAAGTGGACCTTTTGTGAGTTATGCATGAGAAAGTTTGCTTTTAAGGGGAATAAAGTTGATAGAAACAATAACTACATATGGTGGAAGGGTGGATACAGTAGACAGACAGACCAAAAAAAGAACTTTTCCACATTTTGTCACTTTACAGCCACAAACATGAATTAATTTTATGTGTGCCATGTGTGGCAGAAAACTAACACTGCACATCACTCGGAACACACCATCCCCACTGTCAAATATGGTGGTGGCAGCATCATGCTCTGGGGGTGCTTTTCTTCAGCAGGGACAGGGAAGCTGGTCAGAGTTGATGGGAAGATGGATGGAGCCAAATACAGGGCAATTTCGGAAGAAAACCTCTTGGAGTCTGCAAAAGACTTGAGACTGGGGCGGAGGTTCACCTTCCAGCAGGACAACGACCCTAAACATAAAGCCAGGGCAACAATGGAATGGTTTGAAACTAAACATATCCATGTGTAAGAATGGCCCAGTAGAAGTCCAGATTAAGGGCTGGTTTCCACTGATGCGGATTGCTGCGGTTGTATCCGTGCGGCTACAGCCGCTCCCGCACCCCAAGCTGTTTGTGCGGTCAGATGCAGACTCTGGGCAGCCCCCATGTTAAGGGATGTGGTCGGTTGCGGTTTCCGCACAAAAACGCTGTAGCGAGCGCTCAGAACCGCACCACATCCGCACCGCATCTGCACTTGGCCGCACCAGTGGAGCCTGGCTGATGCTTTGCCTATGGATGCGGTCGGAGGGGCAGCAGCCGCGCGGATACAACCACAGCAAACCGCATCAGTGGAAACAAGCCCTTAAATCCAATTGAGAATCTGTGGCAAGATCTGAAAACTGCTGTTCACAAACGCTGTCCATCTAATCTGACTGAGCTGGAGCTGTTTTGCAAAGAAGAATGGGCAAGGATTTCAGTCTCTAGATGTGCAAAGCTGGTAGAGACATACCCTAAAAGACTGGCAGCTGGAATTGGAGCAAAAGGTGGTTCTACAAAGTATTGACTCAGGGTTGAATAATTATGCACACCCCACTTTGCAGTTATTTATTTGTAAAAAATGTTTGGAATCATGTATGATTTTCATTCCACTTCTCAAGTGTACACCACTTTGTATTGTATGTATTTCACGTGGAATTCCAATAAAATTGATTCATGTTTGTGGCTGTAATGTGACAAAATGTGGAAAAGTTAATACTTTTGCAAGCCACTGTATATGTTTACACAAGAGATGTTCAAAGTACAATGCTTTAATTAAAGTAGCCACAATGGACTCAAACAGTGACCCCCAACTATCCGCTCACTCCCAAAAAAGTTTAACTTCACAGTATTTGTCTTTTAAAGATGTCTAAATTATTTGGCTCCATTTAAAACACTTGTTAAGGGCAATTTCACACTAACTACACTGTGGCTGTACACAGGTTTTCAACACAGCACAATACCGCAAATGTCCTGCATCCTGCCTTTTTGGGGGACGCAGTGCAAGCATCTCCCATACAAGTGCATCACACGCAGTAATGTCCATTAAAGACCACAGCCTCAACACTGGAAAGGTACAGGAAGGGCAAGGGAATGAACAAATGCACCTGTGTTAATTTCAGAAGTTATGGAGCAGTACTTCTACATGTGCTCCTGACTAGTGATGAGCGGCATAGGCAACATTTGTATTCGCAGCATGCCGCGAATTTTTGGGAAAACATTCGGAAAATATTCGCATTCGGCAATACCGTAAACCAAAATGTCTGAACGACTAAACACATATAACTTTAGAGATAAGCTTAAGAACCCAGATAAACACAACCTTAATAAAAAGACATATTTATTTAAGATGAAATGACATACAAAAACAGTAATAACTTGTGATGAGTGGCATAGTAAATTTTAGAATTTTTGCGATATTTTGTGAATAAGTGTACTAATATTCAATTTGATATTCGTAAATACGAAATTTGCACATATGGCTACCCATTGCAATAATAATAACCACATTGTGATTATCTTCACAATGAATGGTCATGCTTTTTTGAAAAAAAAAGTCAAATATTTGAAATCGTAAATATCCAACGCCAAATTCGAGTTATTTGCGAGTTCTAAAAATTGCCAATATTCGCTATTCGAAGTATTTGAGCTCAACACTAGTAATAACCCAAAATAGATTTGCTGTTCCCAGTATGTAGAGGATTCTTTATGCATTTTTCATGTTATCTACATATTCGACAACAAAATAAAATAAATATGCTACTCCATCATTGATTTGTTTAAACAACATTGCTGTAAAAAGACAGATATTTGATAAAATTGATTTTGCTACAGATAAATCTGTTTATAATTCAACAGTTTTAAGGCCAGCTAAGTGATGTTTGCTGGATGTGGAATATACTGATATAATTATACAGATTGGTAAACTGTACATAAACTGTACAGTTGAAATGTTTCAAATGAATAATCATTTTTTTTATCTGCAGTGGCATTTCAAATCATCTATTGCTTTTGGACTTCAATCCAATGGCAAGATCATCCTTGGAAGAAGACATCCTGGGCTTACCATAGAGTTTACAATTTTTTTATTTGTCTTGAATTTCAGGAAAAAAATGCAGTTTTTCCTAACTTCGGAACTGTCTCTCTGTATTGATAGATTGCCCTTGACTACTGTACTAAGAATTGGTATTTTTGTAAAAGAGGAATCTTTACCAGAGGAACAATCTGGAAAGTAAAAGATCCAACTACTTTATGTTGTGAAATGTGTTTCCTGCTACTTAGCCATCAGAGTTGAGTCAAGTAAAAGCGAAAATAAAAGATGCAGGTAAACAGATCAAATCATTGTCATCTTTTTTTGCCAGTCCCATCTTCCCATCTATTGTATACTCTGTTCCCCAACCTATTAGATTGTAAGTCTGATCGGGCAGGGTTCTCTTCTCCTCCTGTGTCATAACCTCTTCCTGTGTGTTATCCTGTGTGGCATCTCAACTCTAATTTATTGTACAGTGCTGAGTAATATGTTGGTGCTATATAAATAAATTATAATAAAATTCTAACAAGTATTTTAAGTCTCTTCATCAATAACAATCCCTTAAATACATTTTAACATTCTTTTTAACTAGTGATGAGTAGTAGTGATGGCCGAACTGCCTGCCGAACAGTACGGGTGTTTGACACGTTCGCCAGCAAGAGGAAGATTATTATTTTTCCGCTGGCCAGATCAGGAGCAGAAAGATCCGGCCAGAGGAAGAATATTTTCGCTAGAGAACCCTGTGTCTTGTGAGAAATCGGCTCTGAAAACCTGAAGTGAAGTCAGTGAAGACATGTCCGGTAATCGGAATAAGGAACTGTACATTTCAGATACCAACAGTAACGTCACTGATGTCACTTCCGGTTGTTCCAATTCAAATTCCCCGTGAACAGGTGGGGAGTTTGAATTTCCCCGCGAACAGGTGGACGGCTGACTTTTCTAAAAGTCCGATCTGCCTGTTCACAAATGGACGTGGCCAATGTTAGCCCATTACTAATGAGCAGCATAAGCAATATTCGTATTCCCAAAATATTGCAAATATTTAAAAAATTTTGGCTATTCACAATAAATTTGTAAATTCGAGAATTTTTAATCTCCAGTCATTATTACTTTCATTGCCAAAATCGGCACTTGTACATGCTTATATTGCAAACGTTCCGGATACTGATGCAAAAAATCTTGATTATTCAAGATATAGCACTTTATTCAATATCTTTGTGAATTCTTTAAGTGCCGATATTCACAATAAAAATTTGCTACTAGAATATTATTGATCAACACTATTTTTAACCAATGTTCTTTTTGAGACACTGAGAGAGTCTTCTGAGATGAGACAAAATTGTTATCACCTCTTTTGCCCCAATCACTACCCAACCAACATGGCAAGCCTTGTCCTTTGATCTTACAGTATGAACATCTTTCTCTAAGTGATAGCTGGACAGGGAATTACATGACCAAGCCAAAGCCAGGTGTTAAGCCTGGTGTAAGGTTGTCACGACCAGTGACACTGAAAGAGGATTGATGTGGCTGATGCCACTGCACAGTTGGCAATACTGCAATCTGAGGCACAGAGTTGAATAAACCACCTGGTGTTCACCAGAGCACCCTGCATATGTTTTTTTTGTTCTTAGTTTGTTTTTAATTTGCTGCTTTCAGATGTACGTGTGCTGAGTGCAGATGAGAGAGAATTACAGAGATACCAAGGGGTGAGGCAGAAACAGTCCATGGAAAAGCCAATGGTAAGAAACCATTTAACCAGAAACAAACATAGTAGGAAGCAAAGACATAAAAACCTTCTTTCTCAGGCAACTTCCTGTTGCCTGAGGCTTCCTTAAATCGGGACAACTGAGGGAGGAGCAAATCACATGGCAGTGGAGTTATTGCTTTTATCAAACAAATCAATAATACAGTATAGCTAATGGCAAGTCAATCACTTGTAAAGTTTATAGCTCTAGTGTCTCTATAATGGGTTGTTTTGTTATGGAAAAAAAAGAAATTGGATATGAGGCATGTGTTAGTGTGACACTAGGTGACTTTTATGAAAACATTTTGTATTATGCTTTTTTCAGATTCTTCTGGTATAGAATAAAACTTAGGTTTAAGTGCCTCCAATCTTCTGTCGATGCTACTTTTGTGTTATTTATTTGGTAACTTGGTGTTTTACCAACTTTCTTCAGTATGAATGCAGGGGGCATCTAGTGATAATGGATGAGTAATAACACTCAAAAATGTTCTGATAAATTCCTCATAACCTTGTGAATTCTTACTTACCACACATGGAGCCCCCACCTAAAATGTGAACCATCCTAGCGTCTACTATGCCTGCCACAATTACTATCCACCAGGCATTCCTTATGATGTAGAGCTAAAGAATTAAAAATATGAGATGGGCACTAGAAGATGATAACCTAAGGTTCTGGACTACACTCTACATATATGCTGAACCAACAGGTGATAAATAAGGTCCCAAAGTCCTGACAGGCCACAACCTACAATAACATCAGTACCAAATTCTTCCTGCTCCCAAGGAAAAAGAAACAAAGCACTTCTATCTCCAAACCTATCTGCTTTCCCACCAATTACTGGTGTTAAAAAAGGACACTACCAACATACTCTATGCCTATCTTTATTTACTTGGATAAGCACTCAGCCCAATCATATGCTTTTACGTCTGTTATATTGTATTTAACAATTTCACTAATGTCATTAATTGCCAAATTAGAAACCTTGTCTTCTATTCATAAAAAAAGCTTTTTGATGTTAGGCAAAAGAGAACATTATTCTTTATGCTTGCCTATTATCTTTTTCATCAAAGCAAACAGTTTGCGCACAAGAAGACTAGCACATGTTTGATCTTCCTCAAATATTAAATCTGCGTCATCGTCTTTAAAAAATGATATTGTTCCATAACAAAACACTGATACTTTTTGACTTTTCGGCAATGTCTTTGATACACTGCCCCATCACATCTTCCTTCTAGAAGGCTGTGTTCCACCGTAGTTAATGTATATAGATTTGAGGAGGGGGCTTTTGGCTGGGGGCTTTTTGTGCATTAATAGGATAATAAATGGACACTATAATTTCATACACAAAAGACGACACTGTTGGTGACAGGTTTGAAATGAGATCGACTACGCATTAGGAAAAGTTTTCATAAAAAAATCAATGGAACAAGGCAATTTGAAAGGATGAAAGATCATTTTGTATCTAATCTTTGCTGCTGTTTGGCAACAGATCAAAATACATTTTTTGCTCACGTATTGAATGTAATGTCTTGGTTTGCATTTATGAATAAGGTATTGAAGGTAGCATGTAAAAAAGGGCAGAGGTGAGGATGGAGCATGGTGTTCCATACAAGAAGGAATTTAAGCTTTCATAAACGTGTTCAAAATGGAATATTGTAGACTGGATATGATTTATAATGGAAAGTTTGCTTTGCTAGCAACTCATTTGGCTTCAGTGATCTGAGGCACTATTACTTAATACCACAGGGTGTTGTTTTTTTAAACAATATGTTAAATGTTATTGTTAGAATAAAAAAGGAATGTTCTGTTTTCCCCTCCCACAAGATTATAAAACTTCCTCATGTGTATATTGTCTTTTTATTCTCATGGTGGGAACATAAACAGGCTCCAGATACACTAATTTCAGTATACTTTAGCCTGAGAAGTGCTTGTAACCTCCCTAGCTTTGATGATATCTATGAGTCCCATAACTATTGATGATATATATGACACCAAATGTGCATTACCTTACTACAGTGCTCCCTAGTGCTTGAAGTATCATTAAAAACAAGTTTTGTTATTGAAAAATAATATCTTCTAATGTCTGCTTGTTGTCATTTATTCATTAATAAATGCTTATACAGTCAGTTAGATTGAAAATTTTATGAAGAAAATGCGATGCAGAGAGCTGTACTTGTACCCTCCATATCAACTCAGTTGCCCACCACTGGTTTAATGCCTGTGTTTGGAATGATGTATCTAATTTTTACACTGTGTTATTTTTATATGATTTTTTTGGCTTGTTTTTGTAATCTAACTTTTCATGTTGTCTTTTTCAGTGGTTACAGATGACAAAATATCTGTGGTTTTATTTGGAAACAACTGGTATTAGAAATGTATTAAATAGTTTTAGAGCTATAAAAACTCAGGACATACAGAACAGTGATACAGGTCATTGAGTGTCATCTTAGGATAGATAGCTGCTAATGGTGGGATCACCAGGTGAAAATATACAACTTGCCAGTCACCATTCCTTTATCCATTATTGTTTTTTTATACAACTCAGGAAGTTATAAATAGGGATTTGCTATCATAACGACTTTGTAGACATTAGGAAACAACACCTTGTACTTTATACAGCATGAAGCTCCAGGTCCTCTTTGATGCGTTGGGTTTAATAAAACTTTTCCCTGACTCGGCTATGCCTACTGAGATTTTGCTTTATGATTATTTATAAGAACTAACACAATTTTAATTTAATGAATTTCACAGTTTCATATTGATGCGGCACAAAATAAATAGTGTTTTTATGAGTCAAGCAAATTGCGTTAGTTGTATGTATGTACTGGCAGCATTTCCCAGGAGATAGCTGTGCACAGCAAAAATCTAAAATAAATACAAAATAAATGAAAGCCTTTGAAGATACTCTGGAGTCAATCAAGCCAGCTGATAAAAGGACCAAAATAACATGCTCTAAAAGAATCCCTTATAATAATGATCGAGAGAAAACAGGTTAGCATGCCTTACAGTTCAAAATGAAGTTACCATTATTCCAATAATTTCCAGCCTGAAGAATATCTGTTGGAGACAGCTCTGAGAGTCACTGCAATGATATTTTCCATTTTCATACAGAACAAGTCCAGTCATACTCTATACCAACAAACACACATATCCAAGGCCTACCAACAGACTCCAACAACAACTATGTTTTACCATTTGTTTTATAAAAAATTTTTCAGATAAGTGTTGGTTTTCCATGCAGACCTTTATGTTACGATTGTGTTATGCAGTGACATTAAGTCATTAGGAGCAACTATTGTGATGTGGAGGGGGGGGGATCAACATTTCCAAATTTCCTGGATCTCTTACACACTTTAGTGGACCAACTCTCTGAAAATGAGCAACATACAGTAATGCTGGAAGCCTAAAAAATAAACATTTTGTTTACAGGAACCTGCTTGCTTAAAGCATGTTGGTAAACCTTCCACCAGAAGTAAACCATTACATGGCACTAGAAGTGCTGATTATAAGGAGAAAATCATAAAAAAAGAAAATATACCTGCAATGAGTAATTTAAGAACATCCCTTGCAGCATCCCCTCACTTCCTGGTCGGGCCGTGGCCACCGAGATCTCTAAGTGAAGTGTTTGTTGTGTAATTCTGTGATCTCGGCTCTCCATTCAAAGTATATTGATGAAAATTCATATAAAAAACCATTGAACGACCCCAGTGGCCACCTGCGATTTTGCACCCGGAGTTAACACTTGGAAGCCTGGCGAATAAATATGGAATCGGACCTTATTAGGACACTGGTGAGATTTTTGCTCTCTGTCCTGGAAACAATTGTTAATGGAATGTTAACAACATCTTTCAGCAAGGAGGGTTGGAAAAACCTAGATTTTGAATTGTCCAATGAAATGAAGGTCAATCTTTTAACAATATTGCAGTGACAACAAGAGAAGCATATTTTATTACATGACAGAACTCTTCTCTACTATTGTCGTTTTATTTTGTTATTTTTCATTGAAACGTTGGGCATGAAGTAAGGGTTAGTCAATGATTAAACTAGATCATAGAATTGCATTGGATAATTGTAAGGCTATGTTTCCACGGTGTCTGTGATTTCGCCAAGGTCCCTCCATCTAAGGCATCTACGATGTGTAAGGACATGCGTGGACATCCTGTGAGGCATGCGTTAAGACATGCGTTACAGACAGAAGGACCTTTTTGTCTATTCTTCGCGTTCCCGGAAGTAATGATTTGTTTTTTTTAAGGGAAGATGGTCCGTCACCTGCAGATACCTATCTGGTATTCAATTCATTGTCTATGGGTGCATCAGAGCACCCATACTTGCATTGTTCTCCATTGCTTAAATTTGGACGTAGCAAGCTATGTTGATTGTAGCACAACAAAGCTCAACCCATTACATCAACGAATGTGGAAACATGCTAATTGATTGTAATGCAATGCATCAACATTGCACGTCAAACTAAAAGGTTTTGATGCCATGGAAACATAACTTAATGTTGTTAGATCTTAAGACTGGATGCATTTAACATACAGTACTGATCAGGTTAAACAATTCAGGATTAGAAATGTTTTATATAATGTTTAAGGGCTGCTAAATGGAAAGCAGATTTGATATTTATTATTAAAAAATTAATTCTGAAAAAAAAACATGATTGTGCTTCTTCACCACTGTACCATCTGTTGTCCATGTTGTACTTTCAAGGTATTATTGATATGATTTTTATAATTTTTTTTACAGCTTTTTATTTAATTAGTGCTGATATTTACTTTACAGTACAGTGAACTGTTTGACATGCAAACAAATGTTACATTTAGTCATCCATTTTTAATTAAGCAGTTATATAAAAAAAAGATTTCTTATTTTATTTTGCAATCTGGTAGATGGAATAGAAAAATGAACACAGAAAAAAAATCTCCAAAAGTTTTCAAATCTACATTTAGATTTTGATGAGAAACACATTTCAAAGTAGATTTGATTTTCCGCCTAGACACGAGTATATTGCTGCTCTCACACGTGATTCTGTCAACGACCTGCATTAAAATGGCTAAAAACTGCACAGAAAATGGTCACCAGGTTCCATGTGTCACACCCTTACAAGATGGATGATAGATGGCTGACGAAAATGTTCTGGAACTTAATTCAAAGGTGACATGTCAACATAAGAATCTTTCATGAATAGTTATTGTTATGCTAACACTGGCTAGGATATCATAGATAATAACAATATTATTTATTGAAACATTTCTTACAATTTATTGTGACAATGACTGACAACCACTAACAATGACTGACAACCACTTATGTGAACAATGGATTTGGAAAGTTTGAGTAGGTCAGGCTGTATGTTGTTTTTAGCCTCAGACCTCCGCTCACTGTATGCTCCATCCCTCACAGATCTCTATTGTTATTAAGGACACTTTCCTCTTCACTTGCAACAAGAGTGAGGGGTGGGAGTGGGGGGTTGGTGGTAGTGTGGTCCAGCTACCAAACCCCAATATTGCTGGGGGGGGGGTTGTTGTGTGGAAAAAAATTAAAACAGGTAGCAGGAAGAACAGGTCCCTACACTAATGAGCCTCCATAAATAGATGATAAAGGCAGGTCAGGGACAGTATAGCTGGAGAGAAACAGCTAAATGTTTAATGTCGTTCAAACAACACATTATATAAAATCTATTTTGCTGGAACACTGTGAAAGGATCATCAGAAATCAGAGTAAGTAAATTCATCACAGGTACAACTATGCAAAACTAAATTTAATGCTGGAGTTTAATAACATTTACGGAACTGCTAGTACAATGCCTTTGGAAAGGCCTACCTCTTTGTGTAGAGGGTTGCTTTTTCTACAGGATTTCTTTAGATTAACATGAGTTATTAGAAAAAAGTGCTTAAGGTGTAAAATCCAGACACCTCTACATGGATACCTTTTCTAGACTTAAATTTCCCACTTCAAGTCAGTACTGCAGATATGTTGTTTTCCAATCCAACTAACTAAGAGAATGGAGGTTTTAGACAATGTTGCATATATGATTCATCATCCCCAAATACCTGCCCTTTATATATGCAACCTAATCTTATAGAGGCTGTATCACAGTAAATCTCCCCAGTTGGGATATGGACAGTAAAAAATACCCTACCAATGGATCTAACCCTTACCTATTTTGTACAACATTAAACCTGGAAATTAATGGGAATGAAAATTTAATCAAGTGTTAAACCTTTAAATAAATATTTGTATAAAGCTTTCAGAAAGGACTTTGGGTAGGAAAATCCCCCTTCTCTCTTGATAAACTGTGACATTAGTACATTCAGCTCTCAGGTTTATAGAATCTCATCTAAAACACATCACAGCCTGGAGTAAAAGAGAGAAAGAAAAAATGTTCAAACTGTTCCATGTGTACCTACTAATGATGTGAAAGCGTCATCTGGACATTGATAAAATAGACAGCGCTTTCTTTTTCATACAAAAACACAAGAAGCTGTCCGTGGTCCTGAATGTCCCACGGGTAAGAAGAATTGTTCTAAATCCATGGCAGGTTGTACATTTTCTACACCAGCTACAAACTCCATCCTCTGTCTGCTCTAAAGTGTATTAACTTAAACAACTGCTCTAGCCTTAGGCATGCAATGCATCAGCTACACAACACATTCTATCCTAAAAAAAAACGCTTAGCTGAAGATACTGGAGACAATGCATGAACCTAATTCTGCTGGCCGGTGCAGAATCATACAGCCATAGAACTGTCTCAATGAACGTCTCAATAAAAAAACACTTCCTTACTGGCCAATGGGAAGTTCTTTAAGGAATGCTGACCTGAAAGGGCTGAAGTTTGGCAAAAGTTTTACTTTAATATTGCATCAGGAGCGTTTGTGTTCTGTGGTCCAGCTAGCAAACCCCCAATTTTTTAACTCACATTAACATCACCTAGTCTGGACATTACCATTTCTTAGTTTATGATGCTAAAATTGATATGAACTCAATAAAGTTTTAACATGTCAATTTATTTAGAAAATAGCTTTTTTATTAAATAAATTTTGGTGATTGTGGTGAATGTAGACTTCATAATGCAGATCAGAAGCACAAATTTGGAAAGCTGCGACTCACACACATAGCTCTGCAAAGTGGGACCAGGAAGTGGGAAGCTTCCCGCCTCCTTTATCTCACTCTCTGCCAGTGGGAGCTCTGACTTCCCAGTATTTTTTTTTTGGATGGACAATAATGGAGGTTTTCTTGTGCTCCTCCCATCACAATAAACAGGATGGTTCCAGAAGCTGTTTGTCAGTGTGTTTTAAAGCATCGTAGACAGAGATGATATCTGTGTTATATTTTACTAAATCTTTAGGTATCCATTGGTTGTTCTTGTCCATGTCCTTCCTTTTTTTTAGAATCACGTAACATTTTTGTCTTTCTTTTCCTGTGTCCCAACATTTTTGAAAACTATTGTTGACATTAGATTTTAAATAAGATTATACATCTTCGTGAAACCACACATTTTGACAATTGCTTTTATTTACATGTTGAACACTTTTTGCAATGTTGCCATTTTTTACATATCAATCCTGAAGTAATTAAAAAAAACAATATAGGCAAAAGTGTATATGTTCCCCAGTCTTTTGATAAATCTGGATACTAAGGAAATTATCACCAGTCCTTGATACTCAGCATCACACAAAGATCTGAAAAGCAAATGTCTTTTTAATGGCATTTATTTGTAATGTGTGCAATTGCTTGTCACCTGATGGGCAATGTGCTGTGACAGAGGTGGTGCTGGTACAGGGATTTCATACACTGACATCGAGCCCCAGTACTTCTGTCCGGAAGCTATGAAAATATGTCTTACTATTTATTGATCATTGTATATATCTTTATATTGTAATATATATATTCATGAAATTTCAGGGTCAGTAATGCTTCCCTACTACTACTTACACCCCGAGTTTCACACCTCTAGCTACAACACTTATACGTTAAATTTCAGATAAAATACAGATATTGCTTCCCCATGAGCATAAAGCACTACTCTGCTGCATATAGGCTTTCACTTATCCTAATTTGAGCACATAGATTTTTGAAAACCCTGCATGGTAGAACCTTGACATTTTGGGGGTTACCCCCTGACACTACGTCCATGCAAATTTTCAGGTCCCTGAGCACAATTCTTCCTACTTAACCACCCTATCAAATATTGCTTGGATGTAGTCTCATTTTTAGATTGCCAATTTTTTTTGTCAGTTGTTATTGGTAAACGTATACAATGTATGTCACTCTGGGATAACCGCAGGAAACATTAATAGCTAGACGGGCCTAAGCGTAAAAAATCTGACTACTGAGGGGTTACATTTGACCCAAAGCCAGCTGGTGACAGCAAATCGGAGGCTCAATTAGGAACAGGGAGGTCCATCTGCAGCAGAATCTACCATGCAGGAGGCTGACGCAAGGGACAGTGAGGGGGACAGTGAGGAAGACCACCCTACATATAGAACAACACACCATCTCCTCGTACTCAACTTTTAAGTGAGCTTTTAAGATATGTGCACCCCATAGATAGGCATTCTCTGGAGGCCTCAGGGCGGGGGGAAAGGGAGTATGGGGCCCCCGAAATTTCTGATGGCGGCCCTGTTCTGAGATGTCTTGAATACCCTTACATCTGCGCATGTGCAGATAGCCCTGGTTTTGTGCTTTTCAGGGTTAATCTTCCAAATTGCGGGTGTCAAGGTTCAGG
>CM070037.1:69305569-69316550 GCA_036250615.1 Ptychadena robeensis
TTTAGTCGGGTCGATTGAAAAATGAAGCATGCCCACATGGTACGATCGTTGAAATTCCGATTTTAATTGTCATTCTTTTGCTCGTCGAAATTTGATCGGACCAGTTGGAAATTTTGATTATTGTCCCCCACGTTGTGTCTTCATTTTTTGACGTTGTTTGACCTTCCAATCGAGATTTCGATTTAATCAATTAATGCATACTGTAACTTCTGGGAGGAGGGAATGCAATACAGTCATTTAAATAAACCTGCAAGCATGCATTGTATAGCTTGTGGTGGTCTGTTCACTGACACAGAAACAAGCTGGCGAAATGGCGATCTCTGTGAATACAATCTCCTACTGTAATTTGGGGTCCCCCAGTGTCCTTTTGCCACGATTTATAATGTACTGATTAAAACGCGAAAGAAAGACCTATGGGTTTTTGATCCCTCAAGTGACCATCATTGGTCCCTTTTTGATCACTCTGGTGACAGCCAATGGTCCCTTTTTGATCACTCTGTGACAGCGCTTTTTGATCACCCTCGTTTAAAAACGATTAAATTTAATCGAAGTTGGGCTTTGAATTGCATACTCAATGTTGTTTGTACTTCGATTCAATTACACTCGACATAACGATTTAATGATCGAAACTTCGATCGAATTGATGATCGATTTGATGTCAATTGAACCATGTAATGGCTAGGCTTTACATTTCTCTTTAGAAAGATCTCATTGCACTTTCCTGTTATGTCTCTTGGACAATGCAGTTATTTATATTTAGAGTTTTATTTAGTATAATTAATTTCCCTAATTGTTTAGAAATTTCAGCTAGTGTCTTTATAATAATTTGGAAAACAATGTAGAGAAACCCAAGAATGACCGGGCAGTGTTGAGCTGCCTGCTCCAACCTATTACCCATTCCCCCCCTGACATACAAGACACAAACACAATAAAGTAATTTTCGAACTGGTTTTTGTATTAAGTGGATGTTATATAAAAAGGCCACGCTTTATCAAAAGTACTTAAAACCCCCTCACCAGTGCCACAGTGCCATAAACAGAACGACTGGGAGAATATCCGTCATTTCCGTTTTAAAAGATCGCATTGCGATTATATAATCGCGTTCCAATTCATTGCAATGGATCGTGATTATAAAAGCGCAATAAATCGCAAAAAATCGCGATCGCGTCGAATATCCGATGATATATTCGCGAATATTCGCGAAAATGGCAAAATATCGATATTCGAGCTAAATATTCGAAAATCGAATATTCAAGCTCAACACTATTCCCGGAGCCCCGATGTGTACTAGACGGCACCATCTCGTCCAGTGCTATACTAGCAGTAGCAGCGCTGGACGAGATGCTGCCGTCCTGACTGCTTGGGTGGTTAAGTAACTGGACTTGCAGAAGTTTTTTTTAGAAGATATTTACTATTCATCCAACCTGCTTCTCAATGCAGAATGACTGTAAAAGAGGTTCTTTCCAGCAATAATTATACTGAAATGTTACTCCAACCAGCATAGTCTGTTAACCATAACAAGCATGGGGTCAATATTAGGGCTGTGGTGTGTCATTATCTCCACTTCATCAAAATGCACAAAATTTTACACAGTTAAGTCGCCTCATAATTCTCTTTAAAATGAATATATACTCGCAATCCATGCCCATAAGCATCACAATGCGAATATTCGAAATTGCGAATATCTGCCACCATATTCGCGAAATTTGCGATTTCTCGAATAGCCGATATTCGCCGAATATATTCAAAATTTGAATATTTGAGCTCAACACTAATCTGGAAGAGAATATATGTTGTACTTCGCCACCTCTATTCAAGCTTGACTTCTTTATTTTACCTTTTTAACCATTCACACTCACTGTGGTCACTTAACCATTCACTGTGTCAAGAATGTGAACATATTATTTTCCTTTTTTTGTTAGCTCCTTTGTGCTGGGCCATAGACTTGTATAACTGTTTTATTTACCCATGGTACACATATATGTATGAGTGTATGTTTTGGCCTAGGATCCTTAGGGTGAAGGTAGGATGTGTGCAGGTTAGGAATTTAAGAGTGAAAACCGGCTCAATCTAGATGGTCGAATCCAACCGAATATGAAACTGTGTCCCTGTGTGCAGAAGGTGCACACATCGGACAGACAGGCTTGCTTAATGCTAATCACCATTGGGGACACAATTGTAGGGTAGTGAGGCTAGACAGGTACCAAATTCCTCTCCGCCAATCCCATCTTTCTCCAACTTTTCCCTCACCTCACGTTCCCCTGTCAGTCTGGAGGAAGTTACCTCCTGACTTTGCTCCTCTTTTTCTACCACCTGCTCACTATACCCACTGATCTACTAAAGACCAATTCTACCACCCTTGCCGTGGCACTGACTGAACTATTCAACCTGTGCCATATCTCTGGTATCTTCCAATCATCCTTCAAACATGCCATAGTTTCCCCATACTAAAGAAGCCATCGCTTGATCTCTCCTTCTCACACCTCCCTCCCCAGGCTCTGCCCTTGATCCAGTGCTATTCTTACTTTACACCTTCTCCCTTGGCAAACTTATCTCATCCTTTGGTCTGCAATACCATTTATATGCTGATGATACCCAACTCTACGTATCCACCCCGCCCTTTCTCCCTATGTACAACATCTCGCAGTGCTTATCAGTGTTGAGCTTAAATATTAGAATTGCAAATATATTTGGCCAATATCGCCTATTCGAGAATTCGAGAAATATGGCGGCAGATATTCGCAATTTAGAATATTCGCAATTTAGAATATTCACAATTTTCTGCATTGGGATGCTTATGGCCATGGATTGCGAATATATATTTGCATTCATTTTGAAGGTACTTGTGAAACGATTATAATTGCGCATATACTTAATGATTTAATATCAGTAAAATTATTCACAAAATATCGCAAATTCGCATATTGCCTATGCTGCTCATCACTAGTGCTTATAGGCCATCTCTTCATGAATGGCTGACAAATTCCTGAGTAAAACAGAAGTCATCATCTTTCCCCCATCACCTTCCAGGCCTCCCAACATCTCCCAAATTATCAAGCACACTGCCTTGGTGTCATCTTTGACTCAGCACTCTCCTTTACTTCCCATATACAAAACATTGCTAGATCCTGCCACTTCCCTCTCCGCAACATCTCCAAGATCCGCCCCTTCCTGTCCCCTGAGACCACCAAAGTCCTGGTACACGCTCTCATCATTTCTCGCCTGGACTACTGCAACAGCATTCTCTCTGGTCTCCCTCTAACTAGACTGTCACCTCCTCAGTCCATCATGAATGGTGCTTCTAGACTCATTAACTCCTCTAACAGATACTCATCTGCTGCTCCTCTTTGCAAATCTCTTCACTGGCTTCCAATAACCCAGAGAATCAAATTCAAAGTTCTGTGCCTTGCTTTTAAATAATTTCACACCTCCTGTCCTCCTTACATCTCCAACCATGTACACAAATACCCCCTAACCGCCAACTCCGCTCCTCAAGTGACCTACTTATGACATCCCCTCATAACATCATCACATGTGCAGCTACAAGGCTTTTCTAGGGCCGCCCTTAGTCACTTTTTAAAAATCCCTGAAAACCCACCTCTTAAGTCTGGGCTACCCATCTTCTCATTCCTAACATCACAACCATACCAGTCCCACCCCTCTTACCTACTGTATACTTTGTTCCCCAACCTATTAGATTGTAAGCCTGATTGGGCAGGGTCCTATACTCCTCCTGTGTCATAACTTGTTCCTTCCTGGGTGTTATCTTGTGTTGTCTCAACTTACTAATTTATTGTACAGCGCTGCATAATATGTTGGCGCTATATAAATAAGTGATTATAATAATAATATCTAATGTAATAGGAGGGCAGAGAGAAAGAGAGACTCAGGACTATCTGACATTGGAATAATAACATGGCATTTGAAATGTTCAATTTATATTTTAAAAATTGTGAGTACCCATCAGAAACATCATTGTATAATCAGTAAGGATCTGTTTACAATCAGGCTTACCCTTTTTATCACATGCCAGGCTAGGCCCTCTCTGATGCAAATTAATCTTTAGAAAATCTCTCTTGTTCTTTTCACTGCCTTTCATATTCAATATTTCACAGAACATCCACAGAGTTTAGCCTTGAATGTTAAAGGAAACACCAAGAACTTTCTGAGCAGATTTTTATGTTTCCTGGTTAAAGGACCATGGGCCTATGGATCAAAATGTTATGTGCAAAAACATAAGACCTATGTCTTACTAAAGAAATATAGTGTTGAATGTGAACAGTACCTAACTGAAGCATCTGGCATAAAAAATTATATCAAGTGATTCCTATGTTTTACACACTATACATGAGATTAATAGAGAAGCAGCAATTAGTGACCTATTAATTCTTGTTTCCTGCCTGGTAATTGTTCTGCTTTAATGTGTTGTAAAGGCTTCAGCAGGAACATGATTTTCATTACATTTTCTTATTTTTCCTCACAAACAATAAAGACACATTTGTAAAAGATGTGTTTTGCATTACAATATGTGTCATGTGTTCAATGAACAAGAATGCCTGCCACATGTATGTTCTTGTTCAATGAGCATGTAATTAAGCTTTGAAATTAGTAAAGTATACATTACTATTCCGTTTTCGCATCCTAAACCCTTAGCTTCTACTAGTGCTTCTATTGTTCTATAGCTAATGTAAATGTGAAGGTAGGTATGCTAAAAGGATCCTTCAGTCCAGACTCCAGATCAGACATTGCCAGATACTAGTAAGTTCACCCCCTAGTGCCCCCCACTGGAGATGGTCCATTTTTTTTTTATTCAACCATTTCGATGATTTCAAGTTAATTTCAAAGCCCCTGAGAATGGTATCCTCACCAAACTGGCTGGAGATGTAGAGAAGGGTTGGGGGTATACTACAAAAAAGTATTGCTCTAACACAAATAGTTTTTGAACAAAATAAGTTCAAAGTCATTTAGAAAAATTTCAAAAATCCTTTTTTTCCTTTTCTTTTTTCCAAATGTTCCCACAACCATTCTCTGTATCTCCAGCAATTTTGGTTATGATTCAATTTTCAGAAACTTTTTAATCAACTCACAAAGTTAGCATGTCGAAAAATTCGACCATCTCTATCCCCCCCCCCCCCCCCCCCCCACTGCCACTGTACCAGTTCTGAGTTATCTGATGTGTCTACATAATCAATAGCATAGACCATCAATGAAGTAGGATGAGACCTGCACTTACCATCCAACTGTACCCACACAGACTCCCTCTGTGGCTCAGGTTAAGCTGAAAATACTAGTGGATTACAGGTGTGTGAACTGCCAACCCCCTTGTCTTCCAGGTTCGATCAATACACATCCACAATTAGGCAATGGTTCCACAAAGCTTTATTGTAGGTTCTCCGACAAATATACACCAAAAACAATATAAATATGCCTGGGGGTCACCTTATTCTCTGACGTTTTTCCTACCATAATCAGGACTTATTCGTTGTTTCGAGGTGTATATTTGAACCTACAATAAAGCTTTGTGGAAATTTTGTTCAGCGTGCGGAACCATTGCCTTTTTGTCAATGTGTACAGCATAGACCAGCAGGTCAGCAGGTTCAGGACCAACAATAGATCTAATGTCCCTGACAAATTCAGACCCAATAAGGACAGATCCAGGACAGTCCAGACAGGACAGGGAGAGATGCAGTACAGTCCAAATGAGATGAGGGACTGTAAAAGATGTAAGGTTTTATGCTCAGCAATTAAACCCTAGGATCTTACTCCAACCACACACCAAAACACAATTTTGAGAGAGTCCACATACTAACAACTAATAGCCAATGGGAACTCTCTTCTCACAGAGAAACAGTAACAGCTCCTTGACAAGAAAGTGATCTGGAAGGAAAACAACCAGCAAGAAGACAATTGCTACCATTCAGCTACTTTATTGTTTATATACACGATCCGCACTCCTGCAGTGGACGACCTGATGACAACCCCCTCTTCATCTGGTTTTCCTCTCAGGTAGTGTATCTCATTAAGACGGGACCTGCTCTGGTGCCGGTAATCAGCTCTGCCCTCCTCACATGCTGTTAGTCCAATCCATTTGAAAATGAAAACCGCACTCGAGGCGAAGTGTCCAGTAAAATAATTTTCAGATGGATTGTACTTTAATGTTTGTTGGATGACACACATAGGGTAATTTGAAAAACCTGCAGAGTTTGCTGCAAACTTTGGATGTCACTAATTTAAGAAAACTAGTTCGAAAACTAGTCCGCCTGTTCGCAGGAAGATTTAAATTCCTTGCCAGTTCGCAGGGAATTTGAATAGAAAAAAACAGTCAACGTCACTGGCGTCACTTCTGATTTAAGCCGGTTTTCTTTGACGAGAGTCTCTCTCTGCGGTCTCTCATGAAAGAATTCTTCCACTGGATCGTTCTGCTCCTGATCCGGCCAGTGGAAGAAAAGTTGCCTTTTTCCCGCCAGTAGAGATGGTCGAATTTTTCGACTTCCTAACTTTGTGAGCTTATTGCAAAGCCCCTGAAAATGGTATCCTCACCAAAATTGCTGGAAATGTAGAGAAGGGTTGTGGGAACATTTGAAAAAAAGAAGTTTTGCTCTAGCACATGCAGTTTTTGCATAAATGAAGTTCAAAGTTAAAGTCGAAATTCCAATTTTCGAAATTTTTTCTTGACTTTGAACTAAAGTTGTGAAAAAACTATTTGTGTTAGAGACATACTTTCTTTTTTGCTGTATAGCCCCAACCCTTCTCTACATTTCCAGCAAGATTAGTGATGACACCATGCTCAGGGGCTTTGCAATTAAGTCGAAACCATCGAATCCAATCTCTACCCGCCAGTGAACAGGGTGGGTCGAACACGCCTTCTGTTCGCCGGGGAAAGAAAAGCGAACATGTTATTTTTTACCAATTTGGAATCATGGCTGGTATAGAGACCAAACATTAAGTTATGAAATCTAGGATCATTATAATCTTATCAGTGCCTTAAAGTTCAGGAGGCCTAGAGTCCATCTCAGTTGAGTATTGGTGGGGAAGGGGGTTTCTATCCATGTATTTTCTAGGGTTATGAGGACACATCTATATTGGAAATATCCACTAAATGCATTAGTGTTTGGTCCTGTAAACAGGATATTAGTTCACTTTCATTTGATTGTATCAGACTAAGTGACGCAGTTTGGTGTTACAGGTTAATTTATTTTATTACCGTGCATGCTAGGCAACGTGGGTAAAATAGCAATTCCCAAATTATGTCATAGAACCATTATCTTCTGTATCGTATTTCTCTATTTCCTTATTCTTGAAAAAAAAATCTGAGATATTTTTAAATTTACCAAAGGAATTTCCTGCCTGTATTTTTCAATATACTTTATCTGATTTTGATGGGTAAAACTGTTGTTGTCTTTGACTGCGGGAGGAAAATTCAATAACTGCGCGATTTAAACGGCACACATAGTATCAGTAATAGTTCTTTCCATGATCTCAGTGTGTGCTTATTAATCAGCTCATCAGAATGCAGAAAGCCACAATCTCAGCTTCTCTAACATGCTCTCTTTGCAGGATGTCTGCTCTCTTTTTTAAGGTAACACTTGTAACCAGTAACAAAGAACATTAATGTGAATCATGATTTCTTTTAGTCGTGTAAACATGACATTCCGGGAGCCCTTTTAAAACTGCTGGTAGGGAAGTGGGGCAAAAATAGTTTTCTGTAAGTCTTCACAATATTTTCACACACTGATCTCCTCTAGAGCAGTGATGTGTTGGGGCTGTCGCTGGGCAACGCGGACTTTCAGCTCCCTCCAAAGGTTTTCTACAGAGCTCCCTCCATGAGGTTGAGCTCTGTAGACTGGCTAGGCCACTCCAGGACCTTGAAATGCCCCTTACAAAGCCACTCCTTTGTTGCCTGGGCAGTGTGTTTGGGATCATTGTCATGCTGAAAGACCCAGCCATGTTTCATTTCCAATGCCCTTGCTGATGGAAGGAGGTTTTTACTCAAAATCTCACGATACATGGACCCATTCATTCTTTTCTTTACACGGATCCTGGTCACTTTGCAGAAAAACTGCTCCAAATCATGATTCCACCCCATCCTTCACAATGGGTATGGTATTCTTTGGATTCAACTCAGCTTTCTTTCTCCTCCAAACACGACAAGTTGAGTTTTTACCAAAAAGTTCTACTTTGATTTCATCTGACCATATGAAATTTAGTGTTGAGCTCAAGTATTCGAATTGTGAATATATTCAACGAATATCATCTATTCCAGAATTCGCAAATTCCGCGAATATGGCAGTGGATATCCGCCAATTTTAATATTTGCGATATTATGCATTGGGAAGCTTATGGTCATGTATTGAGATTTTATATTCGCAATGTGAAAATAAATGCCACATGTGACGATTTGTTTTATATATTTTCGCAATGCATGGCCATACACTGGAATTGCAAATATTAGCGAATATTGAATCGAATATTAGTATAATTATTCGTGAAATATCGTGAATTTGAATATTGCCTATGCCGCACTATGCCGCCGCATTACTAATGACATTCTCCCACTCCTATTGTGGATCATCCAAATGCTCTATAGCAAACTTCAGATGGGCCTGGACATGTCTGTCACTGCAGGATTTAAGTCCCAGGCAGCGTAGTTACTGATGGTAGCCTTTGTTACTGGAGTTATTGGAGTGTGACTGTTTGAGGTTGTGGACAGGTGTCTTTTATACTAATAACAAGTTCAACCAGGGAACCATTTATACAGGTAACAAGTGGAGGACAGAGAAGCCTTTTAAATAAGAAGAGCCAGAAAGTCTGTGAGAGCCAGAAATCCTGCTTGTTTGTTGACAAAATATTCATTTTATAGAGAAATTTACCAATTTCTCTATAAAATAGAGAAATTTTATTCTCATAGTTGAAGTGTACCTATGATGAAATTTACAGGCCTCTGTCATCTGCATTCATATATGCAATTCTGTTTGTTATTAGTTTCATAAAGTAAAGGAATATTAATCACAAAAAATGGCCATAGATCTCTCATATACAGTACATTTTATAATTGGCACATGATTTGCTGAAATCTATTCAATGAAAATCATTGCATTTTTAAATCACATTTTTTAAAAGATGAAATCCACTTTGCTCCACTTATTGTAATCAGCTGTATCCTGCCTACACAAAAACGACTTATATTTTTAGGTTAAAGCATTATATGCGCAAATAACTAACACTGAGCCAAGCACAAGCTCAGCAGTTTCTTTGTGTTTAAAGTTCAGATTTGCTAAATGTCCCAGTGTTATATCATTTGGAACTTTTCACTGTTTGAATATTAAAGTTCACTTAGCTTTAAAGTTCATTGATTCACCCCCCCCCCCCCCCCCCCCCCCCCCCCCCCCCCCCCCCCCCCCCCCCCCCCCCCCCCCCATCCCTCTTGTGCTTCCAAAGATTGCCAAGAAAATGCATATTTTCCTTTGCCCAGGACAGTTTTGAAGACAATCTCTGTAAGAGTTGTTTAATTTTACATGAAGAATTGTAGAAATGCACTGTACATAATATGGTAATAAAGTTGGGCAACATAAAGTTGCACTCAAGGTTAAGGTTTTTTTTTTTGCTTAAGGTAATTTTGCTTAGAGGGTGCGAGATAAAGAGATACAACTACCTCATTCCACCCTGTTGCAGATTTTGCACACATCCTTACCTGTGGATTTTTTTCTTTATAAGACACAAATGTTAAATAAATATATCATGATAATCTACTGTATCTATCTGTCTGTAAATGATCCAACTGAGGATTTAGTGGACATGTTCGATAATAACACAAACCTATGCAAAATGGTTGATGTTCCATTGGACAATATATCCAATGAAAGACGAAAGCAAATATATTTCTGGGGTGCATTTCAAGTAGGATCACCAGCAGGAGAAAGGAAATTTTGTTTCCCCTATGAAAATATTATCTTTAACCGGATTTGGAATACTGCATCCAGTTCTGGAGATGTCTCTCATGCTGTACGTAATATGTACAGTGATGGGAAGAGGTTAGATTATCATTTTATGATGACAGCTTTGCTTGCTTCTGCCATTTTCTGCCAAGTTGATGAACATAATCACTAACGCAGCTGAAAATGTAGATAACGATTAAAGAAAAAATACAAACTATTACTCTAGCACATGTAGTTTTTGCAAAACATTCAGTAAAAAATTATGTTGAAATTTCAATGTCAAGTTGAAACATATGCTAGAACAATACTTTTTTTTTGTTTCCACAACCCTTCTCTATATCTCCAGCAATTTTAGTGATGATACCATGTTCAGTGGCTTTGCAATTAACTCACAAATTCAGCTAATGGAAAAACTTAAAACTTTGATTGATGAGGTAGTCTCCTGGAATGGATTTCTAATTAATAGGTGTACCTAATCAAGAATTAGTTTGGTGAATTTCTTGCCTTCATCCTGTGGAGAAACTCCATAACATTGCAATAAACATTTAACTTAGTAAAGAGAAATTACAATCCATAATGCGAGACATGAAGGTCATTCAATTTGGAAAAATTCAAGAACTTTGAATGCATCCTCAATTGCCATCTTAAAGACTTAAAACCATGAAACGTCAAGTTACATCTTAACATTAGTGATGGCCCGAACTGTTCGCCGGCGAACTATCCGCGGCGAACATCGCATTCGGTTCGCCCCCTATGTTTTTACATTAGTTAAACTTTGACCCTGTGAGTCACAGTCAGCAGACATAATCCAGCCAATCAGCACCCCCCACCTCACGGACTATCCCACCCCCTATAGCATAACAAGGAGAGGACGCCATTTCACATTTTGCTGAGAAGGAGAGAGTTAGATCAGAGAGCTGCTGCTGCTGCTATAGGGGACCATTAGCTAGGGCAGTGTTCTGTGTCATCTGCAGTCTTCACTGATTACCCATCCATCCATCCATGGGGAATATCCATCTCCCCCAGTGTCCTCCACACTGACCATC
>CM070037.1:69324101-69336617 GCA_036250615.1 Ptychadena robeensis
GATCGGATGATGAATCGATTGGACATGGAATCCGACACGTGTATGGCTAGCTTTAGACCACAAATGTACTGTAATTGCTGAATTATTATAATTATTATTATTCAAGCATACACAGGAGTTGTAAGGAAAGCTGCAGAGGACTCAATTTGACAGAATTTGATTTGGGCATTTACCCTTATTTCTTGCTTACTACACGTAGTTTATTACTCAATAAAATACTGTTATAATACTATGTTTTTTCCTGAATCCAGACTCCAAGGTATCATATATGTTAACTTTTTTTACTTGTAATGCATACTTATGACAAGAATAAAACATTAGCAACATATTTGGACCTTAGAATCAGGGTTAATTTAGTGGAAGTTTTCTGTTTCCTTCAGTGCCTCTGGGTATAACCGTATTGCACCAAGTTATTTTGTGCAATGTTGGCATGGTCTATGTATTGCAATAAAGACCTGTTGGACAAGTATCAAAATCACAGGTAGTTTATATTTCCCTCTCTGACACTGATATATTCTGACCTTATGCAATACTGTAGAAAATAGCCTTGTTTCTACATCTTTAATGGTAGTTAGTATATTGTTTGCATAGATAGCTGAAGCCTTGTCAGCAGAAGCGAGATAATTCATAATATCCAGCCTTAGAGGCAGAGGTTGTGGATTTTAGACATAATAGGTTGCAGACAGTGTGAAACAGTTGGGTAGGTTTGTTTTTCATACTTGGTAAGATAAAGCATATTTTCCTTCTTTGCTTTTGTTCATTTTATTTTTTGTTATTGCATCTTGTTTTGCTTGAGGTGCAGGGCCAGTAAGGATTTATGTTTTCCTGAGTCTGATTAATTCTACTGTCTTTCTAGTGTGCAACCTTTCTTTTTATTTGCTTTATGTTATTGCAGAATCTTTCTGGTATTGGGAGGCTATTAAGTGAAATGATGTTGCCTTATTATACATGGTACTTGGGTGTTGGGGCCGACGAGCTAAGAAATAATACTGTAAGAATAGAGGTGCTATGCTGTGTGTACAAAATGATAAACTGGCAATAATGATACACTGTTTTTATTAAAAAGTTAGGTTGGAGATGAACTTCGCATGTTTGCTGTTTGCCTTCATGACAAACTAATGGAGAACATCCCCTGAAAGGAAGTTTTAAATTCCATATTCCACTGGATGACATTTAAACTCTTGTAAGCAGGAAACAATAGTCAATTGAATGAGTTTAGATATTTGCCAGCCCCCTCACCATAAAAGCAGATTTAGGTAGCAGCCATGTGTCAGTCAGTGTTAATATATAGCAAGAAGAGCTGACATATTCTATAGGGAGAGATAGGTGTTGGCCCACTGAGATTTCTATTGTCCAATGCTACAAATTGTGCATTTGTGTGAATTGTGTGTGGTTGGCAGAAAATTGCTGGATGCCACCCTATCTTCACATTATTAGGAGCAACCTCTTTTTTGGGATATTTTTTATATGTCTTTTAATTTTTGCCACATTTTGACATTCATCCCAATGTCCCAGGTGATACTCCAAAAATGTCTGGAAGGTCTAGATGTAGGGAAAACAAAAGGTAGTGGACAAGCAAGCAGACCTTTCCATGGCACATCACAGCTATCTTAGCTCTTTCACCTTGGCCTTGCTATAAATCTACAGCATGCATATAAGATATAGTTGTGTGACTTACTCACGCTTTCACTCCCTGCTCTACTGCCATGATTGCCACTGTGAATCATACACCATCTTTATCCATATTAGCCACAAATTGCGGGACCAACAACTTATTGCTAAGTAATCATTATTGCCATCATCTATTGAAGATAAGGGTAAAATATGATTCTGTCCCACAGATAGTAAGGATAGTGGCCAGAGAACAAGGAGTTTCAACATTATAGAATGAAAAGTGCTCACAGAGATATACAGATCAGCAGAGAGAATTAGAAGACAGAGGGGTAGGTTGTAGTCCATAAGAGTAGAGAACATCCTTTTACTGTATCTTAGAGCAGTATCCAACTCTGCATGGTTGCTTCCACCATTCCAAAGCTGCTATACAAGGATTTGAATTTACTTTATAACCAGGATACATTTGTAGCCACAATACTGATAAAAAAAACTGCAAAAGGGGAGCCACAAACAACATGTGCTCCCCCTCCAGAGCATGCCAGACCCCTTTTGGCAAGCCTGGAGGTACAATGAGGGGGAGACCCCTTAATGAGGTAAGGGGTTATCTTCTCCACAATATGGACCAGGCGTTGTGGGGTGTGGGCTCATTGAGTATCCGTGGTTCCCCTTTCACAAGAGGACCCCAAATCCTGCTCCCAACCCTACTAAATAAGTACAGAGGTCTGAAACTTCACACCCATTCACAGGGGGAGTTTTAAAGTCCTTGAAATAATAGACCATATAGTGAAAGATCTCTTACATGCACAGTGAACTGCTAAGCGAATATCAACCTGCTCATCATCTTTATAGCTTCATTCATTATAGCATCGTACTTCGTGGGACACATCGCTGGAACTCCAGGGAAGAGATACTTGACCCTTCGAGGCAACAGATGGATTACAATGGTGAAGTATACACTTTTCAGATAACTATGTTGACTGTGTTGGATAACTACTGGGTAGCCAGTCTTCTTGATCCCTTTTAAACAAGAAGAATAGCGGAATTGCTTCCACCATCTCAAAAGGTCTTTTCTGCCTTTCCATATGGTAGCAGAGAACACTTCTTTATTAAGGAAAGTACTAGTTATATTTTCTTTAAATGTTTGCAAGAAGAGACGCTGTTTGTGCCATAGTGGTCATGCCGTTCTATTGGAAGCTCACACAGGTACTGCATTAAGGCAAATGTGGACATCCTGAGAAGTGAGAAAGTGAAAGTTTTGTATACAATTATATAAAAAAACACTATATTCGAGATGTTTGCAAATTCCTCATAGGGGGGGTTTTCTCATCGTTGTGTGATCCGTCGGGACCCCTACATTAAGCACAATGCTTGGTGGAGATCTCAACGGATCACATACACTTTAGTTGGTCTGTGGATGCTCTGTTCAGACTTCCACTAATGCAGGGGTTAACAAACTCCACTGCATTAACCCCTGCATCAGCAGAACGGCTCACTGCCGTGAGAACACAGCATCCACCGAGCAGGTAAAGTGTATGTGCTCCATTGGGACCTCCTGCCAAGCACTGCGCTTAGCGTAGGGGGTCCAGACAAGTGTGGAAACATACCTTCAGTTAGGAAGAAGGGGGTGTTACTCTCAGTCCAAACATCTCACCCTCTTGTCGGCATCAAAGTTGCTGCTTGTTAGTAGCAGCACTGATGCTTTCAGTGAACACTGTGACCCTGGTAAATGGTCGTTCAACCCCCAGGGGGGGGGTCGCGACCGACAGGTTGAGAACCGCTGTGCTTGAAGAATGGAAACAAATAGGATTTGCATTACTAATTATCAAAGTACAATTTTTTTTTTAATCAAAATAGTATACTTATGTTACCCATACATAATAAAAAAAAGATTTGGTTTGTGCCACAAAAGCCATTATAAACCCAAATATTGCCCTGTACATATCCTGTGCAGATAGATAAGGGATAATTTAGCAGCCCTACCCACAACAGACTGCTTGCTGTAAAATAAGCACAGGGAGAAGAGCAGTGGCAATTCCTTCTTACCATTTTTCCTTGTTGCCTATAATTGCATATTACATAATTCTTAGTAAACATATACTTTTTTGCTAAGAAATTATTCTCATTCAAATGCAGAGGAAACAAACTTTAAATAAAATGCAAGCTCTCTCTGTGTTTTCCATATCAAGCGCTAATCAGGATCTGCGATGGTGTTGGTAGGATTGTGTGAAGGCGCCAAAGAAGTCGATTAGTTCTAATGAGCATTATTATACCCTGCATCAGGTTTCACAAATTTGCTGCATGTTTATATTTTCATTTGCATAGGATAGAAATATGGAACAAGTTTGACAATAACTTGTTTAATAAATTCGGCTGACCCTCGCCAAGCGGCTTAAAATTATTCTTGACGGCTTCCTATTTGTTCTGCATTAATGCTGATTAGTGGGATGTTACCACATGCAAGATACCGCCATGAAGTGTTTGTGTTTTTGTTTTAGTACAATTACCTTAAATTTGAATGTGTCATGAGATTCATTACTCCCATAATCCCCCTTTGATGTGCTACAACACATATTTTTATTCCTGTGCTTGTAAACATGTTTTGTATTGAAGATGAGAACACTTTGATTGCAATCATAAATTACTGCATGCTGTCTAAGGACAAAGAGATAACGGAGATGGCAGGGCATGATAAGGCTTCCAGACAGTACTGCTGTGGACTTGGTGTTACGGTCTATGAACTTTATATTTCGTTTGCTTTCCGTTCTCACTTTTTGTTTATCAAATGTAATGCTATGCATACACATGCCGAGTAGGTCAGACAGACCTGCTCCGCTATGCACCAGAGTGCAAACGTGATGACGTCATCACGTCTGCACCCCGTTGCATTATGTGGCCCCTTCAGTCGGCCGGGCACCCTTTGTGTGCCGGCCATAAGCTTATGGCATCGGCTTGCCTCGGCTTGCATCGGCCAGAGAAGATCGGACATGTCCATTCTCTGGCCGGCCGAGCAGTGGGGCGACAGGGATCTGTCGCCCCATGTGGGCACATGCCGATTAGCGGCCGATTTTTAACCTGACCGACAGCGTGCACGCTCGTCGGTCAGATTAAAAATCGGCTGCTTATCGGCATGTGTATGGCTAGCATAAGGCACGTGACAAACATACATAGCCACATAGCATAAACTGAAAGTGTTATCTATACCAGTAAACATCTTAAAGGGAAAGTATAGTGGTTTTGCTTTCCTCTATACCATACTCTATGCCAACCAGAGAAATCAGACGCAGTTTTACACAGTTTAAGGAAGAGTGCATTTGACTGGAAATGCAACATATCATAAGCAGCATCAGTAGCATATAAACTTAAACTAGCTGAATTTGTGAGTTATTTGCAAAGCCCCTGAACATGGTATCATCACCAAAATTGCTGGAGTTGTAGAGAAATGTTGTGGGAACTTTACAGAAAGCGGAATATTCAAATTTGGGATATGTCACAAATAATTCTGCTAATAATCGATATTCGTGAAAATATATTCTCATAATCGCCTCAAAATTACCTTCAAAATGAATGGTTACATATATATATATATTCACAATCCATGGCCATAAGTATACCAATGCAGAATATCATGAATATTCGAGATTGCTAATATCGACCACCATATTCGCAAAATTTGCAAATTCTCGAATAACCGATATTCGCCGAATATATTTGCAATTCGAATAATCAAGCTCAACACTACTCTACCACAGCAGTTCTAAACCAGTTGACCAACCAATTCACAGGGGTCTCCACATTCACTGAGAGCTAACAAGCAGGGTGGGAAGTTAGGAGGTAGAGTAATGCCCCCTACCTACTAATTTCCTACCCCAAACATCATTTCAGGGAGGGAAAATAGAAGGGGACATTACACTTACCTGCTGTGCTGGGAGTGACGTCAAGGATGTCACTTCTGCTATTTGAAAAGCAGAAGTGACACCCCAGGACATCACTTCCGGGGTCGCAAATCTAAAAAGGTTACGAACCACTGCTCTCGCACATGTATTTTTTGCATAAACTGAGATCAGTGCAAGAGCATAACTTTTTTGGAAAATTCCCACACAACCAATTTCTGCATCTTCAGCAATTTTAGTGATGATACCATGCTCAGGGGCTTTGCAAATAACTCCCACACAAATAAGATGAGAATAGAACTCTAACAGCAGGTTTTGCTTATGTGTGTTCTGGCCTGTGTTATAATGCAAAAGCAGTTTTTTACTTTATTAGGGCAAAAATCATTAGTAGACCCTCCCATAAGCCTAAAACTACTGCAGCAGTGGAAGGAAAACATTTGCTGCTTTCACAAAAGATTTAATTGGAAGTGGTTTTGTGCTGTCCGTCCACCTTTACCTTCCAATGTCTGCCCCAGCAATGCTATTACGATGATGGGTGGATGGGCTAGGTGGTAAAAGAAGACTAGGGGTGGAGAAGAACTGGATGGCTAGATCTAGTTTGCCATTAATTTTTCAGTGGCTATGTTTTGTTTGTGGCATATAGGTACAGCCAACTGGGGTGCAACCTTTCAAAGCTAAGTAATCAAACTATAACTAGATGTAAGTATATTTTTCAGTTAAGGTCAGCTTTAAGATTCTTCTTTCAATCTGACAAATGGTGGCAGGCACAACATTAACGCTTTGATGCATAGCCATCACAAGAACATATCAAAATCGAGGCATCTTAAAGTACCTTGCCTGTAATAAATCAAAGCTAACATTAGTGTAGATTGTGAATATTCCAAAGCGCAAATTGTTATTGCAAATATCGGCACATCGACAACTTGCAAATATCTAAAATACATCGCTATATCTCCGTTATTGTAAATATTCAAGATTTTTTTTATCATTACCCGTAACTATCATGCATTATGTTCACAATATGTGCATGTAGAAGTGTTGATTTGCGCAATATAAGTATTAATGACTAGCTATCACAAATTCTCGAATTGACGAATATATTGTGAATATTAGGCAAAATATGTGTGATATTTTGCAAATACTAAATATTGTATATGCTGCTCATCACTATTGGTGATACAAAATGCAATGGTTGGCAAAAAAACCCCAAAATTAATAAATTAATTAAACTCAATTTAGGAATTAATAAACAAACATAACAAACACACACATTTGAACATATTTGCTATTTTAACACTTCCACTTAAGCACTTGCTAAGGAAGAGAAAAAATTGCAGTTTATGTGTAAAACTAGATGTGGTGATAGTCGTAACTCCCGACAGGCGGACTGCAGCTTACCAACCTGAATGTTTTATTATTCTAGAAAACTTGTCTATTTTTACTCTACAACTTCTTCACACTTCCAGGTGCTTCTCTTCACAGCTGCTCATTACTGAGGAATGTCCGCAGTTTGTCTCCGGCTGAAAAATAACCTGTAATTACAATAGTAGATGCCAAGTTTATATTTAGAAAGTCATGTTTCTCCTGAAGAAAACATAAGTTATCTGGATCATGTAAGTCTGCAAATAATGGTAGTATGTGGTGTGCACATTTTTATATACTCTCTCTCCCTCTCTCTCTCTCCCTTTTGGGACTATTCATTTGTTTAAATAGTGTAGAGTGTTAACATTTTATTATTACACTTTAATTTGTAATTATTTGTGACAACAAACAAATACAAAACTCATGAGTGTGCTTAGATATTTAGCCCTCAAATCAATAATTGTCAGGCCCACAATTTGCTGCAATTGCTGCTCTACGAGACTCACCATTTATTAGTTTTCAGCCTGTCCTTGGTTGATTTCAACGTTGGTATGTTTTAGGACATTATTGTGTTGCAGGGTCCATTTCCGATTCTGCTTTTATTTTATTTTACCAATGCTCTCATTTGTTTCTTTAGCACCCTCTGATACATGTTAGAATTCATGGTGGGCTCTATGATGGTTAGCTGGCCAGGACCTGCTACAGCAAAGCATACCCAAACCATGGCACTTCTTCTCACCCGATTCCTGGAATGCTGCATTTGGTTTATGCCAAACATGATATCTATTATGGTGACCAAATTATTCAATTGTAGGCTTATCTGTCCAAAAAAGATTATTTCAGAAGTTACAGTCTTCTCTGTCTATGTGTCCTCTCTCAAATTTTAGTGTGGCCTCATTGCTTCTCTTAGGCCATATGTCAGTGGTTCCCAAACTTTCCTTGTAGGGCCCACCTTTTCTAATAATGAACATTATTGAGCCGCCCCTTCCCTATTCAAACACAGGTTAAGAATGAGGGCCTGTGACCCCCTGGAATACCTTCACACCCCCCAGTTTGGGAACCACTGCCATATGTCCACTGCAGACGTATGTCCAGCGCAGGAATCAATTAGGCGGTGGAAGTGTATCCTATTGATGCAGCAGAGGAAAGAAGTGGAAAAAACGGTGCCCGAACAGCACTGTTGTTGTTCTTCTGCATCAATAGTGGTGTCTCTGGCGGCACCGTGCGGTGCTGCTATGAAGACGTGGCAGCAGTGGACGCTAATAAAAAGCAGCAGTGGAAACAAACCCTTAGAGAGCAAAGGTTTCCTCCTTGCACCTCTTCCTATGCAAGGTAAATTTGTGAAATGCCTTTCTGATTGTGTAGCAAGCCCATTTACTGATAAAGTAGTTTTATTTAAAACGAATATGAATGTTTTTTTTTTAAATTATCCCTATATGTCGCTATTAACTTAGCACATCTAGCCCCTGGAGTTTCCTTTATTCCTTGTGGCTACAACTGCTCCAATGCAGTTAGATGGGTAGTGCAGGTTGCCAGCGATCTTCAAGTCATGCTACAAAATATCAATTGTATGGAGGTCATGACTTTGATGAGGCCATTGCAAGACTTTTAAAAATTTCCCTTAAAACCACTTACTTGCAGCTTTATTATGAAGTTTACAGACTTGAGAGAATTAAGGTACATTTTCTGCACAGGACTGTACCCAAATCAACTAATTATATGACTTGGTAAGTTAACTATTTTGACTTTTTTATATCTTATTTAGGTGATGTTAGGTGTGCATTGAATTCTGTTTTACAGACCTCATTGGTGTAGTTAGATTCTGGATCATTTATTAAGTGTCCACAAAAAGTAGATGGTTTATGGCAGTGGTTCCCAAACTGGGGGGCACGAAAGGTATTCTGAACCTGTGTTTCAAGCGGGAGGGGGGCTTGAAAATGTTCCTAAATCGAAAAGGGAGGCCTCGCAAGGACAGTCTGGGAATCACTGGTTTATGGTGACATGAGATTTAATAATCATCATAAAGCTTTGGATATGAACTTACCTATCACTATTTTGAATTTGATATTTTTCAAGAAAGATAGGAAATATCCCAACAGAAAATATTATTTGTGTATATATTTAATGTTGCAAGTAATCTATAGGTATGACAATATTATTAAAATAATATATTTAATGTTTTAATGATCAATAAATCAATTTTATCATCATTAAGTTTTTGGCTTGTATTTTTTTCTTTGAGCCCATTTGGACTTGTACAGTTCCCATTTGATTGTTTCTTCTTACATAAATATGTCCAAAGTGGGAAGCCTAGTTGTCACTCTCTTGAATTGGTCCTGGAGTCTGAAGATCCTTAGGGTATAGTTAGTAGAAATAGTTCAACGTTCACTCCACAATACCAGTTAATATAAAACTGTATTTCTACCTAATCAATTTGAAAAATCTGAATTGAAAACAAATCTTAACTAGATACTGCTTTTTGAGCAGTCTCTAGTTAGGACTAAATTTGGAAACTCTTTGCTTTTTGATAGAAAAGTGAAATAAATTAAAGTAAAAAAAGTTAAAAGCCAAATAAATCACCAGTGATGCAGGGATAAGAAAGTCCATTTATTTTTCAAGCAGACACCAAATATAATTTATAGTCTTTAAAGGCTAAATGATCTTTTTTTCCAATAGAAGGGAAGATTACAGTTCAAAAGACATATTTTGCAATGTCAACTTCAGGTATCAAATCTCTGCTGGGTCTCACATGGGGCAGTTAAAAACATTAAAATAACGACAGAGGAAGCTTAAGACAATTATTTATGTCTGACAGCAGCACAGGATACCATCATATATTATATGCTGTGTTGATGGATTTTCATTAGTGATGTATTTCAGAAACACGTTTCATCCGTACAACAGATGAAAATCTTAGGACAGGGAAGCATGGTACAAATGGAATATTTGAATGAAAAAAACAATCTTAAAGGAAACCTGTATCTGCTTCTTTTTCCCAGTAGCATATGCTTATATTTGTATTCAATCCTCCACAATTCAGCACAAGGAACCAAAAGAAGTTTGTGGTATGGAGGATCAAATCATGTCTCAAGAAAACTTGCATTACTCTTTCAGGTGTAGTGATGGCAAAGTTTCGACCAGGTCCGTTTGCGAACAGTTAGTTAACCTTCCTAGCGCACCGTTGTAAACGGCGCGATACGGGCGATCAAGGCAGTGTACAGTGTACAGAGTACACTGCCTGTCATTTCCGGCATCTCGTCGGAGCTCTATACGCAGCTGTTGTCATTACTGACAACAGCTGCGTGAGAGAGAAAGCTGGTACTCCTCCATTAACATGGAGGTCTATGGCGCCGCCCCCCCCCCCGTGACGCGATCGGGGCGGTGCCGCCAACCCAGAAATGCTGCAGCAATGTAGACAATCGCTGCAGCTTTCCGGGGAGGCATAGGGTCTCCCCGCTGCCGGCTTCCCGTGCGGTTGAGAGGACCCTGTTCACCGAACGAACAGGGTTCGTCTCAACCGCTAGGGAGGTTAAAAGTTAAAAAAGTACAAAAAATTGAATCGGGAAAATCAGAAGTGATGTCACATCTGGCTCCTGGAATGCATAGTTCCTGGTTCTGATTGCCAAATGTGACATCACTGATGTCACTTCCATTTTTCAGACCGATTTTTTACTAGAAGACAGGGTTCTCAACCCGGTCTTTAGTGAAAAGATTCTTCCTCCGGCAGGATCTTACTGCTCCTGATCCTGCCAGTGGAAGGAGCAGTAAGAAGCTCCTGTCACAGCGGCAAACGAGCCGGGTTGAACACCCATACTGCTCACCGGCTAGAAGAAGTGTGAACATTCATGTTCTGCGGACAGTTCGGCCATGACTATTCAGGGGCATAGCTGGAAATGATTCCTGTAGCAAATTTTTTTCACACTTACCTGATCATGCCGGAAGTGAAGTTGCGGAATGTCACAACGGTTTTTGGAATGTGGAAGGGAACACCCTACCCCAGAACCTTTGTGTTTCAAATACCGGGAGTGATGCTCCATAACATCACTTCCTATAACTTTTTAACTTTTTCCTTATTAGATCTTTTGTCTCCTTGTATTTCTTTTTACTTTGGGATTTTAACTAGGATATTCAACTATGGAAATTTGGGGTACCCAAGGGAGCTCTGCATGATAGTTATACTTTCCACCCTTAATGCAAACCTTTGACCTTTATGCTACTCAGCACTAAGCCCTACCAGAGCTAAGCACGATCTCTGAGCTCCTAATAGACACAGAGCATTTATTATCTAGACTGTGAAAAAGCAAATGGTGAGTTAAAGAATCTGGAGTCTTAAGTCTTTACATCTCTCAAAACCATTTTGAGGATATTAAAGGTCATCACATGTACTTGTGCTTCCTTCAGCTCTTAAAGAATGTTTATCAATATATTTCTAAAGTCGTTTCAAATTCAATCACTATCACAAAGATAAAATGAGTAACGCTCTTTTCACTAGTTAATTTTATTTTAAATCTGCAGCTTTCATACTTCCTAAATGTACAACTGTGTTGTCACCTTGCTACACAAGACCCTGCAAGTAGAAATGCTGACATACTTTGCTCATGCATGGTTCACCATTGTCGCTACTAGAAAGCAAGCCCAGACCAATAATGCAAGGCCAATAATGGAGTAAACATTAGGAAGCTGAAAGGCTGGAGAAGGTCAACAAAATCACGGCATTTCGTGGGTTAAGTGCAAACCCACTGAACTTATTATTATCCCCAAATAATTATTGCCCTAGTATATCTTGTTGTTTGAATAAATTAGGTTCAAAGTCAAGTAAAAAAAATGTTTATTGACTTAAATGTAATCTTAATTAATGTAAAAAATACTTAAGCTAGAGTAATAATTTCCCACAACCCTCCTCTACATATCCTTAACTCACAAATTGGCTAGTTTAAAAGAAATCCTAAAACAAAAGCACATTTTCAGTGTTTTTCTGAGCCTTGACTTCTTCATTTCCCATCCTATGCTTATAAAAAACTACTTTTTGTTGTACATAATGAACAAAGAGTACCTATTTTGTTACTTTAAGGTTTTAATCAGCATTTACAAAGTTGGCATGACCGCTTTAAAATAACTAATACAATTGTCATAGTTTCACTTCCAGCAACAGGAGAATCGATCATTGTAGCTTCACATGATTTTATCAGTACAGCTTAATTAGCATGATCTTTTCTGTATGGTCATTAGATGTCCAATCAATAAACAAAAACAGCTGGTATAATTAATTAAAATGGCAGACCCATCGAATCATCTAAGCACACTTTATTTATAGCACAGCAAGAGTGACCTGTGGCTTAGGGTGCAGAAGTTTTTTTTTGTGGCTTAATTGTCCCGAATGTAAATATTAACTTTATTAACATTACTCAAATTATTTGTTTAAGTAGATCTTTGGGGGGGGGGGGGGCTAAGGTAGGGGATCTGAACACCAGAATATATTTCAGAAAATACAAAAGTTCAACTTCTCCCAAAAGGAAAAAAATAGCCAATTCTTTTGCCTGAGATGTAGTAGGGCAAGGATCGAGTTTCAGGTATTTTCTTTAATGCTGTCCACTACTTGTAATGGATGAAACAGACTGTTAGGGTGAAGTGTATGCATTTTTAATAAAGC
>CM070037.1:69370376-69381129 GCA_036250615.1 Ptychadena robeensis
GTGGTCAAAATACTCATTTGCCTAATAATTCTGCACTCCCTGTAGGAGTATATCACTGGCTATGAAAAACCATTGTCTGGTGGCTGGAATTTAGCTGAAATATAAGTATTATAGCTAGAGTGGTGAAATTTGGGGTGTAAGTAATAGTAGGTGAGCATTACTGACCCTGAAAGTTTGATCATTATACTATAAATGGTTTTCCTGCTATGAATGTTCAAAGTTACACACAGATTTTATTTCTACAGAGCGTGTGTTCTCTGTGGAGAAGCGTCCTGTAGCCATGGTAACACTGCTCTGCTCGTTGTTACAATGTATCTCAGCCAGCGCTCGCATCTCAGCTCGCAGGCAGCACAGATCCATCCATCCACAGCTCCCATAGATGGTCCCCTGCACCCCCTGCCTGCTGCACCCGGCGTATAAGACGACCCCCGACTTTGGGGAGGATTTTAAGTCACTGAAAAGTCGTCTTATACGCCGGCAAATACGGCATATTTAGATTTTAAGAATAAATCAGCTTTAAATTCAAGGAGCTAACAAAGTAAAATAGTTTCCACATAAGATTACACCATAATATAGTGGTAAGTGAATGACACATTGGTAAATTGTATACTTATTCAATGGGGACTATGCCCCATATAATCACTTATAATCAGACCCATCATAGGGGAAGCATTATTTCACTTGACCAAAGTTATCTCCTATATCCCAGCAGCTAAGTATACATGTATATTTAAAAGGGTATCCCTATATATAGTGGGTATGGAAAGTATTCAGACCCCCTTACATTTTTTACTCTTTGTTAAATGGCAGCCATTGGCGAAAATCTTTTAAGTTCTTTTTTTCCTCATTAATGTTCACACAGCACCCCATATTGACAGAAAAACACAGAATTGTAGACATTTTTGCAGATTTATTAAAAAAGAAAAACTGAAATATCACATGGTCCTAAGTAAGACCCTTTGCTGTGAGACTCATATATTTAACTCAGCTGCGGTCCAGTTCTTCAGATCATCCTTGAGATGGTTCTGCACCTTTGTTTGAGTCCAGCTGTGTTTGATTATACTGTTTGGACTTGATTAGGAAAGCCAAATACCTGTCTACATAAGACCTTACAGCTCACAGTGCATGAGAATCATGAGGTCAAAGGAACTGCCTGAAGAGACAGAATTGTGGCAAGGCATAGATCTGGGAAAGGTTACGAAAAATTTCTGCGGCACTTAAGGTTCTTAAGAGCACAGTGGCCTCCATAATCCTTAAATGGAAGACGTTTGGGACACCCAGAACCCTTCCTAGAGCTGGCGGTCCTGCCGAACTGAGCTATCGGGGTAGAAGAGCTATATTGGTGAGAGGGGTAAAGAAGAACCCAAAGATCACTGTGACTGAGCTCCAGAAATGCAATCGGGAGATGGGGGAAAGTCAACCATCATTGCAACCCTCTACCAGTCAGGGCTTTATGGGAGAGTGGCCTGAAGAAAGCCTCTCCTTATAGTTATAATTATGGGGGGCATAATTAGTCCAAGACATGTGAAAGCCTGCATAGAGTTTGCTAACAAACACCTGAAGGACTCAAAAATGGTGAGAGATAAGATTCTCTGGTCTGATTAGACCAAGATAAAACTTTTGGGCTTTAATTGTAAGCGGTATGTGTGGAGATAACCAGGCACTGCTCATCACCTGTCCAATACACTCCCAACAGTGAAGCATGGTGGTGGCAGCATCATGCTGTGGGGGGTTTTTTTTAGCTGCAGAGATAGGACATATTGTTGCAATCGAGGAAAAGATGAATGCAGTCAAGTACAGGGATATCCTGGACGAAGACCTTTGCCAGAGTGCTCAGTACCTCACACTGGGAAGGTTTACCTTCCAACAAGACAATGACCCTAAGCACACAGCTAAAATAACGAAGGAGTGGCTTCACAACAACTCCATGACTGTTCTTGAATGGCCCAACCAGAGCCCTGACTTTAACCCAATTAAGCATCTCTGGAGAGACCTAAAAATTACTGTCCACCAACGTTTACCATCCAACCTGACAGAACTGGAGAGGATCTGCAAGGAGGAATGGCAGAGGAACCCCAAATCCAGGTGTGAAAAACGTGTTGCTTCTTTCCCAAAAGGACTCATGGTTGTATTAGATCAAAATGGTGATTCTATGGTGGTATGGTGGTACTAAATACTGAGCAAATGGTCTGAATACTTAGGACCATGTGATATTTAAGGTTTTTTTTAATAAACCTACAAAAATTTCTTCAATTCTGTGTTTTTCTGTCAATATGGGTGCTGTGTGTATCTTGATGAGGAAAAAAAAAAAACCTTCAAAAATTTTGGCAAATGGCTGCAATATAACAGAGAGTGAAAAATTTAAGGGGGGTCTGGATACTTTTTTTCATACCCACTGTATATAAAAATTATGTTTTGTTTTAAAATAAACATATAAACTATGTTAACATAAATGTTCATAGCTGATTCTGCAAGCTCCTTCTGAAACAGAAATGAGCATTATAGCTTTGTAAATAACAGAGACTCTAGTTCTGTCTCGGCTGACCTCCCGCTGAGACTAAAGCACAAATGAAGAATATGAAAGGAAAAGGTTGTGCTGGGCACATAATTAGATAAAGAGAATCCTGGCTGACGAGAATCAGAGATGTCAGAAAACACAAGTGCGCTGTGATGAAAGTCCATCCACGCTGGAAATGACAGGTATTTAGGCCAAATGATTTTTGTTTTTCCCAAAAGGCATCAATTTTTTTTAGTCTTTCGTTTTGTAAAATTGTTCTGTTGTGTGAGCCGGATTGCTTCAGCTCGAAGTACATTTTTTAATCGAGACAAGTAATTTCGGAAGAGGCAACAGGCAAATTAAAGCATCTGTTTCTGGTGGTATGATACATGAATATTCCACTCTCAGTGATTTGTCCATTAAACACAATAAAGTACCCGCTTTTGTGTTTTTTATTTCACACATTCGGTTATATAGATATTTCAAATAGTTTGTATTTTTCTTGGAGAGGCAAAATAATTATTTAAGATAGATTAAGGCATCCGCTATACATTATGGTATCAAACATGCAGTATGCAGTGTGTTATCCTACATAAAGGTTTGTAAAGTGCAACGTGAAATGGCATCCCTTGATTTCCTTATATTTTCACAGCCAGTGATTCAAATGGTAGGTCTCGGTGATGTACACTTCTTCACTCTGATGGCTTTGCAACATGGCAGAGAAAGTGCATCTTCTGTTGGTCACAGAAAGAATAGTGAAGCTGTATATGACTTTATTCTTCTCCCTTCTAGTTATATAACAGTATAAAGGCCTAGCAATTAGCTGCAAGGTCAGAGGCAGGAGGGCTCATTGCTCATGAGTTTGACTGACAGGGTCACTTAATCATGCTAAAATAGCCCAATCAATTTGGCCAGTTTTCTGAAAATCTGTGCTAGCCTGTCTAGAGGTGCTACCCTGTATATAATGCAGGGAGCACATCTCCTCAGAATTGTAACTATAGGCCCTGAGCCTAACCCTTGAAGCTCTCACCTTAACCCCCTTTGCATATGTGCCTCTCACTTGTTCAGGGACCAAAAGTAATGGTACAATTAGCTTCTCAGCTGTTCCATGGTATTCCCTCATTATCCCAATTACAATGTGCAGATAAAATGCCCAGAGTTAATTTCAGGTGTGCTATTTGCATTTGGAATCTGTTGCTGTTAACTCTCAAGGTGAGATCCAAAAAGCTGTCACTTTCAGTGGAGCAAGAAAAAAACAACACAAACCCATAAGAGAGATAGCAAAACTATTAGGCATGGTCACAACAACTGTTTGGAACATTATTAAAAAGAAGGAATGCACAGGTGAGCTCAGAAACACCGGAAGACCATGAAAAACAACTAAAGACTGAAGAATTATTTCCCTGGTGAAGAAAACACCCTTTACAACAGTTAGCCAGATCAAGAACACTCTGCAGGAGGTAGATGTATATGTGTCAAAGTCAACAATTAAGAGAAGACCTTACCAGAGTGAATACAGAGAGTTCACCACAAGATGTAAACTAATGGAAGCCTTCATTGTTCTGGAACAATAGAGAAGGAAAGGAACTGCTCATGATAATAATCTCTACACATACCACTTGGAATTAAGCAAACCACCTCATCTGTGAAACCTTGTGGTGATAGTGTCATGGCGTGGGCATGTATAACTGCCAATGGAACTGGTGACTGCTGACAAAAGCAGCAGGATGAATTATAAAGTGTTTCGATCAATATTATCTGCTCATATTCAGCCAAATGCTTCAGAACGCATTGAACGGCGCATTGCAGTGCAGATAGACAATGACCCAAAGCATACTGCAAAAGCAACCAACGAGTTTTTTAAAAGTGGAATGTTATGAAATGGCCTAGTCAATCACCAATTTCACTTGCTAAAGACAAAACTGATGGGAAAAGAACAAGCAGGAACTGAAGACAGTTGCGGTAGAGGCCTGGCAGAGCATCACCATGGATGAAACCCAGCGTCTGGTGATGTCTATGCGTTCCAGACTTAAGGCTGTAATTAACTGCAAAGGATTAACTAACGTGTATTAATAAGGGAAAGTTTGATGATGATTATTATTATTCTGTCCTATTACTTTTGGCCCCTTAACAAGTTAGTGGCACATATGCAAACTGTTGTAATTCCTACACCGTTCACCTGATTTGTATGTAAATACCCTTAAATTAAATCTGACAGTCTGCAGTTAAAGCACATTGTGTTTGTTTCAACCCTCAGATCTCCAACCCCCTTAACAGTCCAATGTTTTTTTATTAGTAATATAGGAAAGCAGCACCGCCCCTTTGTGCACCATACATACATACCCATTTATTGATGAAATAAGGTAGAACTTCACAGTCCTTGCCATTCTATGCCAGCGATCTGGGTGCAGCAACTAAAATTTTTGTCCTAGCCCTTATTCAACCCAGTGACACTCTTCAGGCTAGGGTGGCCTTTGCCCCAAGCTGAGGGGCAAGAGAGATGTCTTCAATCACTTCTCTGAGTACTCAGGGTCTTCCGGGCCGCAGGCCTGCATGGCCTACCGCTCACAGGATCCAAGAGAGCTCCACTCTCTACTCTCTCCTCCTGACAAAGACCCAGTATCCTCTCTTGTTTGGGCCTAATAAAACCTCTCCCACAGGCTGGTCACAACAATGACTCACCAGGCACCTGCCTTGCCCAGCAACAATAAAATGTTACATCCTCTTATAATCCCAACAGAGCACAGTTAACCCCTTATACTCCCAACTCTGGTAACCCACACACACAATACACAGTCCACCTTCCCACATTAATTTACATTTACAATATGACACCCCTAACTGCAACCTTTCATAGTTATTAATGTTTCCCTGCAGTTATCCATGTGACATAACTTTTACAGTAGTGCATACATGATAAAGTGTTTGTACAGATATTTCATGTGTTTGAGCTTTAATCTCAACTTAATCTGCAGTATCAACCTCAAACACAAGATGTCAGGCAGAGGTTCGGGCCCTAGATGGTCGGGCCCTGGGATGGGAATGCCCCCTGACGGCAGCCCTATACTGAGCTATATGCTGGTGTAACTGATGTTTCTTTTTCTTGTTGTACAAGTTAAAAGTTTGAATAATGTGCATGTTTTTTTATATTTTGGCTTTGGGTGAACTATTTGATCAACGCGTTGCTGGATTTAAAGCAGGCAAAGATATAATGTTTATTTAAGGAATATTTTTTTTCATACTGCCTAGATATATATTGGAAAGCCATATTCTTTCTGTGCCATACCTTGTGCCTGATGTAAACTCATCTTATTCTACTGACCCTTTCTGGATACTCTCAAGTTTTAGATGTTTTATTTCCTTCAACTTGGGCTCTGCGCTGGTGATCTAAAGGATGGTATGATACAAAGTGCAGGTACTGGTCTATGTGGGTTGGTTTCCTGCAGACTTGAAACAACAAAGCAAATTCTAACAGGTTATTGGTTTAGAAACATGGATGAAACCTGGCTTTAGATTCAAACTTTATAAAATACATTAATGCATGAAAAATGTGCAAAACAAACATGCTTCCTTGAACTGCTTGTTAAGAACCAGGGAGGACAGAAGATACAAATAGAAGTCCATAAATGTAATGTTACATTTAGCTGTTTCCGTGGCTGCACTTTTTTTCTTCGCTGGAGCTTTGGACTTTAAAAATAGTACTTTGTGAAAAATAATGTGTTGTATTACTAAAGTAAGCATTATTAATATGTGATACTTGTCTGTTCTGTGATAAAGCTGATAATAAAGTTTGTATTGCTAAAGAGAACAGCGAACCAGATTGTATCCCATTCGGCACTCAGAGCTCTGTTGCAGCTGTCATTAAAAACCCCAGAATCAAACAGTAACAGTGATAATACTTGCTCATTAGTGATGGCTGAACTGCCCGCAAGGTGGACAGTTCAGCGGCGAACATGAATGTTCGCCCTCCTTCTCTCTATTCTTCCTCTGGCAGGATCAAAAGCAGCGAGATTGTGCCAGAAGAAGAATCTTTTCACTAGAAGACCATGCATGAAGCCGGTCTTATAGTGAAAAAACAGCTTGAGAACAGGAAGTGATGTCAGTGACGTCACATCCCGCTCCCTTAAACAGAAACTATGCGTTCCAGGTACCGGATGTGGTGTCACTGACATCACTTCCTGTTTTTCCAATTCAAATTTGAATCTGTCCGCGAATAGGCGGACGGCAGACTTCTTTAAAAGTCCGATCTACCCGTTCACGGACAGACCTAGCCGATGTTCGGCCATCACTATTGCTTATCATGTGACATCGTAATTGGTTTAGGAAAGGAGGACTCAAACAACAATGGTTTAGTCACTGCTGCAGATGCAATGCTACATTGCTTAAATGTATTCACAGCACATCACTTTTTCCACATTTTGTTTTCCCACAGAATTCTACACACAGCACCCTATAATGCCAACATGTTTACTTGAGATTTTGGCCCTTTTTTCTTTTTAATTGAGAAAGCACATGTACATTCGAGCCCATAATTATTCATACCGCTGGCAAATTATGGCTTAAAGTTACTTTTATTCAACCAAAGTTTGAGGGAAATTAACATATGGTGTCCACGCCGAACAATGAAAAAGATGATGTACATTTATGTGGAAAAAAACATTTCTCAATCTTTTATATTACATTTGAGCAAAAAGTGTCCATGTCCCAAAAAAATTCATGACCCTAAACGCCGAAAAAACCTTTTCTGTGGGAAACAACACAGAAGTTCTTTACCATTCAAAATTAGCCCAAGCTTGTTGTTAAGCATCCTAATTCACCCTGATTACGATGGGGTTTTAAATCACTCAACCAGGTGAAAAAACAGCAGCTCTCTTGCAGTTTGGTTTTGGTGGACGAATCAATGGCTTCAAGACAGAAGAGCTCAGTGAGGACCTGCAGCTGTGCAGGTGACTGGCTCACAATCAGGAAAGGGCTACACAGCAACAAGCTTTTTTTTTTTTATGTTTTCAAGTTCCAGTAGTGCAAAGTATTATTAAAAAATACACGATGTTCTGCGCTGTGGAAAATCTCAGAGGGCGTGGTCTGAACAGTGACACCTGTGCTGCCCAGAAAGATAGTGAGAGAGGTAAAAATGAATCCAAGGATCACCACCAAGGCCATCCTGGTCAATCTGGGCTCTGCTGATGGCAATGTCTCAAAGCAGACAATCCAACGGACACTTCACACTGCTGGGTTCCACGGATGTAGACCAAGGAGGATGCCACTTTGTTTCACAGATGAAACAAAAATAGTTTGGTCACAATAATGTTTCCTTTATTTGGCGTAAAAAAGGAGAAGCCTTCAACCCAAAGAACACCATGCCCACTGTCAAACATGGTGGTGGGAACCTAATGCTTTGGGGGTGTTTTTCAGCCAATGGACCAGGGAACCTAATCACAGTAAACGGCATCATGAACAAAAGAGCAATACATGAGGATTCTCAATGACAACATCAGTCTGCAGAAAAACTTGGCCTTGGGCACCAGTGGGCATTTCAGCATGACAATGACCCAAAACACACAGCAAAAGTGGTAAAGAAATGGATAGCAGACAACATCATTAACGTTTTGGAGTGGCTCAGCCAATGTCCTGATTTGAATCCAATTGAGAATCTGTGGAGGGAGGGAGTTAACCTGAAAGATTTGGAGCTCATTGCTAAAGATGAATGGGCAAAAAGCCCTGTGGAGACATGCAAAAGCTGGTCTGCAATTATAGGAAGCGTGTGATTGCTGTAATAGCCAATAAAGGCTTTTCTATTGATTATTGAGACGGGTATGAATCATTTTGGACATGACACTTTTTGCTCAAATGTAAATTAAAGTTGTAAAATGTATTTTTTCCACAAAAATGCCTCTTGTACATCGTTTTATCATCTTTTGGGAGGCACCTATGTATTGAACAGTATAGCCCCCTTTGCCGGTGAAAAGAAGTCTTTTAATTCTTCCTCCAGCCAGACCTTTCCATGTCTGCTCCTGCCAGAGGAAGAATTATTTTCACTAGAGACCAGGTAGAGACACCCGATCTCTAGTGCTTTCTCGGGCACAGGCAGGAAGTGACTCTTCTGGTTTAGGAACAAGGAACTGTGCGTTCCATACACCGGAAATAACGTCAGGGTATAAGTAACGTCCAGTATAGCGCCGATTCAAGTCAGCTTGATTCTCACGCGGCCCGATCGCCCCTGATCACATCCATAGACATAAGTAGACACATTTTAAAATCTCTTCTCAATTCATTGTTTTTGAACGTGTCCCCATTCATTCTCTATGAGGGTGCGATCATCATATCATAATCACGGACGTAAACGCAGCCAGCCTTGTCAGATCCCTCCTGATCGATTGCCAGAAAAATCGCTAGCAATCACTGCCCCGCAGTGGCGGTGGGGACATAGCCTATGAGATCCTACTGAAATATCGGATTTCTGTTTATTGATAGATAGCAATTTTTTCTTTTTTTTTCTTAAAAAACTTCAGGTAACACATATTCATTTTGTTTTCTTTCCCTTCCTTTAAAAATATCAATTTTCTGGTTATTTTATTACCCTTCCCTCCTGCTCAATAAAAATAAATTTGATACAACACGATACAGGCGAGCCATGATAGCGTTGCTAAGCAACAATAGGACATTGGAGGGGAAGACAGAGACACATTATATACAATAGTCAGTGTAGGTATAACAATGTGATCGTCATTGATTGCTCACAACATTTATCACATTCTCTGTTTCCACGCTGCAATGCCCGGAAACAAGTGCTTCTTCTACTCACGAAAGGTCCTCGCAGTATGGAGATGATAATAAAATACACAAACACAGTACTGGTGTCGAGAGAGGGGAGAAATATATCTGCTGTGCTCCACCTCCTATGAAATAAATGACGTTCTGCAACTGCCAGAAAAAAAAAACAACCAAGGGCATTTGACAAAGAATTGTTAGAGTTTAAAATGTTCTGTAAAGGAAAAGAGCAGATTTGAACAAAGTACACTTAGGGCCATTTTACCGCACATGTTTTTTTACTGCACGTGTTTTTTTTCTGCACGTGTTTTTACATAGACAACCAATGTTACTATTCACACTGTATGTGTTGCGTTTTTAAAGACTCACTGCTGTATGCATTTTTGATTAATTTTTCCTGCATTTTTCATTAATTTGTTCAAAAATGCAAATGCAGATGTAATGTGATAAACACATGCTTGTTTGTATATATGCCGATACGCATGCCTATAAAAAAATGCATGCCATTAAAACACATAAAGTGTAAAAGGGCCCTTATTTTTTGCCTATTCCTTCATGTTGCACTGTGAAGGGGATTGACCATTTGTGGGGGTCAGGTGGCTATCAATCACTCACCAACAGCTCCCAAGAAGCAGTACAACTCATTGTTGATCACCTATTTTTTAAATAGAAGATAGGCAGAAGGACTCCAATATAATTCTGTTTAGTGTTCAGCGGCATACGAGTTCGCATAAAATATAAAGGCACATTCGAAATTCAATTCGACTGTATTCTACGGCCTTACAGAGCGCGTAGCTGTTTGCAATTATTCACAAAGTTACGGGAACCAGCTTTATAGCTTCTCTTATTTAATTGTGCGTATTGTGCATATCCATTGGCAAGGCGCACAAATATGTGTGATGTATGCCGGTTAACTAATTAGAAACATAATATGTTGAATACTTGCCATTGCAAATATCCAGCACAACATTTGTGAAATATTGCAAAATGTTGAATAGCTATTATTATATATTCGAATTTCGAATATTCGTGCTCAACACTATCAGGAGGGTAAACTTTTCCATAAGATCAGGTCCAGGATAGATATAATAATACTATTGTATTTGTAAAAACTCCCTTATTTTACCTTCCCACAGGACACTAATAGATTTAATTGAAATTGTCTCAGTACTAACATTTAACTGTGTTTAGCCCAAGTTAACTCGTGCAGAGTTTCTTTGGTCATAATTATGGATGGCCACAGTGTTCACACAATGGCCAGTCCACAGCAAGCATTGCATGTTCTATTTTCTACTGGCCGGCGAAAAGTATGCTTGTTCAACCCATCCCCTTTATCGGTGAGTGTGTGGAGTGTAGGTATTCTTCCGCCTAAAAAAGATCCAGCTGGTGGAAGAATATCCACACCGCCTATGTCGGTCAAGTAAATTTTTTAGATTTTTTAGATGCATGTGCAGCAGGATGTGGCAGTTTGCCACAAACAATAATCAC
>CM070037.1:69383046-69411443 GCA_036250615.1 Ptychadena robeensis
TGTTGCGTAATAATCTAAAGCAGTGTTTTCAACCCTTTTTGGGCAAGGCACACCTTGTTCATGAAAAAACAATAACGCAGGCACACCACCATTAGAAAATTTGAAAAAATGTAACCATGTGATTATATTGACGATATATAAAGTAATTCTCTTGAATAGGAATCAAATTAAACGCAAGAAAGTATTTTCATTTACTCATTTGAAATCGTAAGTAAACAGAAATGAAGGATATTATAAATCTGTCTTTACTTACAAACTGATATGTACAAGTGTGTCCATCATAATGTGCAAGGTGTACGACCTTAAGATTAGAACAAGGATGGTGGGCGCCCTATAATGGGCAAGTTGTGCAGACTGAATATTTATACAAGTGAATGGTGGGCGCCGCCATCATAATGGGCACAGGTGTGATGACACCGAATATTAGAACAAGGAACCCGGATGGTGGGTGCCCCTCAGAATGGGCACAGGTGTGCTGACTGAATATTTAGCACAAGGAGGATGGTGGGCGCCCTATAATGGGCACAGGTGTGGCCAGCCTGACTATTTTAGAACAAGGATGGTGGGATTCGCCCCTCATAATGGGCACAGGTGTGAGACCTGGAAAATGTTGAACAAGGATGGTGGTGCCCCTTATAATGGGCACAGTGTGTGCCGACCCTTGAACCTATGAAATCCAGATAGACCCTGACCTGACATGCAAAAATGGCTGCCACCAATGATGCGCATAAGCGCGAAGTACTTCCGGTCAGTATTACGGGACAAGTCCACCAACAACTAGAGGCGAGCTGCCCAGGGCGACCATCCGCATGTACCATGATCTTGAGGAGACACATTGATGGGGCTGTGCACGGAGACGGTCACCCTTCCCTTCGGTCCATAAGATATTATTTTATATTCTCACCAGTTAACGTCCGTCAATCCTGTCCTCATATTTCCATATAACATCGATCTGATGAATGAGAACTTCCCAGACATCAACGTGTACATCTGTGAGGTGCCCTGCTCTGGGGGGCCTGGATTAGTGTTTAGACTTTTACTTGGAGACATTGCTGGGAACGGGCAGCAATGATATTATCTTATATTACCCACACCGTACGACTATTGATTTATCTCACCACTCTCCCACCCCACCCTCTTTCATGTTACCCATGTTGATGAAGGAGAACATCCCAGACATGGAAGTTCCTCTGTGAGGTGATGTGGGTGACAGTGTTGAGGAGACATTGTTTTTACTGTGGGATTGTCAGCAGGGGGGGGAGGGGAAATGTTGGAAAGACCACCCGCGCCCACCCGGGGATGGGCACCTGCGCCCCCCCCTGTTTTGGTGCCAAAGCCCCCGCCTCCCCACATACTTCTGCTTAAGTCGGCTCATGCGTGGATCCCCCTAGGGAGGAGAGAGGAGGCAATAGCAATCACTTTGATGCACCTTAACCCTACATTCACCACCCACCCCCTGGGGGGAGGAGACCCACTCCATGGTGACACGCAGGCTGCAGGCTAGTCAGTAGCTCTATGCTGCCCAGACTGTGTTAAACACAGTGATGTGACTAGCCCCCCCGTGGTTTTTTCTGTGTTAGTGTAGCACTCTATATATGCTGCCTCGGGAGCAGCTAGATAGGAGTGACTGAGGGTGGAGGTTAACGGAACACCAGGCGCCAACATAGCGGCCGGCAACCGCACACGCTGGTTGAAAAAACAATGATCTAAAGGATGGATTTTTATGAACCAAAGTGCAGGTACTGGTCTATGGGGGGTGGTTTCTGCAGACTTGAACAAACAAAGGCAAATTGAACAGGGGATTGGGTTAGAAACATGGATGAAACCTGGCTTTAGATTCACCACTTTATAAAATACATCATGAATCTGTTCTTGAAAAATGTGCCAAAACAAAATGATTCCCTTGACCTGCTTGTTAAGACCACCAGGGAGGACAGAAGTACAATAGAAGTCCATAATGTAATGCTTACATTAGCTGGTTCCGTGGCTGCACTTTTTCTTCGCTGGAGATTTGGACATTTAAAAATAGTACTTTGTGAAAATATGTGTTGGTGCTATTACGAAAGTAGCATTATTAATATATGTGATACTTGTCTCGCGTTCTGTGTGATAAAGCTGATAATAAAGTTTGTATTGCTAAAGAGAACACGGACCCAGTCATTGATTTTTCCGACATTCTGGCAAGACTAGTATGGCTCTGTTGCAGTATGTCATTAAAAAAAACCACAGACATACAAACCACAGTAACAGTGTAATACTTTGCTCCTAGTGATGGGGCTGACACCTGCCCGCCATCAGTGTGGACAGTTCAGCGGCGAACATTGAATCTGTCCCTGTCCCGTCCATCAATTCTCTTATTATTCTGCCCTATCGGCAGGAATACAAAAGCAGCTGAGCAGATGTGCCAAAGAAGAATCTTTTCACTAGAGACCATGCAATAAGCCGGTTTCTAGTGAAAAAAAACAGCTTGAAGAACAGGAAGTGACTGTCAGTACATCAACATCCGCTGCAACATTGAAAACCAGAAACTAGCGGGGTTACAGTACCGGAGTGGATGCTCCCTGACATCACTCCTGTTTTCCCCCCCCCCAATCAAATTTAATCTGTCCGCGAATAGGCGGCCGGCCAGACAGCAGAATTCTTAAAAGTCGATTACTCCGTTCACGGGACAGACATAGCCGATGTTCGGCCTCACTATGCTTATCATGTGACATCGTACAGTGGTTTAGGAAAGGAGCCCGACTACAAACACACAATGGTTTAGTCACGCTGCCGATGCAATGCCTACCATTGCCTTACAAGTATTCACAGACATCACTTTTTCCACATTTGTTTTACAGCAGACATTCTCCACACTAGCACCCTATAATGAAACATGTTTACTTGAGATATTTTGGCCTTTTTCTTTTTTAATTGAGTAATTAGCAAATGTCAAATTCGCGCCATATTATTCAATGTACGCTGGCAATATGGCTTAAAGTTACTTTTATTCAACCAGCAATTAATTTTGAGGGGAGGAAATTACATTTATGGTGTCTCCCAAAATGATAATAAGATGATGTAGATTTAGTGGGAAAAAACATTTATCTTTTATTTAGATCTCGAGCAAAAAGTGTCATGTCCCAAAAAATTCATACCCTACCAATGTTCTTGGGAAAACAATCACAAAAGTTCTTTACCATTCAAAAGCCCAAGCTGTTGTTAAGAATCTATAACTACCACTGACCCCTGATTACATTGGAGTTTTCATCAAACCTCAACAGGTCGAAAAACAGCAGCTCTCTGCAGTTAGTTTATGCGTGGGACAATCATGGATCCCAAGACAAAGGGCTCTAAGCTCGAGGACTGCAGATGTTGTCTATGGTGCAATGCTCACCATATCAGGAAATGGGCTTACAAGCTGTTCTTTTTATTTTTTTATGTTTTCAAGTTCCCAGTAGTGTTGCACACAGTCTTATTAAAAAAAGACAAGATGTTCTGCGCCTTTGTGAAAATCTTTCAGAGGCGTGGTCTGAAAAGTGACACCCATTGTGACTGCCTCACCTTAGAATTTAAAGAAACGATAGTGAGCTGACCTTTACCCCCTGGTATAAATGCAATACAAAAGTGATCACTAACCAACGGCCATTTCATCGGTCAATCTGGCTCTGTAGATGGCTTTTTTCCATAACCCGGATATCAACTAGCCGACAATCCAAAGGACAGCTTGTCCCCCCTACTGGTGGTTCCAGGATGTGACCAAGGGGATGCCATTTGTTGCACAGATGAAACAAAAAAGTTCTCAGTTGGTCACAAGAATGTCCGATTTGGCGTTAAAAAAGGAGAATTCCTCTAGAAGCCTTCACACCCAAAGAACACCATGCCCAATGTCAAACCATGGTTGTGGAAACCTAATTGGCTTGGGGGGTTTTTCAGCCAATGGACCAGGGAACCTAATCACAGTAAACGGCATCATGAAAAAGAGCAATAATGAGGATTCTCAATGTGACCACATCAGTCTGCAGCAAGAAAATTGCCTTGGGCACCAGTGGGCATTTCAGCATGACAATGACCCAAAACCACACCGCAAACAGTGGTTAACGAACAGGTAAGAGACAACATCCCCCCCTTTTTATGGTAATAGTTGTTTGGAGCTGGACCTCAGCAATTGTCCTGATTTGACTCCAATTGAGAATAATGTGGACGGGCCAGAGGGAGTTAACCTGAAACGATTGAGCCTCTATGATAAAGAGGATCTAATGGGCAAAAAAGCCCTGTGGCGACATGAAAAAAGCTTGGTCTGAAATTATAGAAGCGTGTCGTTGTGATTGCTGTAATCGCCAAATTAAAGGCTTTTCTATTGATTATGAGAGGGTATGAATCATTTGGACATGACAATTTTTGCTCAAATGTTTAAATTGAAAGTTGTAAAATGTACTTTTTCCACAAAAATTGCCTCTTGTACATCGTTTTATCATCTTTTGGAGGCACCTATGTCTTGAACAGTATAGCCCCCTTTGCCGTGTGATTGAAAGAGTTTTTAATTATCCTCAAGGCCAGACCTTCCAGTCTCGCTCCGACAGAGGACGAATTACTTTTCAATAGAGACCAGGTAGATAGCAGACCCGGATCTTTGTGCTTTCTCGCACAGGCAGGAAGTGACTTTCTGGTTTAGGAACAAGGAACTGTGCGTCTCCATACACAGGAAAATAACGTCAGGGTATAAGTAACGTCCAGTATAGCGCGATTTTCAAGTCAGATGATTCTCGCGGCCTGCTTTTCCCCCCCCCCGACGCCCCTGTCACATCCATAGACAGAAGTAGACACATTTTAAAAATCTCTTCTCAATTCATTGTCTTTTTGAACCCGTGTTCCCCAATTCATTCTCTATGGGTGGATCATCCTATCATCACTTCACGGACGTAAACGCAGCCAGCCGTGTCAGAATCCTCCTGATCGATTGCCAGAAAAAAATCGTAGCAATCATGCCCCGCAGTGGGCGACACGCCGCAGCCGACACTCGCCTATGAGATCATACTGAAATATCGCGATTTCTGTTTAGTCGTTAGATAGCATTTTTCTTTTTTTTTTAAAACTTCAGGTTTTTTTAAACAGTAGTCAATTTCTTGTTTTTCTTTTCCCTCCTTTAAACAATATCATTGGTCTGGTATTTTTACATTCCCTCCTGTCAATAAACACATAAATTGATACAACCACGATACAGGTCGAGCCATACTTGTTCCACCGTTGCTCAAGCAACAACTAGGACCATTGGCGGGCCCGAAGACGAGACACATATATACAATAGTAGCTGTAGGTATAACCACTGTGAGCGTCATTGATTGCTCACAACATTATCAAATTCTCGTTCCACGCTCTGTTCTTGCCAAATGCCCGGACAAACAAGTGCTTCTTCTACTCACGATAAAGGTCCTCGCTTCAGTATGATGACTTTTATAATACAAATACACAAATCACACAGGACTGGTGTCCGAGAGATCCGGGCGAGACCTATATATGCTGTGCTACCTCCCTTATGAAATACAATGACGTTTCTGCTTCCCCACCCCTTCTAGTTCACCCTGCCAGAAAAAACCAATCCTACTTAACCACGTGGCCCAACCTCCTGACGACAAATAGAACGATTGTTAGCGCCTGTTTAAAATGTTATGTAACCAGCACAAAGAGCAGATCTCGAAACCAAAGACAACTTAGGGCCACTACTTTTATCCGCACATGTTTTTTTTTATGCACGTGTTTTTTTAGCACTGTTTGTGTTCTGACATCGACCAACCAATGTTACTATTCACTACTGCTAGTGCGTGCCCTTTTTTAACGATCTATCATGCTGTATGACATTTTTGTGATGAATTTTCCTGATCTTTTACCACTAATTGTTCAAAAATGCAAACGCAGATGTATATGTGATAAACAAATCGCTTGCCTTTGTATATATGCCGATACGGCTAAAAACAGGATGCCATAAAACACATAAAGTGAAAAGGCCCTTATTTTTGCTATTCTTCATGTTGCACGGTGTAAGGATTGACCATTTGTGGGGGGTCAGGTGGCATCAACATCACCAACAGCTCCAAGAAGAGTACAAACTCATTGTGATCACCGATTTTTCTCAAATAGCTAAGTAGGCGAAGTGACTCCAATGGAATCTCTGTTTAGTGTTCAGCGGCCATACGAGTTGCATAAAATATACAAGGCACATTCGAAATTCAATTGACTGTATTCTGGACTACAGATCACGCGGTAGTGTTTGCAATATTCACAAAGTTACGGGAAACCACCCCTGCTTTATAGTTCCTCTGATTTAATTGGGCGTATGGTGCATTAAATCCATTCGGGCAAGGCGCAACAAATATGTGTATGTATGCGGTTGGTTAACTATTAGAGCACATAAATAGTTGAATTAATTGCACTTGCAAACTCTATCAGCACAACATTTGTGAATTATTGCATCATATCCAGTTGAATAGCATAGTATTACTCCTCGCAATGTCCATGAATATTCACCACGCCCCTGCTCAAAACACCTATCAGCCCCCGCCGGTAAACGTTTCCATAAGATCAGGGTCCAGGCAGATATAATAATATATTGTATTTGTAAAAACTCCCTTTATCCTTTACCCTACCCTTCCCCACCAGACTCACTAATAGATGTAATTGAAATTGTCTTTCCCTCCAGTTCATAACATTTATTAACTGGTTTAGCCCAAGTAACTCGTGCCAGAGTTCTTTGGTATAATTATGGATGCCCACAGCTGTTCAACCACAATGGCAGTCCAGCAAGCTTGCACTGTTCATTTTACGGGCGGGCGGCGAACAGTATGATGTGTTCAACCCATCCCTTTATCCGTGGGGACGTTCTTGGTGGGCAGTGGAGTTTCTTCGCATTAAAAAAAGATCCCGTGGTGGAACGCAATATCACACACCCGCCCCCTCTGTCGGTCTCCACTCAAGTAATTTTTTAGATTTTTTTACGGATGCAGTGCCGCGGATGTGCAGTTTGCCAACAAAACACTAATCACAATTTTCCGGTTGCACACCTATTAGAGAACGTCACGGCCCGATTGTGGCAATGCTATTCATCAAAATCCACCCCACCCCAAGCTACACTGTGGGACAATCATCGTGCCCCTTGAAATCCTCAGGCTTCTCCCTATTGCCCCAGGAGTGCGACTTATAGGCACCTGGCGTATTTTGACCCACTCCTCTCTTTCGGCATTGTTGCTTCCTCCAGTGTCTCGGCTCGCCCGCTACCGCTCACTAAGCCTATTAGGTCCGATGTCTGGATCTCTTATAATGCGAGGGGTGTGGTCTCCTGCCCTCCACCCCCTCTATGAGGTGTGCAGCCTTATTCCGCCGCCCCCTTCCTTTCCCTTTGGGCCCCTGGGTCCAACGAAGGACTTCTTGTACCGGCTCTAGGCCAAGCCCACTCGTGCCCTCCCCCCGATCTCCTGCCCGAGTGGCTGGCCGCCCTCTTCCACTTGCCCCGCTTTGCCGGGTGCTCCATGACCCATCCCCGCGTTTCTTCCCCTCGTCCCAGCCCGGTTCGCCCGCAGCGTGTGGCCCCCCCAAGGTGCAACCTATTGCCCCCACTGAACCTGTCGAACAGTCCCGCGTGCAGCTGCCAGATGGCTCACGTGCCACCGTTTGGCCCTCTTTCCGCGCTGCCCCCCTCCTGGCGTGCCCCCCTCCCGCCCCGGTGTGACTCCTCCGCGCCTGGCCCGGTACCGCCAGCCCGGCTGCCGCGCCCCCCCTGACCCGGGACCCACCTGACCGCAGCTGGGCCCCCGACTCTCTCCCGCTGCTTTTGCTCCGGTTTTTGGCCCTGATGCAATGCGCGTGAGTGTTTGATCGGCCCGAGATGGTTCTCCCTCGGGAATGTGTGCTGGCTTTGTCAAGGGCGCGAGTCCCTCATTCTCTCCCGTGCTGGCGCCGGTGGCGGGTGGCGTTTCAGTCTGGTTTGGGATTCCGTTTCACTACATCGTGACGCTCTGTGGGGCTTGTGGCGTTGCGGCTGGCGTCCCAGCTTCCTAGTCTCTGCAGTTTCTTGCGCTTCTCCCGGTGGTCCAGGAGGAACAGAGTGATGAGCCTTTCCAAGCAACCATGCTTTTCTGCACGGACTCCCTGTCCTCTACCCCGGCGTCCCGTCCTCCCAGCAGTGGTGGCAGACCGGGCTTACAGACGCCAGACGTACATGCATCTTGTTTCACCTGATTGAACTTGCGATGCGGGTCCACTCTCTGTGGTTGTTTCCAGGCGGGACCCAGTCTTTGCCCGTGTTGCAGGGTGGTTGTGCTGCCGAAATGTTGATGGCACCGATGCCAACCCTGCGTACAGGCCAGTGGGCTTTGACGTGTCTGGCTCAGAAACCGGTGGTTCTTGGTCACTGTTTGGGTTGTTTGTCATGATGTGCTGCCTCCTTTGTGCTGCTTGATGCGATCGTTATAGTGGTTTCACACTGGTAAACATCACGACTAATGAACATGGTTCTACTACCACACATCTCACGGCAACTATTGAGAGACTGTTAAAGTGCCAAAAAAAACAACCTCAAGTATGGCACAAAACACCAAAGCACAACCCCACTTAGATACCCATGCCAACCCCAACGCCCCCCAAAAAAGAGTATGATACCCCCACCCAGAACACGCCATAGAACAGATAAACCCCTAAACAAAAATAAACAAAAAACCCCATAGATATAACAACACCATAGGACCCAAAACACAACAAACACTGCCAACCAATAAAACAAACAAAAAGAACATGGAACTAACTCTGCTACGTAAAAAAACACCAAGACCACACGTGTTGGGTTTCATTGAGACATGGTTGTTGTTCAACAATAATAAAATTAGTCCTCAAAATCCAGTTGCCTATAATTACTGCACTCCTGTAGACACAGGCTTTCCGGGTCCACCCCAATTATGTCATATATGAAACCGAAAAGGGCAGAGGGTACTGGTTGCTTGATTGGCCCCCCTTGTATAGAGGAGGCGTCACTTTTAGAGGCACACCTCCGGTTGCAAATAGGATGTTGTTCCAGGTCTAGAGGGTAGTACAGCATGCTGGGAGATATAGTTTTTGCATATATGCAGTTTACATTTAGAATTACCTGAACTTCATTTTTGCCAAAAACGGCTTTTGCCCAGAGCCATCTTTTATGCAAGGTTTTAAAAAGTCTTTAAGCCGGTAATTTTAGTGATTAACCGGATCAGGGCTTTGCAATTAACCTCACAAATCAGCAAGCAAAAATGAGAGAAAAAAATAAATCTCGTGCCTAAATATTAACTAATAATTTATTCAAAATTAATTAGATGAACTTAAAAAATGTTTCTTCGTGGAAGAACTTACCACCAAATTGTCTTCCTAATGATGATATTGCATGTGGACCAACTGTTTTCTTTCACTGCCACCTTTGCAGGTTTGCTCTTTGTGCCTGCACAGCTTGACTAATTTCTATGCTATTTCGCTTTAGAACGACCCAAGCTTCTAAAAGAGATAAAACAGAAATAAATTACCAATCTGACCTTTCAATACAAAAGCTGTTCGTTCACCCAAACAGCTAAATACATAGCTGGAATACATACATACAGTTTTTTTTTATCTTCGATACACTGAAATCATGAAAGTGGAGGTTTTCAAGGTAGGAAGTGACAAAGCTGTGTTTTTATGTGATGTAAGCAAACAGGAAAGCCTATTCATTTCCACACCACAAGTTGAAGTAGGTTGATGACAGTTGAGGAAGACATTAGATCCTGGGTCTGGGGGTGCCAGATAAATGTGTGTTTAATGGAACAAAGTGAAAGCGATGGGAAAAATAAAAATAAAGGGAATAGCGGGGAATGATTTGTTGGAAAAGGCCCGCGTTTGGCGTCTTTTTTTTTTTTTCTATGAGGAGATGACCCACAGACGGGGCGGGGTGAGGGGAGAACTATAGATATCTTACACAGGGCAACAATTTTTTTTTTTTATTTTTACATCTTGCTCCATAATGTGGGGTTGGGCTAGCTAGGGGCACAAAGTGTGGCTGGGTGGGTGTAGGTGCGCTTTAACCGCCCTAGGCACTGTTAAGGTCCAGAGTTGTCTGCTACCAAAGTGCACCATAGACTGCAATGTACATTTTTCTTTATGTTGTGGCCGTAACTTCCCAAATTGTCCGTCAGGGTCTAATAGGACACCTGACTATAATAATGTTGAAACAAACAATTATTGTAAATAAATTTTTTTATAATAAATTAATGGGAAACACAAAATACAGGGCAACAAGTCAATCATTTCTGTGAATGATATAACCTGATTACTTTTTTGTATATACATTTTTCCAGATTTGTGCCCCTTGCAGTCACCCTCTCTACCTGGTGTAATGGATGTGGTAAAATCACACGGAGGGACAGAGAGGGTTACTGCAAATGGCACACCCTGGGGGCACCAGGACCTTTTTTTGGTGGTTGAGATTTATTACATAGCAGCACATGCTCTTCAAGCAGTTTTCTACATAGAAACTGATTTTATGTTTTACTTTCAAATTCCCGACCGCCTCCCCATGTGACGTCACTTGGAGGTTCGAGGGGGGAATGAGCTGCACTCCAGCGCCAGCATGTCACATCGGGGATAGGGTAGAGCGACCTAGTTGGCAATATTCGTAATTCGCGTTAATTTCGCGAATATCCGCATAATATTCGATTCCATTTCGTAATTCGAATATCCGCACTTACGACATGAATTGGATCTAACATAGCATTTGCGACCCATATGTGCATGCATGCCAGTCATGGAGAACTGGCGGAATCCGACCATCCGCTTATCCCGAGAAGAGATGCACGACCCAAATATGCGCAATGATGCAAGTCAATGGGCTCGGATTTCGACTGGGAGAATATCCGTCATTCCGTTTTAAAAAAATAGCATTGCGTATATAATCCGCTCCCATTCTTGCCAGGATCGCGATTATTAAAGCGCAATAAATGCGAAAAAATCACGATCGCGTCGGTCTCGATGATTGTCGGGCGCCATCCTTTCTCTTTTCTCTTGTCTCTATGCTCTTTTTATTCTTCCTCTCTCTTTTCTCGTTCTTTCCCCCCTCCCCGCGTTAGGTTCCCTTTGTGGGGTTCTTCTTATAGTCTCAGCGTTGCGCCATTCTCTTCCTAACCCTTTGTTCTCTCCTTTGCTTCCGAGACACTAGCGCTATTCGAGCCTAAATATTCGAAAATCGATATTCGAGCTCAACACTAATCGGGTGGGACAGCTAAACAGTAAGTATGCCCGTTGGGCCCCGTCTTCACTGGACGCACTATTTCGTCCAGTGACAATAGTGGAGAGTAGCAGCGCTGGTGAGATGGTGCGTCGCTAACGTAGGGGGTTTAAAATGTTTCAAGGCCACTTTAGGGAAGCCCCCCAAATTTTTAGTAACTTGAATGGGTGTCACATAATTTCTACCCATTGACTTGGAAGATCTTGATATTGGCACCAAGGCACTTTAGGCGGGTCCTCTATTTTTGGTGGTACCCCCCCCAACATTTGTGTTAACTTGCGGGTGGAATCAGATAATAAGGGGTTGCTTGCTACCCTACGTTGTAGATCATTACCCCATGGGGTGCCACGGTTTGTTGTGAGGTTCTGTCCTACAATTTAAAGTATTTCATCTATTTAAGATTTTAAACATTTGATTTCCCCTATCAGAATTCAATGTATTACAATGTATTATTGCAATGTATTGAATAGTACATGACATTCACTGATTTGAATGGTGCCAGGGAAATTTTTAATTGCGGCTCATTTCCTATCTAGGAGGAATTGTTGGGGGTATAGGAAGTCCACTGTGTTTGGGAAATGTTGTGTGCCCCTTGGTAAAGGGGATTCACTTTTTCTGGACATGGTTGCCTATCTATGGTGCTTTCTTAAGCTGGTTTACAGCCAGTAGGATCCAATGGAGCGGATATTTGATGGGAACAAAATAAGCAGAAGTCTCAGTTTAGAAGATTTGGAAATAACAATGAATATTGGCGAGGGAAATGTTGGGGTGATTTTCTGAATCATGATTAAATACATCTAGGTATCACGCTACCAAACTAATTAGGTCGTTTACTGTTGACCGTGTTCAGCGAGTTCATTTTGGTTTACCATTTTAATTATTAAGTGTGCTTAATTAAGGTAAAGAGGCATATTAATTGTATTCACAGGATTAGTGTGTTCGGCAATAGTATCTCATGGACGGTATTGCTTTTTATGTCTCTATAAACAACAATAGCAAATAATTCTATTGGTATGTCTTGCTCTTTTCTTTGGCTCTATATTTCTTAACCTCTGGCCTCCACAATCTTGGATAAACATTCATCCTCCGTTATATTGAAAAATCTTCATATGTTAAGAGTGTATTATTTGGTTTAATTTATTTTTTAAGCATTGCGTCAGTATTTTTCCAGATAATAATTATATGCACAATAGTGTTTGGTGTTGGGCTCAGAAGGTTTGACGTTAGTTTGGAGCAATACACACACCACCATAACTGATGAGGTCGTCCCCTTTTCCTTAAATGAAAAAATAATAATTACTATATAGTGGACCCTTAAAGTTAGAACCAGCTTTACTTACTTAAGAGGAAAAATTTGTTTTTTCATTTTACCCCCCCCCCCCCCCCAAAAAAGTATGTGACTTACATGCTGACTTATGGCCAAGGGCCATACACTGTTTAACCTCCCCTAGCCAACTGCTGGGTCCAGATTTCTGTACCAGAAGTGCACCATAGACTCTAATGGATTTTTTTTTTGTGTTTGTAGGCCTGTTGTAACTCAAAAAATCTGTCCGTTACAGGTCTAATAGACATCCGGACTTAATAAGGTGGAAACACACAATTATTATTAAAAAAAAGTACATAAAAAATTATGAAATGTCTCATTTAAATGCTTAAATCCTTGCATACTTATTTGGTATGAACGATTTCAAAGTATTTATGTTGGTTTGTTTTAAACAGGGTTTATCATTTTGTTTTGTTGAATTGTATTGGATACAGTTATCACTGTATCCAAGTACAATGGCTTCTCTGTGAAAGGGTTAACTCAAAGATCACATTGATGACATGGGGGTGTATTCAGACTTCTGTGCGGTTGTTGGAGATTTCTAGCAACTTTGCTAGGACGATACCAAATTTGCCGGGGGAGGGGGGTTGTGGGACATTCATGTGCAAATTGGGTATTCGTTATGCAAATTGGGACATCATGTGCAGATTAGGCTTGTAGAGGGGACACAGCCTTGCTTCACATCGGGCAGCACAGAGCAGTGCAGACGTGTGCAGCCGGGGGCGAGCTTAGTGGACGGGCAATCTCGTCAGCTGCCAATACTGGCAAAGCAAGTGCAGTCAGGACGAGATAGGGCGTCGAGCGTAGGGAGGTTAACTTCCATGGTTCATGGAGACCATTAATGGCAAGAAGCATGTGTAAGCTGGTTCTGAACCAAGATATGCATGTATGGATTTGTTGTAATGGCATGTAAAGGAAGCAATCACAATTTAAACGAAGGAAAGATTATTTAGAATAATGTTATGTGACCCATCTAACTATATAAGTGTGATGATTGGCTGAACTGTTCGCCGCGAACTATTCATGGCAAACATGCATGTTCGCGTTGCGCCACGTGTCGCGACATATGGCGGTGTCGACGCCCCTATGTTTTTAATTACACAAACTTGGACCCCTTGTGAGGTCACCAGCAGACATAATCAGCCATCTAGGCACCCCCCACCTCCGGGACCACCCACCCCCTTGGGGGGTTGCCTCGTCTCTTTGCATCTCCATTCTTACCCTTACTTCTATCTATTTGTACCCCTGTTGGCGTTTCCCCCATTCCCGTTTCTTTTCGTCTGGATCCGTTCCATTTTCCTCTGGGACGCCCATGTCATGCCTTGCTGCGAAGGGAGAGGTTGAATTAGAACTGCGGCCTTTGCTGTGCGCTCGGCATAGGCAACCATAGCTAGGCAGTGTATCTTTACGTGTACTCTTCTTCATTGCTCTTTAGAGTCCGTGAAAAGACCCCAAAAGCCCTTTTTAGGGCTATGTTTTGCTACCCTGTTGCCTGTGGCTGGATGCCACCGGGCTTTGCCCGTGAATCAGTGATCCTGCAAGCCACATATTGCACAGTGGCCTGACTGCAGTGCTCATATCTGGTGGCACTTTGTACTAGCCCGGGGATTTTTTCACCTATCCGTTGGGTTATGAGTACCTATTGAGCGCTTTCGTCCCTTACAGCTTGTGCCAACTGTGTGTGCGCCCACACTGCCAGTGCCCACCCTAGTATCTGGTGGCCTTTGTAACCCACAGGATATTTTTTCGCATAGCTATGGTAGGGTGTAATAAAAGTGCAGGCGTTCCGTCCATTAAAGCCTTTCTGTTGCCAACTGGTGTGCGCACCACTGGCCCAGTTGCCACCCATTACTATCTGGGGGCACTTTGTGACCCAGGGGATTTTTTTCACCCATTGTGGGTACAAATAATATTGCACGGCTTTCGGTTCCCTTACGCTCTGTGCCAACGTGTGTGCCGTGCCCAGCCACCGTTTTCGGTTGAGGGTAATCCCAGCAATTTTTTTTCATCCATATAATAAAGTGTATTAAATAGTGCACGGCTTTCCATCCATTACCCTGAGCGCTTCCTCCTGCTCTGGGGTCCAAAGTGGTTTCGGAATTAGGCTTGTGGGAAATCGGTCAGGAGGTCGGATTTTCGGGGAACTCACATGTCTGACTGGACGATGGGTGGAAGTGCCGCGCACCTATGGGGAGTCGGCGCGACCAGGGGCGGGAGGTAGTCAACAGGGGTCCCTCCTCATACGGGTACCCTCACACAGTGGCCTCCAGAGGACACACCACCTAGTGTCTCCCATAGACCACTCACCACCAGTGTCCTCCAACAGACCATCTCCCCCAGGTAAACCTGTGTGTAGTGCTCTCCAGTCAAATCCATTGCACGTATCATGGTTAGAATTTTCCTTGGTCCGGTTTAGTGGGTTGAAAAAAATATTTCTGGGAGGTTTTGCCATTGGAGTCTCTGTCATGTTCTTGAACAGGTGTCATGTGCAGGGTTAGACCCCTGAACCAACTTTCCCACACACATTGTGGCCAGAAAGGGGTCCCGTTGTTTTTTAAATTCGCTCCATTGAATCAAAATGCGGCGGGGCGGCGCGTTCCGAGACGTTTGCGGAAGCCCGTAGCTGTTGCGGAACATCAATTCCGGGGGGTTCGAGCATCACTGTAATAGGTACATCATACCATAATGGATCATCTCTCCAATCACAATTGTCATATAATCTGTATCTGTTACTATACATTACCTTGGAGAAAAAAACACATGAATTAAACAAAGTGAAATATTTAGCTTTACTGCTTTCCATATGTGCCTTATAAATCCTGTTATGTCCAGCAGAGTGGACTCATCAGCGATTGACTTATCCAATGCGTTCGTGCACATCGGACATCTGTCTACCATGTTTTATGGCCACTGGTTAGGTTTGAAGATCAAGTCAATTGACAGCAGATTGATCCTGGGGATACAACGTTATCAGTTAAAGATGGTTGTATACATGTGGAGTTTTTCAGCTTCGTGCACGCGATGCCCATTTGCTTACAAGATGGTTCAAACAATTGTCGCCCTGATGTCTCTTGCTCAGTAGCTAAGAGGAAATGTTTGCAGAAGTTATCATATTATGAGCCTCTTTATCTCGGAAACAAAGGTAAAGTTTAAAGCTGAACGCACACTTTTACATAATGGGTAACAAGCGCGAAAAAGTGTTGCCAACAGAAGAGAAAATTCTCCGTGTAACCACACCATAGTCATCTTCATCACCAGCTTTTCATTAATAAAAGTTCTAAGAAGGCGCAGCCATTGGCCCCCCACAAGCATGCAGTGGTATGAGCTGTTCTGCGGGTGGTTGCTGAACGCGCGGGTAGCCGCAGGCCTCTGGTTCTACGTCCTTGTTTCCCGCCGAGAGGCTATTCGGGATACGAGCCGACTGGGTGTCAGGCGGGCGCACCCAGTGGGGAGGTTAATGCGTGGAAGTGTTAGCTTGTTGTGGGGGTGGCACCCCGGGAGGCCGGGGAGGAGTCTGCGGATCAAGAGATATCAGCGGTTTGCCGGGTGAAGAAGCAGCCCAGTCGAGCTATGATAAGCGGGGGTGCGCCGTGAGAAATTCCAGTAAACCTCTTTAGTAGGAGGGTGTGTATATGCTTGCTTGATTGTAAGGGGAAATCTGAAGCATAGGATACACCTTAATAAAATGGGAGATGGTGGGGCGGGGTTGTTCGTGGGGGAGGGGGCGGTACATCTTAGGAGCGTGGGAGAGGTTGGGCTGATATGGGAAGTTGGCGTCTTTGTCCTCCCGTGACTAGGGTGGGCCATTTTGATCCTCAGTCGGCCATTTTGAATCCAACTTTTGTTTTTCAATAGGAAGAGGGTCATGTGAACATCAAACTTTGGGAATTTCACAAGAAAATATATGTAACAATTAAAGTTTCTGTCCACTGATAAAATGTTGCTTAACTGTTGCTACATTGTGTTGGTATTGTCATAAAACCTTGCTCTCTTCACACACGGATAGAAACACCCGCCAGGAGGGAAATGCTAGCACAGTCTTCAGTATCTGTAGTTTCAGGTGCTGGACATAACCTTCACACGCATAGACAATTGCCTGCAGAAGGACCCCAAAGAGAAAGTCTTAAGGGGGTCAGATCGGGAAACCTGGAAATCTGCTAAGGACGATTGTTGTTTCCTCTTGTATGCCACTAAGTGGCACGTTCCCTAAGTTTTTCGCAAGATGGTGGCCCACCACATAGGGTGTCAGGTCCAGCAATTCTAGATGAACAGTTTCTGGAAAGTGGATTGGTCATGTGGGCCAGTTAAATGGCCCCAAGGTTCCCGATCTGACCCCTTAACTTATCTGTGGGTTATCTGAGGCAGGTTTCTATTGTGTGAGTACAAGATGCTGCAGCACCGGAAACTATTGGATACGGGAAGCCTGTGCTTAGACTTCTCGTCCCCCCCCCCCCCCCCGCCCCCCCCCCCCCCCCCGGTGTGCTATAAGTGTGTGAAGAGTGGGAGAACGAGGGTTGCATTGCATTCCAACCACAATGGGCAGCACATTAACACATTTATAAGTGGACAGAAACTCCCGGCCCCACACACCCACCTCCCTGCCCCCCAAAGAGTAAAGTATTTTAAAAATAAAACTAAGCACACCATTGTTTTTCTTGTGAAATTCCCAATCAGTTTGATGTGTCACATGAACAAAACAAACAAAAGTTGGATTCAAAATGGCCGACTTAAAAATGGCCACCATGGTCACCGCCCATCTTGAAAAGTCCCCCCCTCACATATACTAATATGCCACAAACAGGAAGCTAATATCACCAACCATTCCCATTTTATTAAGGTATATGCATATAAATGGCCCACCCTGTATAAGTCCTCTTGAGATAAACCCCACAGAACATACATAGAACACCAACAGCACTGCTTGCACTAAAAGGGTACAGATTGAAGGGACTAGTGTTACTTTTTATATTTGGATTAGGCACAACATTGATGTAAATATTCCTCATTCCTTTTAGTTCTGTAAGAATGCTGATATCAATGAACAATTCATGGTTAACTACAGTTAAGGTATAGGCATAAAAAAAATCAAAACATCGAAACATGGCAGCTGGGCTAATTTCCATCAGGATACACCTTTCAAACACTGTGTTGTTGCAAACTTAATTTTTTTTGCAGTATTTCACTATGGACATGTTTCCATGGGTGCCCCTTACTTTTCCAGCAATCTTGCTAAACTTGCTAAATTGCCAGCATGATGCTCTATATCCAGTAGGTCATGGTCTAAAAAAAAAGGACAGTATAGACCAGACACAATCCCTATAGAACTTCACTGCCCGTCCGCTAGTGCCGAGAAAAGATTCGATCATTCGTGGGGTTCGATTGTCTTGCCACCAATGGCACACCACCGTGGGAATCTGAGTTGGGACAAATCGGAAAGGCTGCTACATAGAGAGCTATGGGTCAATCTAACAGAAGGGGGTTGATTTTCTCCACTAACATACTTCGATTGACAAATGATTGACCCCAAAAAACTAGTAGGATCATGCATGTGATCGATCGGGCAAAAATCAAGTGGAAAATCAACCTGTGTATGGCTACCTTAAGAGGGGCTTTATTGGCAATATTGAAATCAAACCACTAAATCAATTTATAATATTACAATGTGTTATATATTTTAAAATGGGTTTTTATTAATACACACGTATGGATCAATCAAAATATTTTTTAAAGTGTGATACATACATACAATTTTTGAAAGAATTAAATACAATGATCCTTGGCAGCCATATAGTCAAGCTGTTGAGGGAGCTTCTTTCAAAGTTATATGGGCTGGCCAAGAGGTGGCTAAGCCTAGACAGCATAGGCTTGCTTGGCTTCTACAGGAATACAGGAGGGTAATCATTTACCTGGCAAATGAAAAGAAAAAAATGATTGCAGAAATAACCTTCAAAAGAAGTTTAAAATGTATTTTTTTCTTATTATTTTTCGGAAACCAACAAACCCCAATGTCAACACTCTGATGTTAATATTACTCATTTAGGCTACACTAGCTCAAAGGACAATTTCTAAAAGAGAACCAAGGCATTTTGCTGTGTTTTTGTTAAATAATAGTTGAACTACACATACAAATGACAACTGAAAATGTTTATCAAGGAAATTTTCACCATGAATAATAATACGACACTCAACATCTTGACGAATCTTCAAACCCACTGTCAAAAACCAACACAACGATCGGTTCATGTAATGCTACTAATTTAACAATGGAGAGACAGGAATCTGCAATTCTACTACTTCTTAAAGACGTCAAACTGTATTATTAATAACCCATCTACCCGGACTTTTCAAAGTCTAATTTTGCAACTAGCTGTCAAACATGTACAGAGCGGTAGTGAAAAAAGCCCCGAAGGATTTTGTTTAGCATGGGTGAAATTTATCATCGTGCAAACTTTTTTTCCTGCCTCCCGCCGAGATTGTTACTAGCAACAAGGAACGAGGCTCCAGCGTATTATTGCAAGATGAAAGAGAATTATTTGTCAGCTGTGACAAACTTATTAAAACAAAATGGCATTCAGCCAGCTGTCACCCGTCAGTTCAAAGTCACTTGCTTGGCTTTGGCGCTGCTCCTTTGGAATAGCGCCTCTTTTTGAATTGTTTACCATTTGTAAATCTTGTATTCATCATTTGAAGTTCTCAAAGATGTTTTGTATAACACAATGGAACATGATGAAACTAACAGCGGCATAAACAATTAGCTGGCATTTTAGTGATGGAGCCAAATGCCAAGGGCTTTTTTTTTTATGTTGGCCTTGAGTGAATTTTTTCAGGACCATTAAAGGCTATAGTTGTTTTAAATAGTATCTGAGCAAGTACAAAAGATTTTTTTAAAGCTTTTTTATTATTTTAAGCATTTTTTTTCTCCAGAAATAAGGATGCCTAAATAATGTTAAGTCTAAATGAATGTTCAGTTTAAATCAGTTTATTAAATCTTAGAAAAAAGATCGGCCAAAAGATTAAAAAATCAACACGTGTATGGGAGCCTTAAAGGTTCCCTTACACGGTTCAATATTTCTGTTTGGTCCACCAACATATGAAATTAGTTGAGTCGATTGATGGTAAATCGATTCCTGTACACCTTGTACGATCGAAAAGGGATGAAATTAATCAAGCAGTGATCGGACACATTGGTAAAGTTCAGTTGATCATACAAGTGTCTTACGAGTTTTCTTGGTGTTTCGATTGATTTGTTTCCAATCCTACTTTGGAGCATGTGTACCAATCTAAGTGAAGGAATCAATTGTTTTTAAATCGATCACACTGTGTGGTGTTACAAGGGATCGACTAGACTGACTAGACTGACAGTTGATATTTAAATCACACAAGACAATCAAGTTATGTGACTTAATTAAGTTGACTCCATACCAAAAATTTCTATTAAAGGAAAAATGCATGAAAAAGTTTGGTGTTTAAATTTTACCCTTTATATAAAGCTATCACTTAAATTCCAAACTCTCTGTATTTGTTGATGGTTTACATGGTACAGTACTATTGCTGAAATTATTGTAAAATTTGTAACAGCAATAAACACAAAAAAAATTATTTGAAGATCTACTTCACTTCCCTTTCAAACATGTTATTAATAAACATGTGCCTGGAATAATTTTACATCCTGGTGTATCTTTGGGGCAGGAACTGAGAAGCAATTACCACAAGAATTAAAGTTGTCAAAGGTAAGTATCTTACATAAGAGTGCCTGGCATAGCAAAAGTGTTGATGGAGGAGTAAGCATAACATTTATTACAAATTCCTTACACTATACGAGGCAATATTGTCAATTGGTTTGATGACTACGAGTGTGGGCAGAAAAGGGAGAACAGTATATAATTTTTGTTTTATCCATTTTGTTACTTAAATATATATTAAACTCAGAATAAGTACAAACATAAATACAGTGGACCTTTGACTTACAAACTTTTAACATTTAATAATGAAAATAACTATAAAGTGTTCTGAAGCTCTCAAAGCACCCTTACCTAACCTTTTCATAATTAAAAACATTTTATTATATTTATAATTTACCAGAAACTTCAATTATTATAATTAATAAATTATAAATAATAAATAATTGTGTTGTAACTCAAATGGGTGTTATGTCAAGCTTGTTGTAACTAATACTGGCTATACATAATAACCTTAAATCTCAACTGCAATAACATTGGATGTTGTCAGCCTTCTGGGACTAATGTCCTCGGAGTACCCCACAAGGCCTATAGGCTTTGAATTGGATAGCTCCAAGGATGCCAAGGATGAAGATATATTTGGACAGTACAGAATCAAGACATTGATCAGTCAAGGAAGAGATTTGGGTTAACAGTAAAAAGAGTTAATCAAAAACTTAGCTGAGTTTGGGGTGAGAGATAGATCGTGGACATGGACCAGCTGATTCATCAACAGGATAAAACATAGGATCAGACATGAGTTGAAAATTTGAAAAAATATGAGTAAAAAATCTTAGAAAAAGGTCTTTGCTCAGCCATCTTGCAAAATGTTATACTTTATTATAGATAATTTAATACAGAATATGCAGGCCCATCTGGGGATTTCTCAGCATGTGCCCATAGCTACAGTACACAAGATTGTTAAGTTTAAATACCTAAAATAATAAATATTTAGGTACTATACCTTGAAAATTCTTCCTTCTTGGACAACTTGTTATGATTATATTTTTTTCCAAAAAGTTTTAACTATAGTGGAAATTGTGCTATTGATTAACTCTATCCTCTCCATTAACACATAACTAAGCCTCTTCTAACAAAAATAAATACATGCCTGTTTGCAGCAATCACATAGAAAAAAATAGTATAACACATACAGAGAATGTTGGGTATACACAAAGAATATACATGAAAAGAGAGCATAATAGGTCAAGAAACAAAATAACAGGTATTAATGGGATGGGGGTGGGATAGGGAGGGTGGGGAGAGTATGAGAATACAACGTCCAACATCAACTTTGGATGCATACACAGGAAACATATATTGGCACATGTAACAAAGTTAGGCATCGTTAATTTGATACAAAAGGAAAATTGCGGTCAAAACATTTAAAAAGTTACTGCAGACCAAAAACTACACAGCAAAGGAGAACTAAACAGGGTGTAGGAAATTCACACCTAGCGTTAAACATCAGCGAGAACCTCAATGTAAATTCGTGAAAAGGTTGAACATATCGAAAAAAGCAGCCTATCTCATGTTTGGGTAGGTGTGAGGCCCTTGTATTCATCAGAGGACACAAAAAAATGCCATCTAGCCCAAATAACATTAAACTGTTTCAATCTGTCTTGTTTACTATATAATAATTCTTCCATTTCACACACAAATCGCATCTGTTGAAGCCACTCAGAAATCGTGGGAACCGCGGAAGAAGCCCAATGTCTGGGAATTAAGGTCCTGGCTGCATTTATCATGTGACGTTCCACAGATTTCGGCCTTGGATTCGGGATTCGTCTTTGGTAATGCATTAGAAAGTATGCAGGCGAAAAAGGGATGTCCCTGCGTAAGATGTGGGATACCCACTTGTGTATCTCACGCCAGAAGTTTGCAATCTTGGAACATGACCAAAGAATATGTAGGAGGGAACCCACTGAGGTATTACATCTCCAGCATGTGTCAGGAACGGAAGGCTTTATGCTGTGGAGCACTACCGGTGTGCGGTACCATAATGACAAAATCTTGTAATTAGTCTCTTGTTGTCTGGAGCTAAAAGAACTTTTATGAGCTGTCAGCCATATGTCCTCCCACGTACACTTAGGCATAGAAATCCCCAAGTCGCGTGCCCAACTAATTTGAATAGTTTGAACCCTAGGGTGGGAGTCCGGCTCTAGGAGCTGGTAGAAAAAAGAGACAAGGTGTTGTGTAGGGCCATCTCCTAAACACGCAGTTTCAAATGTTGTGTGAGGTCTGGTCAAATTTTCCAAATGGGGATGGTGAGCTAGCCAGTGCCTTAGTTGAAGATAAGACCACCAAGGGATAGAGTCCGCAAAGGCTCTATCTTCTAATACAGATTTTAAGGCTAACACTTGTCCGTCCATTAGATCGCTAATCCTAAGTTGGAAGGGTGTCTTCCAGATTCTCTGGAAATCCCATAAATTACCTGGAGGGAAGTCGGGGTTGCCACAAACCAGTGTGAGAGGGCCAGGGAAGGTGGTGAGAGCCTGGATAGTACAAAGGGCATGTAGAATGTATAGGGTCGGACCAACAAGGGGATGGACCCAGAGCAGTTTAGGGATCACAGCTTTGCTTTGCCAAACCAGACATCGCAGGGGGATGTGTGAGACAGCAGACTCTAGGTGAACCCACGGATGTGTGTCATGATGCGTACACCAATCCTGCACTCTGTGTAGGTGGACGGCTCGGTAGTACCGTAAGATGTCAGGAACTCCAAGGCCCCCTTTATGTCTTGGCAATTTGAGCATGGACCAGCTAAACCTCGGTTTCTTGCCAAATAAATTTAGAGAGCATGCTGTCGACCTTAGAAAAAAACGTCTTATCCAAGAAAATTGGGACTGTCTGCATCAAATACAGTATGCGTGGCAAGATCATCATTTTAATCAAAGCAACTCTGCCTAGCCATGAAAACGTCAGCAGTCTCCATGAGTGTAGGTCTGATCTAATGTTGTCTAGAAGCGGCTGGAAGTTCAGCTTATATAACTGTGAAAGATCTCTAGGTACAAGGACTCCCAAATACTTGAGGTGCAAGGCATGCCAAGCAAAGGGAAGACGATCAGTGAGATCCGAAACCTCCGTTTGCTGCATAGAAACACTCATCGCCACAGATTTGGACATGTTTATCTTAAAGTTTGAGATTTCCTGGAATTCCTCCATTAAATTAAATAACTCTGTTAGGGAATGGAGCGGGTCTGTTAAGAAAAATAGTAAGTCGTCGGCAAAGGCCGCCACCTTATGTTCCTTCCCTTTCACCAATAGTCCTTGAACGAGCCTATTTTTTAAAATCAAGCATATCAGTGGTTCTAAGGATAGAATAAATATTGTGGGAGACAAGGGACAACCCTGTCTGGTCCCATTCGTTATATGGAAAGGTTCAGAAAAAATCCCATTAACCCTAACTCTGGCCGAGGGGGAGGAGTAAATGGCTCGTATCAGCAATCACATCTTAAGCTGTTAAACATGTAGTAGATATTTGATAATGTAGGAAGAATATATTGTGAAGCAAGGCTCAGCTCAGGTGTGTGTCAAGATCAGTTATTATGTTAAACCATTAAATCACACTCCTGTGGAACCCTTGAAATTGGAACCTGTGAATTTAAGGAGAGGTAGCAGCAGGATTCAAATGAGGGACAACAGGATTTGGGGTCATGGCAATAGCCTTTTTTTTATCATTTGAGCAGTTTCAATTTCAAGCATTGTGGCAGGATTAATAACAAACATCATAGATGGAAGAAATAATGAGTGATCATTTATTCCATTTGCTTCCTAAAGGGTAAAGTGGTAATGGCAGAATAGCTGCCAAGCTCCCTAACGCATTTTTCATCTTTTCATTAACAAGGCTTGATGGTTTTCATCGTTCATTGTGTCCTAATCAAGAAGTTTGAAGTTAAATTTACCATTGGAATCAATAATTTATTTTTATTCTCATGCCACCATGGGTTTCTAGGGAAATTTTACCATTTATTGTCCCATTTCCCATATGCAATGGAATATTGATTGTCCCCAGCGGCAGATGGCTGCCTCCACAGCTCTTTTAAAGCCGTACTTGTTTCAGCTGATGCATCACCCTTGTAGTCGTGCTGGGAAGCTGAAGAACAATGCTTGCCAAAACCAAAAAAAGAGGGAAACAAAAAATCGAGAAACTGAAAGTTAATGTTTCATTTACAACCCGAGACTGAAACAACATTTGCAATAGTAATCAACCAAGGTGGAGAAAACTGACACGATATTTTCTCTCTGAGACAGTGCTATATTCACAAATTGTTCTCTTTGTTCTAAGCATCCAAAGTGGGGATTGAAGTTAAGTGCGCAAATGTTTATCAAAGAAGATTTACGAGTCCTATATAGATTTGCATTATCCACTTAGTGTGAATACTCGAAATGTGGAGTGCATGTGATGAAAAAGGAGTAGATTCCATCTGCGCTATTATTTTCTCGCACCTGCTAGAAAGGCGAAGTGTAACATTAGTGATGCTCAATTAGACTGATGAAGCGGCTGCAGAACAGGCATGCTAAGTCTAAACTCTCGGAATAAATGTGCACCTAAAGGAGTAAAAATAGGAAGCAGTATTATCACATAAGAAAGGATCTGGACTCACTTTATCTTTAAAGTAGAACTGAGATAAAAATCCTTAACTAGTTTGGAGTCGAGTGGGGGTGCCATTTTCTCTTTTGAAGACTTTTTTTTCCAACCTTTTGCTTTGGTGATCAAGTGAGGTGATTAAAAATCGAAAGTGAGAATTCATTTGAGTTTACACAGATAACTGCAAAAATATAGCATTCATATGGAATAAGTACTCATTCTCAATAAAATATCCATTGTATTCCTACAAATAAACACACACAAACAAATACAGACACTTTCCAATCTGATTCCATGTCCTACTATGTAAACTCACATCCATCATAAATAATGACATCTTGCCCATATGTGCTCACTGTAAAATGACAGGGACCCTTTCCCTATTTACCAACAATGCATTTTAAAGGCTGGATGTTTCTGATGGGAGGCTTGTAAATATTGCAATAAAAAAAACAGAAACCAGACAGAACTAACCCCTGCTCAGCAACTTTCTATTAGCACCATCAGCATCTCTGCCCTTCCAGTGACAATGAACTCATTTAGATCACGTTTGCTTTAAGCATTATTAACTATTTATATTATTAAAATGAAGAAGGCATGATACGTTATTGAAAAGCCCATCACAAATTCAAGGGATAATGTTGGCAGTCAGGCAGCTCCCCTTTCTACTCCAATGTTAACTATAATATATTTTTGTTTTAACTGCTGACAAAATGTTGTCAACAGTTACTTCACTCGCCTGGAGCAGTTTTCAGGAGTGTTCTTCCTAACATCACAAAGTTTCCTAGCTAGCTGATGTCACTCATTTATAAATTGTAAACCAGAATTGTGCTGTAAAATACAGCTCCATCAAATTTTATGTCGAAGTTTCAAGTAGCTGCGATTTGAGAATTGAAATAGAGACTTATTCAAATTCAAATTGTATCCCATTTTTTAGACATCTGATTGTGTATGTATGAATTCTGCAGTGATAAAATACTACTTTAGGTAATATTTCATCCAATCCAGGTTCAAAAAGTTGTAAAGTGCATCATTACATGGGGAGGGTTGACAAGAATGAAAATGGAAGAACAAAGCCAGCAATATTTTACTAGAAAGCAAATCTATAGAGAATATAAAAAATGAGGTAAGCTTTTACTTAACAAGTCACGTTGGTGGAGAAGTGATCCACAACCCTAACAAAATATACTTACCTACAGTTCCCTCAAGCCTCTTATTACCATTCTGGTGAATGATATTGCTAGTAGAGATGGTCAATTTTTTTTTTGGCTTCTGGTCATACGTACTTCTGTGGAAACGATTTATTGACGACATCATGATTGTCCTGTCTGGCACTCTTGAACAGTTTCATCAGTTCTTTGAAAACCTTAAATTCACTATGTAGTACTCTTCCAATAAAATATTCTTTTATCTATGTTTCTATTGAAAATTATGGAACTCTGAGTACTACGCTGTATCGGAAAGCCTCTGCGGGGAATACGATTGTGCATGCGGAGAGTTTCCATCCCAAATCCCTTGTAGAATCGATTCCCTACAGCCAGTACATACGGCTTAGGTGCAACTGCTCATCGATGGAGCAATTTAGATTGAAAGCTCAGGAACTCCAACAAAGGCTTATACTCAGAGGCTATGGTAAATGCTTACTAAAACGAGCTTTCAAGAAAACTCTGGACCTAAACCAAAATGACCTTTTACATAAAATATGACCCCCTACCCGGGACAATAATACTAGGTTAATACTAACGTATTCCACCGAGGAAAGGGAAATCAAAAAGATTCTCGATAAATACTGGTATATACTCCAAGACGACCCGGTAATATCCCAATATATTTTGGATCACCCCTCTGTTACCTTCCAAAGAGCTGGCTCAATCAAAGATCGACTGGTACACAGTCATTATACCCCACAAACACCCAATGAGAATTGAGCCCTATTCAGATGTCATGATTGTAACCAATGTCCCAGGATAAGAGAGGGACAATGGGTCCCCTTACCAAACGGTCAACGTTTGGTACCAAACGGTCAACGGTTAGCTTTTTTGCAAATTGTCGAGCAACCCATGTGGTATATATTATGTTATGCCAATGTGGGAGCTTCTACATTGGTAAAACAAAACGAGAACTGAGATTTAGAATCCGATGAACACCTAAACAATATTGATGCAGGCAAACTTACAACCCCTATTGACAGACATGTTGCCAATTTTCATAACTACAATCCCACTGTCATATCTTTTATGGTCCTTGCTAAACTCAATGTCAATGAAAGAGGAGGTGACCTAAACAAAAAATTATCGCAGATTGAATCCAAATGGATTTACAACCTAAATGCCACTGTGGCTCCGGGGTTGAATGATAAATTATGCTTCACTTTCTATAAATCTATGAGACATAGTACGGCACAACTCAGACGGAGAGGAGCGACACTAGACTCTAGAAATAGGAGGACAATGATAGCCTTCAACCTTAACGTTGTTGGATGATTTCTCTAAAGGGACTAGGTTTTCCTTGTTTCATTTGTGTCCCTGTTCCTATGGGACCAAATGTTGACTATTAACTCTACTACTGTCTTTGTCAATCACCCTAGACGACTTTTGATTAGTGTTGAGCTCGAATATTCGATTTTAGAATATTTAGCTCGAATATCGCTATTTCGCCATTTTGCGAATATTCGCGAATATATCATTGGATATCCGACGCGATCGCGATTCTTCGCGATTTGATAATCGCAATTTTATAATTGCAATCCATTGCAATGAATGGGATCGCGATTATATAATCGCAATGCCATTTTTTAAAACGGAAATGATGGATATTCTCCCAGTCGAATATCCGAGCACCATTGACTTGCATGCATTGCGCATACTGGATCGCAATTGCGATTTTAAGATCGCAATTCATGCTGTAAGTGCAGATATTCGAGATTACGAATATGGAATCGAATATTATGGCGGATATTCACGAAATTACGCGAATTCGAATATTGCCTAGTCGCTCATCACTACTTTTGATCCACTGATTGTATGTGATTGTTTTGGGGACTACAATAGGGGAGAATCTTCCCTCACAGTTCCCCTTCTGATTTTTCTCTGTTCCCCTTTTTTCTTGTTTAATTCTACCTACCATGAAAACCTCCAAGATGGTTGATGTACTATTTCTATGTATTTTTGTAAATGCAATCGTACGCTGTAACTATTGTTACCTCTCATTGATCCACCCACAAGTATAACCTTATTGATTGTCTAATATTAACCACCAGGGTTCCCCTAACACTTGGAGCACTGACTGCTCTCTTACGACATATTACTCAGCTTTCACTTGCTCACTGTTTCCCCATCACCCTCATCTGTACCCCATATTGCTTTGACAGGTCTACATCACTCCACACACATCACACTTATAGGCTCCTCGCACTCCACCTACACACACCTATTCCCTACACTTTCCCCTCACGATTAGTGTTGAGCTCGAATATTAGATTTTCGAATATTTAGCTCGAATATTGCTATTTCG
>CM070037.1:69421887-69432992 GCA_036250615.1 Ptychadena robeensis
CAAGTAAGTACACATATACAAAATATTGGTCAGGGTAACATGTCCTACAATACTTTTAATAAAATTCAGCTTTTTTCACCCATCTCCTAAGAAATCATAGAGAATGATTAGATCAAGTCTAACCAAAACCAGAACACCACATGTCATATTAATTGGTACTAAATTCCTATGGAAAGAACATACACATTTCATGAGCCACCAAACGGGTTCACTTATTATAGCCACACTAAACTCACCATATACATATATTATGTCACTCGCTGGCAAACACTTTAACAAGATCATGTAAAGAAAGATACAAAAATCTTTAACTTATCAAAACCCAACCGAAGATCCTTTAAAACACCCCTGGAGGTTGAGACGACCCCACTCATTACGCGTTGTATCTAATAAAAACTCATGCTCAAACCCACCAGGATTATCAAACACACGTAACCTGTGGCTCATTAAAACTCTGTGGCGATTCATTTTCCAGCCGCAGCCACCTCAAACTCATGTTAATGGTCGGGAGACGCGTCAGTTTCCCAGCCCACGTTGCTGGCCATCACGATATCCGCGGCCGATGTTTAGAGGGGAGGAAGGCAGCGAAAAAATCAAGCGCCCTTGACTTATGTACACATGCTGCATTGCCCCGTACGGAACTCGGTATGAGGCGCAGAGAAAGAGCGGAGAAAAGAGGCACCAATACATGAATCTTCCTTTCGCGAACATGCGACCACCCTTGCAATGTCCCTACGAACACGGCGAAAACCTCACAAATGTCCCGAACCCCCACCCCCAGCCCATAGACTCAATGGGCAGGTGAACATTTAAAAAACAAAGGGAACCCTTTTCTGGCCACAATAGTGTTGGGAAAGTTATTTCAACGGAAACAGGACACAACTAAACACCGGACAATGACATCACAAGACACAGACCGGCGGCTATCCACATGGCACAAAACTCCCCAAGATAAAAAAATATTTCACGCAAAATAAATCCGCATGAAGCGAATTACTACCAATGATAGTCAATGGAGATTAAACATAAGAATGGAGCTGCGCAGAGCACTGACAGCACACTAAACAACATGGTTGGTAAAGCACTGTGTGAATTCCACCTATGAACACAACCCATGTGAAGATCTGCTTCCACGTTGCCTACCAGCTTAAATGGTGAATTTAAATTTTCACTGCGAGGACACTGTGCGAGATGGACACAGTGTGGCGGACACCTGGGGGAGATTGCAGTGTGGCGGACACTGGGGTGATGGTCGTGTGGAGACACACAGGGGGAGATGGACAGTGTGGAGCGAGGACACCCTGTGGGGTGAATGGTCAGTGTGGCAGACACTGGTGGAGATGGACAGTGTGGAGTACACTGGTGGTGATGTCAGTGTGGAGGACACTGTGGGAAGATGGTATTCCCCAGGAATGGATGGATGGGATATTCAGTGGAAGACTCTAGATCACACAGAAACCTAGCTAATGGTTTTTTTCCCTATAGCAGCAGCAGCAGCCTCTCTCTTCCTAACTCTACTCCTTCTTCAGACAGAATGTGTAATGGCGTCCCCTGTACTGATATGTTATAGAGGGGGTGTGAGGGTCTGTGATGGTGGGGGGGTGCTCATTGGCTGGATTATGTCTGACTCTGACTGTGACTCACAGGGGTCAAAGTTTCTGCAATGTTAAAAGATAGGAGAGAACCGAACTCGCCATATGGTTCGCAACATGGGCGTGACGCAAACTATGCGATGTTCGGAGGATGATGTGGTCAAAATACTCATTTGCCTAATAATTCTGCACTCCCTGTATGTAAAAAATTTTTGTAATTTATTTTTATTTTAGCTTGCTAATTTGTTGAGTTAATTGCAACTAACACCACAACTGAACATCACCAAATAAGGGTATTGTGCATGCATAGAGACCATGGGAACTGCCGGGCAGATATCAATACGCACAACATTTGAATTTTACTAATTTTCCTTTCCCTGGACTTTGAAGGACAAAGATTGTCCCTGGAACTTCAGGAATGAGACCCTGCTTAGTGGCACACTTGACCCTTTGCGGGATTAGAAAGATTGAGAATGGTGGAGTACAGATCAGGTAATATGTGGAAGGGCAGAAATTTTATAAAAAAAAATTTCTGTCTCCTGTCATTCAATAGGGTGGGGAGTGGGATACGGTGGTGCTCTTGTTAAAAGGGAATCCCGTATACCCAGAGTCCATGCCCCCACAATGCCTGGCCAAGACACCCTTACCTTAATTAGGTATGGCATGGGGACTGGTGAGGCGAGGGGGGGGGGTGCTTCCCCTTTCTTTTCCTTCCATGCTTGGCAAAAGGGGTCTGATATGCCCTGGAGGGGGCACCCCACACTGTTTGTGACCACCTTTTCCCAGAGCATACCAGACCCTTTGCCAGCAGGGGGTCTGATATGCTCTGGGGGGGGCACAAATTTATTTTTTAATGTTAGTTTTTTTTATAAATGAAATGTAAATCACACTTTTTTATTGGATGGGTGTGTGGCCCAGGTGGGAAAAATACTTAATTGGCCTTCATGTATGGGAGGCAGATCGAGCATTGTAAGTGCGATATTCGAAGCAAACCAAATGCCAGGGAAATAGTTTGGCCATGTCTAGCAACTAACAAAACAAGGATTTATATTTACCTTACCCTGGGCATAACACCATACTATACAAGGGTTTATGGTTCTGTGAAAAGCCCACTTAAGCAAACCAAACATTGTTTAAAGACACTCCAGTCCATTGTAAGTTTCTTCTTTTTTTGCGATTTTCCAGGCTCTGCAAACTTTTTCTTCTTAAATAACTAAAATATAAAGAGCTGCAGAAGAGCTGATATTACAGGTATTTTCTTACCTTGTCCATAAAAAGCTCTTTTGTGTCCCTTAATTGACCAAGAGAAAGCTTGAACTGTGTGCTTTGTTGTAAAAGTCCAAACAGGTAATTATTTGGCAAACGGTTAGCTCTCTAAAAGTCTACGTATACACTAGAACAAAATGTAATACGTTGCAACTTGCTAAGTCTGTGATGGCTCCATTGGTTTTCTTTTATTTTCTGTATTTTTTCCTGGTGGTCCTGGAAGTAACACATATTCTATCTTAGCCTGAAATCACAATTCCCGACTATGGATGGAAGTTTATTGTAAGTAAAATAGCCATAGACTGTAACAAGCTCGACAACACAGTTTAAAACTTTGATATGTTAGGAGCAATCACCCTTATTCAAGACTCCTGTTATGACCAGTGGCCCTGTTGCCATATGTCACAGTGTAACACAGTTTCAATGTAGGTGCTTAAAATCCAATGTACAGATGTTCTAGAGGTACCTTTTAACAATTTAACCCCAACAAGAATGCTTCTTCTTTCTGTTGTATATTTCATCCTCCCAAAGGTTTTCTACAGCTCCCTCAATACTACTTTAATACAAGATAATAATAACACTATAATAATAATAATAATAATAATACTAATAAAAAAACATATCATGCCTTGTGTTTTTTACTTTGTTACAGGGACACTGTCATGGTGGAACCAGGCTAGAAGGCCTTGTTTCCACTACCGCGGAAGCCCGCGGTTGACTACAGGGCGGACGAAACTGCGCCCATGTAGTTTAATGGGCTAGTCCCCGGCTAGTGACCGCGGCCATAGAGGTGAATGGCCCCAGCTAACAACCGCATAAGATGCGGTTCTTAGCGGGGGCGAATCTAAGCGGCTGCAATCGTGCGGCCGGTGGCCGCACAAGTGAAAACCAGCCCTAAATGATGCTTTCATAATTACAAACTTAGATTGTGGCTTTTATGTTTGCCTGAAGTTAAGCTTTTAACAGTGTGAGAAACAACTATAATTTAAAGGTTGTCCTCCTTTGGCTATGTGCTTTAAAGGCTTTATAATGGTACTTACAACGCTGTAAATAAAATAAAACAATAAAACTCTGGAACAATAACCAATTAAATACAGGACAAATACATTTACAGTTGCAGTAATAAGTATGTACTTTGATAAACTACCCTACTGACTCCATTTCAGATAGAAGAACAAAAACATAAACAAAGAATCAGACAATGAAATCAGACAAAAGGGGCCCCATAGGTGACAAGCGTCGACCTTTATGAGATATTTATTGCAAATTAAATTACTATGCTGGGAACTTCTAAAATAAAAAAAAGTATGTTCCACCATGTTTTAATCCATTCTATTTTTATTCGAAATAAGGAACAAGATCATTATTTATTATATTGTCTATTGTGGGGTTGTACTTAAGTATGAGTATAAGTAAGTATAAGTCCTTCTTAAGTCAGATGGCTGTAACTCTGGGATTGTATTTTGCTTCTATATAAACTATGAAATATTTCTATGGCCAATGATTTTTATTAGTTTATAAAGTTGCATCCTCAAGGTCTATGATTTAGTCCTGGTTTTACTACTTAGTCACTAACCTTGCTACGCACATGGGATGGAAACTTAAGATTGCTTATCCTGGGTCAGAGGAGCCAGGACATAAACTGCAACCCTTGATATTGTACATTCACAATCAGGTCATCAGTGTCAGGACCTGTATTTTTAACTATACAAATATTTTTTTAAATGTGCCAGCCCTGACTATTTGTCTGCAAACATAAATTTTCACATATTTGTGTATTCAGTCATTGATTATCTTATTGTTTTTCACAAAAGGAATAAATACCTCTTACCAGGATTGAAATATTGCAAGATTTCTGACAGAAGCTAATTAGTACTTATGAAAGGACCTTGAGGCCCACAAGCAACAGACAGAAGCAAAAGTCACATGCAATGTTCTTCATTGCAAACACATAGGACTCTGCATGGCTTAGATAAATTGGCTTATTACTGCAAGGAAAAAAATAAAAACTGAAATCGAGAAACCATTAATATATTTTGCACCACAAATATCAAGGCTATGGCTGGACATCAACTGCACATGAAATATGTTATTTCCTCTGCTGATAGTATATGATAATGTCACTTACAAAGGAATAAAGGAATGACTGCTAGGACCTCTTCATAATTGTCTGTTCTGGTGCATTCACACATTCTAATTAACATATGCAAAATTATGAAAATGCATTACCATAACACACATATAGAACACGTTTAAAAGAGCCTTCAACAAATTCCTATCAATGTGCCACTTCACTTTTTAGATGGAGAGATATTTTTTTATTAATTTCAGCTCCACCCTTATGGCTTATACCAATGGTCAATGGGATAAATAAAATGCAACAGTAGAATGGAAACTGTATGAAGACTAGATTGACTTTAAACTAGGCCAATCAAATTCTGTTTTTGCTTGAGTTTGAATTACGATTTGCAGCACAGCAAATGCACAGCAATTGAGTGTGTATAGGTGTTTATTTTTGTTCCTGTCATGCATACCTTTTGTACTAGTTTTAGAATGATCTGAGCACCTGCCATTGTTAATTTGAAGAAGTCTTCAAACACATTTTTTCTAAGCCTTACCCAGGAATTTAGCAGTGACACAATGTTGATGCTACTGAGAGTTCCCAACAGCAAAAAGAAACATCATTTGTGGTTGCACATTTGAATGCTTAAGGGGAATGTAGCTATATTAACAACACTTACCATTTATGACAGAATATAATGTATGTTTCATACATTAAATTACTATTAGCTTCTAATCCCAGGCAAGCCGGTCATCAAGGCGAGAGTTATAGGTGGGGGAAAGCTGTCAGAGGCTGCCTCTGATAGCTTCCCCACCTCCTGGTCCAGCTCTAAGCCAGTGTATGTGAGCGGGAGGCTGGAGCTCTGCTCACATACATAGGCAGCGAGTGGGTGGGCAGCGTGAGTTAAGCTCATACACGCTCTGCAGAGGAAAAGGTAAACCAGCAGCTGAATATATGAAGAGACGGAAACTCACATTGATCACTACTGGTGACAACCCCATCTGAGCCACCTCCTTACAAAACAACCACTCGACGTTTACCATGCACATAGGACAGGATATGTGAATGCTTATACTGGTCCTTCTGACAGGAGATAAATATATTACTCTTTCTACAAATGGACGCAATTCAAAACGCTGACTGGCGTGTCTGTGAAGATACTCCTAGGCCATCCCATTTCTAAGTGTCCATCTCAACAATATGCCTCAGGTAGTGGCATTAAAATGGTACAGCTCTGAGACCCCCTTGCCCCTCACTTATCGAACCCTGGGAGGAACTTATCAGTGTCACTGCTGGGCGTCCTAGAAATGGCCCTCAGTGTTTGTGTAATACCATGAATTTAGAGAGACCACAGAGCTGTAAATGAAAGGATATAATTTCCCATGATCCTACATACACTGAAAGTATCTACCATACTTTTCGGACTATAAGACGGGAGAAGAGTGGGGGAAGGAACAGCTGCAGAGAGCCTCTGTTCTCCTCTGCCGATCTTGCTGTTACCATGCCATGAAAGCTGCGAGTGATTGCAGTTTCCACGGACAGGAGAGAAGTATAGATGCCAGTTCACCTATCCCTCTCTACATTGCCTATGCCAGCAGGGCACTGAGCTCTGCTGCCATAGGCAGTTATACAGTACAGATGGGAGAGCCGGACACCAGTCGGCATCTCTCCTCTAGCTCCCCAGCTAATCTCTGTGCTGGGAGAGCTGGCGGGAAGCCAAGGCGCGGCGGGGGTCGCGCATTCAGACCATAAGACGCTGGCACCTTTTCCCCCTAATTTTGGGGGTGAAAAAGTGTGTCTTATGGTCCGAAAAATACAGTATACCATTTTTAAATATCATAATGTTAATGAGACATTTATTAGACTTTACATGTTGTATACCATGGAGCAATTGGCTATTGCTTGTTCTGACTAGAACAAAACATTGGAGTATTTTTCATATTGACTAACATGCATTAAATATTTAACAATTGTACCAAAGTGAATTGTGAGAATTTTGATTGAAAATACTGTTTGGTATGGTCATCGTTGTTTGCTACAAGATGAAATGGAATGTTGGTATTCTTTCATGGTCTTATTTACAATTAAAATCATATCAAAGAATGGAATTTAAGCTGGCAATACAGCTTTAGATCTTTCTGTCAGATATCCTTTAGATCTACCAACAACTATGTAGTATAGGATCCTCTGCGATTAAACACAGGTAGACTTGATTGTTTAGAAAGGCCCTAATATTACATGGTTTTGGTAAAACAAAATTAGATATAAAGGAAATCTGAAAGGGAAATCTAAAGGTATATCACCGGCTTAACATGTGACATGTACTTTTAACAACTTTCTAGATAATCCAAATCCAAATGTCCCATTGTATCTTGATGTAAAAGTATATCATTCAAAAGAAGGATCTTACATTATGTTCTTTCGTTATGTTATGTTTTCCAGTGTAAATGGGTTATTTAAAATTTTAAACATTTTTTAAAATTCTTTCATGTTTATAAAACTAAGTATGCTCCATGATTGAATAGCTTTTAGCAGCAAAATTTTAAGTAAAACTTCACCCCTCCACCACCATATTTGGCAATTGGTATGACATGGTTTCCCCCAATATGGTGCTGTGCTTCTCTAAACACAATCATTTTGGTGCTGTCTGGCCAAAGGAAATTGTTCCAGAAATGTTGTGGCTTCTTAAAATGTAATTTTACAAACCTTAGCTAAGCTTGGATAAGTCTTGTACATTTGTATTTACAATGAAGGTTATAGGACAGACAAATTGCATATAATGATAGACATTGTCATGAATATTTTCATAAATATAAAGTTTTGTATGTGTGTTCAAGGCAAACAATAAAAATGCACAAATACTTTAACAACATGCTTGAGAAAGGTACCTTAAACTTCATGCAATTTTATCAATTTGTATTTGGGTTAGTGTATTTTGCCTCATTGTACTGTCAATGTAACACAAAGCTTACATAAAAAAAGAACTAAAATATAATACAAGTGTGGGTTTATATGCACTCTATAACAGATTCATCTTCAGCAAAATTGAATTTGCTCAGTTTCTAAGGGTTGCTGCACATAGAAAACCATCATCCCTTTCTGCATTGCGATATTGAGCAAGATATGTGCCCTATACATTATACATTTATTTCACATGTAACCACAAGACCACAGTGTTTGCTCAAGCTGCTAACACTCATATATCATCCACCAATTCATTCATTATACTTGACAGGTACAGAAATTATGTAGAAGAAGAAGGGGCGGCTCATAAAACACAACCATTCACATGGAAGGAAAACAACAGCAGCTGGTATAAGCAAACCAAGATTATATCTTTAATTAAAGGGAATATAAAGGGAACAAAAATCTAGTCACTGCTCATTATATTAATATCAAGTATTTGTCCATATCAAGTGGACCTAAACTCACACATAACACTTTTATATGTAAAAGAGAGAATTTAGAAATGCAAATCATACCTACTTTTACTTCAGAACAGCTCATGCTAAGATGGCTGCCTCTGAGACACAGTGAAGAAGACTCACGAGAGTAATGCGTGATATAGAGGTATCAAATTTTAATTCTGTTTTAAAATAAAGATTTGAAGTGAATCTAGCAGAAATTCTTCAAACAACCAATTTTAATAGACACATTTTTGGGTTGCAGAGCAGATGTGTATATAGTTGGGCATGTTGGTAAATCAACTGTTGAGTTATCTGTGCTGACTAAGTAGAGCTGAATAATGACCGCTTTCTATCTGCATTCAATACAATTAAACTGTTGAATTTCACTGTTATCAGAATTTGTCCTGGAAGAATAAAGCTAGGCACACACGGGTAGATTTGTAAAACGATTTGAGTACAATCAATCAACATGCACGGTCACTGTGATTGATTGTACTCTAATCTGCTTTCAATCCTCCCTGTGTGTGCTTTTTAACTCGATTGAACGGGGTTCCAACATGTTGGAAAACCCCGTTCAATCTCCAATACTTTGCATTGGCCGTTTGCTGTCAGTGAAGGTCAGCACTTGTACGGGGAGAGAGGCTGGATGGATTTCTGCCTAGCTTCTAGCGTGTTCAGATTCACACGCTGGAAGCTGGGTAGAACTCTACTACCGAGAGGTCCCCATTGAACGGGAATCGATGTGCCCATGTGGTGCACATTGATTTCCGTTGAATTGATCCCCGATCAATCACAGCGGGGTGACGTCAACACGCTGTGATTGATCGGGGGTCGATTGCACAGGAATTTACCAGTGTATTGCTAGCTTTAGAATGAGCTAGGACAAAGCAAAGACTGAAGATGCATCTGGCTTGGGTGTCTGGGTGGGTTGGCTCAACTGACAAGGGACCCTTTACTGTCTTTGGTTCATCAGCTATCTCCTGGTAACTAGTTCAAAATACCCTGCAAGCTCCCACCTAATGGTGTGTTGTTTTGTAAAATTTACATCCATGCGGAAAAATTTGGCTCATTGTTGTCATATACTATATTTATGGTTATGTTCTGGTTCTAGAGTATTCAAACCTGAGTGTTCAGTTGAAAGTGGGACAGTACTGTTGATCACATCACCTGTTGTTCTTTACACCCCTTCTACATGATGTTGATCATGTGACGTAGATTGGTCATACTACATGAACACTATCATGTGCATTATTAAGTGAATGGGATCACCTATAAAAAAAAAGTCTAAACTATTTAGACATTTAAAAAAAAGCCTTAAAGCTGATATTGACTTGCTACAAGTCATCAGTAGGACCTATGAAGGAGCTACAAATCTGATATCCTTATCAAAACAATAATCCTGTGTAGGAGTGTCGCTTTCAATGTCCATGATTGTTAAGGTGGTCGCTAAGCTTATTTAACTCTGCAACAACTAGGGTTGAGTATTTTTTGCGAATACCACATGTGACCATTCATTGTTAAGGTAATTGTGATATGATATATTAGTAGAATATTAGCGAAATATCACAAATTCGAATACTGCCTATTCTGATCATCACTAGTAATGACTACAATTTTATATGTCTTCGATGCAAATGCCCCTAGGATTTTATAATGACTTATCCATCCATCCATCCACCTAGTGGTAGGGGTGATTTGTTCAGGATTTTTTTTCTCTAGTGAAAAGTATGTTTATAGGGCCTGTTACCACATTATTTAGTTTTAGTTTTTATTAAGGTCACTTAACGCATGCATAGTTTTATTGCTTACCATGAATGTAGAATCTGAATTGCCTCTTTAATGTTTAAATACAAATTTTATATATATTACCTTAGACAGCTCATATGAATTTCCCCATTGCACATTTTGTTGCATATTATTTTATATTACATTTCTATTTTTCTGTGATGTGTAGTTCTGTGTGTTGTGTTATCATGTTTACTGTATGCTCAGCAGTAATCAGAACAGCCAATCCCCTACATATAAATTATAATAAGAATCATTTTTGCTTTTGACACAATTTTAACATTACGTCTCATGTTTATATGGAAGGCTAGAAGCCTTGACAGCTCTATTCCATGACAAATCATTACCCTTCGCACCAATTTGCTTGGCTTGTACCTAACTTTTTAGGGCACATCTATAACAATAAATGGCACTCACAGAACTACATACATCAGTGTTGCTGGAGCAATAAGATTTATAGATTCTGATTCTTTGTAAGTCTCTGGATAGCCCTCATGTCCCAGAAATTTAATTCACCAAGCAGCCATACAAGGCTTCTCTTTTTCCCCTAAGTGATAAATAGACGCTAAGCCGTTTTACTAACTATTCTATTGGGTAAGATGATGAAGACAGACACAGTGGCTTCCATTCCACCAAAGCAGCGCATCGTTTTTTGATGAATTATAGATAGCGAGCCGCCACCAGGAAAGTTTATGAGTTGGCAAAACAAGAGGAACAATGTGAAGACGGATGATTAAAGGGACTCCCGTGTCTTTCTGCACTGCCTGGAACAAGTTGCTATGCTCTGATTTAACCATTTGGGAAACACTTGTTTAAAATGGATTTAGAGCATGTGAATAAAATGGAATTGAAACTTTTACAGATGTATTCTGGGAAGAGCTGCTGCTTTTTTATCAGATAAATGGAGGTTGGTGTGTTGGTTTTGTTTTCATTATTATTAACCACCCTAGCGTTGTGGACGGCAGCACCTCGTCCAGCACTTCAACTGGTACT
>CM070037.1:69438439-69456063 GCA_036250615.1 Ptychadena robeensis
TTTTCATAGGTTTTGCAATCAGCTCACAAAATCACCTAGTTGAAAAGTTTTACCATCTCTAACAACCACCAACCAATGGAAACGCCATAGCAATGGGGTCACACTGATATACACTTAGTAACATTACTCTACTCTACTCTACTATTTCTCTTAACTTCCTTAACTGTAAATCTAGCCAATTCCTGATTGTATTTAGTGTTGATCACTAATATTTTAATTGCAAACTTTTATTCCGAATATTGACACCTTGAGAATTCATGAAGATATAGTGCTACATTATCGTAATTGCGAATATTCAAGATTTTTTTTACCTGGAACTACTGTGCATTGCATTTACAACATAAGCATGTACAAGTGCCAATTTGTGCAATGAAAGTAATCTGTGAAAAGAAAACATGCATTGCATTCACAATATTCACATGTACAAGTGCCAATTTGTGCAATGAAGGTGCCGTATTTTTCGCCATATAAGACGCACCCAGTTTTTAGGGCAGGAAAACCAGAAAAAAATGTATAAGTTTTTACATCAATTGGGTTAATGCAATATTTTCAGTGAATGCAATATCCAATTCAGCCAGCAGGTGTCACTAGCAGCAGTAAACTCTCAGCTGAACACACGTCATCTCTACACTGGAGGAGGAGGGGGGCCGGGCTGTCACTTCTCTCACTGTGCTGTGTCAGTGGGGAGTGATTGCTGTTCCCACGGACAGAAGAAAAAAGGTAGATGCAAGTTCATCTATACTTTTCTCTTAATTTCCTATGCCAGTTCAGGGCTGGCATAGAAAATTCTACAGTTCATATGTGAGAGTTGCCATTAGCTGGCATCTCACATCTGACAGCTTCTCCAGCTCCCCCAGCTAATCTCTGTGCCGGGAGAGCTGGCGGGCAGCCAAGGTGTGACCACCGGTGGCCGAGTGGCCCCGGGGGTCGCGCATTCGGCGTATAAGATGCAGGCACTTTTTATCCCCAATTTTGGGGGTGAAAAAGTGCATCTAATATGCCGAAAAATACAGTAATAATAAATGGAGATCACAAATTTATTGCAAATATTAGGTAAAATATTTGTAATATTTAGTAAATACAAATGTTGCCTATGCTGCTCACCACTAATTGTATTCTTCACTCTATCCACAGAATATTGCTGTCTGTCCCCATGTTCTATCGGTGTATTTTTTTAATTTTTTAATTTATTTATTTGAAGTTTATCAAAATAAATTACTAAAGAAAATTATTATAACAATAGAAAAGTTGTAATTGTAGCACCTTCTTTTCTATGCAAAAACTATGTAACTTTTTTTTGGCTGAAGTGAGGCTGTCTTTATATCTTCATAAACATCTGCCATCAGTACACCTCCCTCTAAAATGTACAAGCCTCTAGATTCACTAATACAGCTGGAATTAGGCCTTCTCTCGCTTTCGTAGATCATCATGTGTTAGTTTCAGCAAAGACAGTTTTGTTCGGCTCATCAAAAGCTGGCACAAAAATCTATAATATTTCAAAAGATGAATAGATACTGCCTTCTAAAAGTTAGGACATGCTGTGATTACTCATAATACTCTAATGGCCTTGTTTATTACTTCCTGTGTCTTTATTCTAAGATGAATCATTTGGCAAATTGTATGCTGCCGAAAATGTAATGGCATGATGTGTAAGTATATTCTTTCATTTAAAAAATGTCATTACTAAAGTGTCAGTAAACCTAAAATCTATTTTTTTATTACAGACTACCAAATAGATTTTTCCTCTTCGTTTGCTGTAAAACCTTGTCAGTTATTTGAAATTCCTTATCCTGGTGGCAACAGTCTGCAGGTTGATCTTCCTCCTACAGAGTTGCCACTTGCCACCCACCTACACATTCTCCCATTTAATCATGTTATCATGCTTATGCACTTCATCTCAATATATTTACATGGGAATGGAAAGAGGTATCTAGATTGTTTTACTGTTATTTTAAGCAATGATATGACAAGTGATCTAGCATAACATTAACCATCTTGTTAAACTTAATTTAATTTAAAAGCTGAAGAGTGTTGTACTGTGTTACCTATCAATTAAGGCAAAATATTTGCCCTTGATATCCCTTATGAAGTTATAAAGCTTTTTTACACTAAATCAAGAGATGATAGATAAAATTAGTCATAACATTTTGATAAATTTATTTGGGAGTTAATTGTAAAGCCCCTGAAAAAGATATCACCCAAATTGTTGGGGAGAAGGCGTATGGGAACAACAAGGTTTTTCTTTGTGGCTAATGCTAGCCATACACATGCCGATAAGCGGCCGATTTTTAATCTGACCGACGGGCGTGCGTGCTCGCGCCGTCGGTCAGGTTAAAAATCGGCCGCAAATCGGCATGTGCCCACAGATCCCTGTCACCCCACTTCTCGGCCGGCCAGAGAACGGACATGTCCGATCTTCTCTGGCCGATGGGAGCCAATAAAAGCCGATGCCATAAGCTGCAATGAAGCAGCGTCTTCATTGCAGCTTATGGCCGGCACACAAAGGGTGCCCAGCCGATTGAAGGGGCCCCATAATGCAACGGGAGGCTAACGTGATGACGTCATCACGTTAGCCTCCCGGAAAGATATCGGGACTAGTCTGCCTGCACACATCGGCGTGTGTATGGCAGGCTTTAGCAGTGTTAATCTCCTGAACGTTTGCCCCCACTGTAGCTTGTAGAAAGTTTTCAAACTCACACCGGGCTTCAATCGGGGATATTAACCTATACCCAGCGAGCCTGCAAGGCTGGAAATTATCTTTTCCGGGTCCGTTTCTTCGGAGTCATCAATGCCACCATTGACCTCCATGCTATGAAGATGACACTGTTTTTTCAGCACACCCCTGCGTCATCGATGATGCTTTGTCCGATAAAACTATTCTAAATAAACAGGCTCATGTCGAGCCACAATTCCAGTGTTTCTTCCAGCTCTTGTTACCTGGAACTCACACACCACAGAGATTCAGCACAAATCTGCAAAAGAATGTTATAAAGGATATAGTGAAAGGAAAACATATCTTGTTAATGTTAGCAATGTACATTAAATTTTTCTCTATTTGAAAAAAACGTGGCTCTGAAATTAGAACTCTTCTTAACTAATTTCTTCGAATCTTTGATGAAGACATTAGCATTTTAACAAAATGAGGATCAAACTTTAAGCAGATTAATGGATTAATGGTATTGCCTGTACGAGTGAAAAAAAAGAACATTTTATCTCTTGTAAATACAATGAATTTATCATGCACGGTTGAAGTGTTCAGAAGTATCTTGTGTTTTTGCTGCTTAATAGATATTCTGGCGCTATCATAATGACATTAATTGACATCCCACATTATCTGAAACAGACAGTTTTTTGGCTGCTCTTCTTTTCCACATTTGCTTAGGGAGAGTATTTAGACCTACAATGTAGGTTTGATATAATACATGTAAGGTGGATATATGGATGCATCATCTGGATTGCTTCATCGGTGGTAAGGTATCTATGGGGACACCATGTGGCCCTTCCATTAAGTCCATCAATCCATTAGTCTTGCATTGTGGGACTTTGGAATAGTTGGCAGTATTCAAATCTGCCAATAAACCCCTGAGACGTTATTGTTGTAATGTCAGGATCAGGTACAGAGGGGGCGACCAGACAGGCAACATCTCTGAGATCCAGACAGAGGTGGTGGTGAAAATAACAGATTTAATGAAGACTTACAGGCAGTAACAAAACAGGTGCAAAAGGGTACAGGAGTGTCCAGGGTTCAGGTTCAGCGACAAGAAGCATGAAGCCAGGGAAAGCATGAAATCAAGACAGGAAAACAATGAACAGCAAGCGTGGTCTGGATGAAGCACACCTAATTAGCCCTAAAGCTCACGAGGCAGGTGTGAGCTCCACCCAGCCCACGCTTGCAGGGAGCCACCTGCTGGGACCAACCTATGGATGGGCAATCACAGTGCCACCAGCAGGCGGTGACCGGTACAGCCGGGGTCCTCACAGGTAATGTATAGTAGCAATCCGCTCCATATGGAATATAAGCAATGCCAACAAATAACTCCAACACACAAGAAATGTAATTTATTTATTCAAACAGTCCAAAAACAGAATTACATTCCAAAACATTTACATAACATAAAACATCATAGTGTATTGAAACATATTCATACATGTAGATTACATTATCTGAAAGGGGAAAATTGATCTCAACGTTATACTGATTTGTTTGGATTGGTTTCACAAAATAGTAGCTTCCTTGTTGCGAAACACAGTGAGACAAGACAGCAAAACAGTCTGTTAAGAGGATAACTCTCTCAAATTAAACTTTTGGATCTACTACTTGGGTCTACTTATCTACTTGAAATAACCAAAAATATTGAGTTGAAACTTACACTGAAATGAATTTTACAGTTGGAGTTGTCAAGTTGGATTTCACTCATTTTAATTACATAGGTTGTATAACACATAAACAAATAAAGTTTTTACTGCTTTATACTACTCTATTATGTCAACCCACCTTTGTTTGCCCCTTATAACATACTAAACCGCTAACTATTATATTTGAGTGCACTTGTTGCAATAGGTTTGTATGTACAGTATTAAGCAATTATGTGTTAGATCATCAATAAGTGTAATTTTAGCTCCCAGTAATACTCGTCACCAATATTGACCTGCTGTCAGTATTAAATGCTTTGGTTTCTGGCCCATCCAATCATTCTGCTCATTCCCAATACAATGTGTGATCACAGACAAATTCATCTTTAAGGAGCATCGACTGACATTTTAAGACATTTGCAAGGAGTCATTAATTAATATTTTTTTACCAGCACACTTTCTCTGCAATTATTCAGGATGGCACTGCTAAGGCTATCAATTAATTTAATTTTGAAACATCAAATTTGAGGGAATCAATAATGACAATGGTATGTGATACACTGAAAGAAATGGTTAAAGAGTAAAAGAGACAGCTTGGTAATGAAGATTGCACATTTTAATAATATTATTGCACCTTGCTATCTGAGGGCTAGCTAGAAACCAGTGACATGTGCAGATACTATGCGAACTGCAGGGCAGATTTCAATCTGCTAGACTGCTTTCAAGTTTCAGTCAAAGAACATCTCTTGGAGCTCCCAGGATGAGACCCCCCTGCGTGTAACACTTGAAGTTAGTAATGAATTACTATATTGAAGTATTCAGCTGTGCAGGTACACTGTTGAATGGTAGAACGTTTAATTTTTTTGTCTGCATCACTTTCTTATTTCTAGGACTTACATGAACCCTTCCTGGGCTTGGGTAAAGTTCTAGGAGACCTCTCTACTCATTCCATAGGGTAGGGGTAAAGATGTGGGAAGCCGCTTGTTAAAGGGAAACCCCTGTTTCTGAATGGGCTCCCATTTATGCTACCACAACACTGCGGCAAAATTGTGAGGAAGAGACCCCCTTACCTTAATGAGGGGTCTCTCACTCATTAAGGCATGGCATAGGGCATGGCATGGTATAGGGCCTTGTTGGACAGGGAAGGGGGTACCCCCTTTCCTGTCCTTCCAAGTCTGATAAAAGCATAATAAGTATACTAGACCCTGTGCTAAAAGGATGTGTCTTGTATGCTCTGAGGGGAATCCAAGTTTTTTTATGTAAATTAAATTATGCCATTAGGCATATAAAAAAAACACCATTACAAAAATATATATTTTTTTAGCCATTGGTTCCCATCTGGCACGGCACTGACCATGTGTTTGCACATTTTTTACAATTTATTATTGGTATTGTGTGCCCTGAGGCATTTCTGAAGTTTGCCTCATATTAAAGTCAATGTGGTTCACTGTGAACATGTGAACCATGGGTTTTTGTGGACATGTCCACAAACGCCCGAGACCGATGTTCGTCAATCTCTATTGTTGGATCCTCCTTTCTATTCTGGATCAAATATACAGTATTTTATCTATATTGACTGAAACTAAAGCATGCTTTAATTCACCTAACTTACTCCATGTCCCTCTCTGTCAAAAACAGTATTTCATCTATATTGACTGAAACTAATGCTCTAATAAACCTAACTTACTCCATATCCCTCGCTGTCAAAAAATAAATTAAAACCTTACCTAACATAGGTCTCTATTATTCCTTGTCGCTCCTCCCCTCAGATTAGAAACTGATGTGGATCAGACAGCCTAGCACAGAGACAGTTGGGAAGGACAAGTCATTGACATCATCACGTTTTATTTCACATTTGAAAACTATTATCTAATGGCCATACATGCTACTGCAGTTAATTAACCCCTAAAAACAGGCAGTCTTTTGAAAAAGAAAAATAGCCACAGTTGTAGCTCAAGAGCACAGCTAATAAGAATATTTATTAGAATTGTGTGTGATGGCTCAAATGCAAACAAAAATGTACAAAAAACAAAAAATTGCCTCCCATAATATAGCTGCAGTCTTTATCCGCCGTGGACCTGCAAATGGTTCTGGTGCTAAGATAAGAAAAGACCTGGTAGCCCTGATAGAAGAAACCTGGCATATGTTACCATTGAGGGATTCGAGAATTGAGCTTATTGTAAAAAAAACCCTTGTCTTCTTTGTCCATATCCCCTTACCTTACTTTTCATGTAAAAAACCCTTTACATACATCATATTTGTGTAGAGAACTTCGATAACTTCCACATGGAGAAACAGGGGGGTTCAAACCCTCTCCTCCATGGGGGTCATCTAGTGAATTTCCTCCTACATGAGTAGGAGCCTGGGGACTTTAAAGGTCAATCTCGAATAAAGTAAAAAGGTAACAATTTAATTCACAATAAATCAATAAAATTCAGTCCATCAAGATTCATAGTCTTTATACAAGGTAAAACAACAGAGGAAATTCCTCAGGATGCAGTGATCCAATTATGTGCTGCTGGTAGTGCGAGTATCTATACGAAGAGAGGACATAACCCCAGGTCCTTCACAGCAGATACAACAAGACCCCAACGTACGTTTCCTATACTGTCTTCTTCAGGGGGGTTTTGCGAAAGCAATGGGTTCAATCCTTTAGACGTAGAACATTAACGCATGCCAGCGGTTCTTGGCGTCGTGCCATGGTAAGGAGGAGGAACGGAGGGGATGTTGGGCATTCCCTTTCCAGAGGTAGGTGTACGTAGTGCAGTGAGCGGTTTGGCGTTTCATGAAGCCATGTAGCTAAGGTGAGTAGGTTTCCTCCTCGTGTTACCTTAAGCCACACATGGTTCAATTGACTGTACAATCAATGTTTAATTGATAAATTTTTTTAGTTGATTGATTGAATTGAAGCATGTCCACATGGTACGATCGTTGAAATTCGATTTAATTGTTATCATTTGCCTCGATCGAAATTTCGATCGGACCAGTTGCAATTTTGAGTGATTGTCCCCACTTCGTGTCCATTTTTTGTACTGTGTTTGACCCGTCAATGAGATTCGATTCATCAACTCGCATATGTAACTTCTGGGAGGAGGGAAATGCAATACGTCATTTAAACCAGGCAAGCGGCATTGTAATGGCTTGTGTGTCTGTTCCACGTGACAACACAAGCATGCAATGGCGATCTTGTGAATACATTCCCTATGTAATGTGTGTCCCCAGGGTCCTTTTGCCACGATATAATGTACGGATTAAATGCAAAAGATATGACCTATGGGTTTTGATCGCCGCGTGACCATCATTGGTCCCTTTTATCACTCTTTGACAATCGCTTTTTGAACTTACGTTTAAAAACGATTAAATTCACTCGAAGTCAGGCTTTGATTGCAATACTCAATGTTGGTGGTACGCGATTCATTACAATCGACAATACAATTGAATGATCGAAAAAACCGATCGAATGATGATCGATTTGATTCAATTTGAACCATGTTATGGCTAGCTCTTTACCGATTTGTATTATCAGTATCCAATGAGATTGTCACTCTGTAAGTTATTATATGATCTCACCAGGAACGAATCCAATTCTTCCATTCTTGCAACAGACCAATTCCCTTGGTCAGCAATGCAATTGCCACTTTTTTTAAGGGTCAGACAGCTGAAAATTCAAAGAGTTATATTTTAAAACAGTTTACTTACATGCACATGGGCCTGAATGTCAAAATCATCTTCCAGATTTTTCCTGAGTTGCGGGGAAAGAAAGTAAAAAACAAATACAATTTGAAAAATCAATTCTGGGGATTTACATTTATTACAATTGTGAAGCGAAGGGATGCTCCCTTGCACAATAATGATGCACTTATATAAAGCCCCGAGGTACGTTGTCTCAGTGTGCGGCTCCACATTTTCCTTATCTGCATGGCAATCATTCACCTCCAGTCTTTTCTATCGCTTTCCTGTTTATAATATAACACACCACATAAACAGATGCTGAAAATACTCTATTATGTTCATGAGCTTCATTACCATCTGACAATAATACTTTTGCCAAGCTGTTTCCTCTACCGCTAAACTTGCCAACTATTAATGAGAAGGGCTGCAGATAATTGTTTGGATGTGAAATGATAGTTAGGTAAAATGATGCTAACGTTTGTATGTTCCAGTAGGAAGCTAAAAGTGATATAAATATTAAACAGGATGTATAAGATTGAAGGCTACAAAATAATCTAAAAAAAATTTTAAAAGTATTAGACTGGGTTCGCAAACAGACACAAGCCTAAAAAGCCCCCATAGACAGGAGACTCCTCCATGCAACTTCTGTACTAACAACTTTTCTTCTACCAAAACCATGTAATAAGGGAGGACCTTTCTACACGTCCAATCACTGTTGTTATTTCTTCAGGGAGGGTCACTATACTACATAGTTGTTGTGTAAGTCTCATGAAAGTTGTATGGAGGAGTCTGCCGTCTATGGGGGCGCTTTAAAACTGTAAAAAGTTACTGTTTGAGATCTGGTCTATGGTGACTATCCTCAAACTATAAAATATAAAGCCCCCCCATACACCACATACAATTACCATGCAACTTCTGTACAACCAACTTTCTTCTACCAAAACCATGTGATATGAGGACCTTTCTACACCTTCCAATCAGTATGTATTCTATCAGGGAGGTCACTATACCACATAGTTGTTGGTAGGTCTCATGAAAGTTGTGTATGGAGAGTCTGCCGTCTATGGGGGGCTAACAGCAAAGACCCTAAAGCCCCCCATAGACAGGCAGACTCTCCATACAACTTTCATGAGGACTTACCAACAACTATGTAGTGAGAGTGACCTCCTGTAGAATACATAGTGATTGTGTGAGTGTAGAAAGTCCTCCTATTACATGGTTTGGTAGAAGAAAAGTTGGTTGTACAGAAGTTGCGGAGGAGTCTGCATGTCTATGTGGGCTTAAGAAGCTGAAAGTGCCAAATTATAGGTGGAACCATGAGAGTATTTTAAGCACACCTAAACTCGATTATATACTTTATGTCCCTCACTGGCAAACCCCCTTTTATTGGGATGATCTGTAAAAAGATTAAAACAAATCTTTGCCTACAATGAGATTTTCTGAATGTCCCTACTCACCCATACTCCCTGAAAGTTTTCTCACTCCATCAGTCACTCACTCGGTGGTCGATTGTTCAAAGAGCGAAGAGCACACCCCTAATGGTAAATTATTTCACACCGATTTGGGCCCCATAATGTTCAACAGTTAAAAGAGAGAATTGACTTCTCTGTTCTTTAGTAGCTGGAAGATAGGAAGGTAGATTCAGCCAAAAGTGTAGATCCTAGCACCAGTGATCGAAGGTGTCCACGCAGTTTGTTTAACCTCCCTAGCGCACTGCTGATGTACAGATTTCTGTACCCAAAGCGCACCATAGACTTTAACCAAATTTTTATTTTATGTTGTAGGCCTGTAACTAACCAAAATCTGTCCGTACAAGGGTTCAATAGACATCCCGACTATAATAATGTGTTAAAAAACGAACAATTATGTAAAAAAAAATTCAGTGATTTCAAAAGTCAGTGTGCATTACATTGTTATTCAAACTGAATAAAGCTTTCTAAGCAGAAAGCTGTATTCAGTCTGATTTTAAAAGCAGTTGAAAGCAGTAAGTTAAAACTAAAACCACTCTAAACAGACTGGTTGGAGTGTAAAAACTTACTGTTTTCTGATCAGCAGCTTTCAGATCGGCAGCATAGCATGTTCCTCTTCTCCCCGCGGACGGTGTGTCACATCACTACTTCCTGGACTCCGGGGGGGGGGGGGGGATTCTTCTCTCAGAAAAAAACAGTAAGTTTTCACACTCCTCTGTTTGGAAACTGTGACGAGCGATTGAATTGTGAAAACATGCGTTTCTTGTAATATCGGAAGTGTCGTCGCCCCCCCCCCGTCGCCCTCCGCCCCCCCCCCCCCCCCCCAAAGTCCAGGAAGTGTGACACTCCAGCTGGGGGAAGACGAGATTTCTGCAGGCAAGAGATTTCTCAGTCCAACCACTCTGAACACAGCTCCTAAACAGAATGCTGTGTTTAGAGTGGTTGAAAGTTAAAAATCATGCCACAGATCACTCTCTCTCTAATCCCCCCCCGGGGTCACGGACATAATGACGTGACACAGGGGAGGGGGGGGGTGGACAGGGATCTTCTCCTCTCCCGGAAGCCTGCAGCAGTGGACTGAAGCCACCGCAGACTCCGGATCAGGTAAGCCGGCGATGCAGGGAACCTCTCAGGGGCGGACGAACCCGTTCAGTTCACTTTTTGCACGTCCAAAGCGAATGATCTGGGTTCGTCTCAAGCGCTAGGGAGGTTAATGAATGATCGACCGAAAAAAATGTACATGTTCGATCAGAAAATTATTATTATTATATTCGATTTTTGATGGTTGATTAAGGTGGGCAGGCTTAGATTCCTGAACACCCAATCTATCAGATTGTTCGGCATGGTCGATCGTTTGGAATTCGAACAGAAAATGTATATGTCTATGGCCGACTTAATACAGTTCGGATATAGAAAGCAATCACTTTTCAAAATAAACCTACTAAGCTAATTTTCCTCATTGAAAACAATCTGGTAGCCATACATGTTGCTTCAGTTCATTAACCCCCAGATGACTTTTATACTTTTATAGAATTTAAACATGGCAACCATCACAAATGAGAGTAGAGCAGGCAGTTATATTGTTTTAAGGATTTACATGAGCACTTGAGGCACTGACAGCTCAGAAGAAAACAAAATTTGAATGTATTTATTCATTTTAACTTTTTTGACTTTAGTGCTTTAATATTACTTTGTCACTAAATTCAGGCATAAGAGACACAGGTAATAAAAGGAGCTTAAAATTACAGTGTAATTGGACTAAAAGCTTAGTGACCAAGTTGCTGAGAGAAGCATAAAGGGTAATATGCCGTTGTTTATGTTCTCGCAGTTTGGTAATCCTCCACAAGTATTTTTCTGTAATTCTGTATGAACCAATATGGTCATCACCAAGAAGTTTTAAGCTAGTTAAACTGTTCCTATTAGACTTTAAAAAACACAAACTCTGAATACAATCGGGTGTGTTGGTACATATAGATTTGAAAAGCCATAGTGACAATGCTCCTTCTCCTCCATAGAAACAGTGCAGTGAGCATTTGTTGAACAGTAAGTATGGTATTGACAATTTCACCTTATGATTCAATATATTGTAGAAGTTTGGCCTTCTCTACAATGTTTTATTATAATGATGCTTGCTGACATCCATTGTATTATTATCTGAACTTTGACTGGGCATTGCAACATATATTTTGTTTTCTATTTTTATCCATTTTGTTACAGAAACCAGTTTTTGCTTTATCTGTCCCAAAAATGACCTCACATTTGTGTACTTGTAGTGGCCCGAGAAACGGTCACTAAACTGTATATTTGCATTATGTATTATATGCTTAAAATGTGTGCTTATTACTTAGTGTGTCCCACTAAGGGTTACACAACAGCTCCCTGGAGTACCACAGCTTCCAGCCCTGGACCCAGAGTAAAAGTCTGTAACAAACACCCAGCCGATTAGTTTTAGTACCACGGGTGTGGCCCAGCAACCTAGATTCCCCATGTATGAACCCCATCCCTGCCTCCAGGTGATGGTGCCAAGCATGTAAATATCCCTAAATAAACTGTAAATAGCCCCTATTGGCTTGCCTGGACCTTCGTTTATTGGGATGCAAGCAGAACCTGGAAAGTGGATAAAGGACATCCAACCTTAAGAACCTGGTGCCATGAGTACTTGTACACTACATACTTGCACGGCACTACATACTTATATAGAAGGGTTTATGGCTGACTGTAATTGTAAGGCACATAGGTCCTTTGAGTGAAAATCAGAAGAGATGGTTTTGCAATTTAACAAAACACAGACTAAAGCCCCCCATACACGTTCTGATTTTTCGTACGTATTTTGCCCGACCGATCGGGTCGGGAGATTAATCAATCGGGAGATTAATCGGATTCGGAATTATTTACCCGACCGATCCCGATTTCTCAAAATCGTCCGAAAAATCGGTCGGGACCACTTCGGACCTGAAATTTTTGGTCGATCTACTGTTAATAAATAGGGTCAGGCTGATGGATCGGTGATAATTCGAATTCCGATTTTTCGTGCCAGCCAACCGACCAGCCATAACATTTTAGGTGAAAATCGGGTGACAGGATCGGACGAAAAATCGGTCGGGAGAATAATCGGAACGTGTATGGGGGGCTTAACTGACTTTGTGAGTGATTTGTGAAGACCCTGAACATAGTGACATCACCAAATATGTGGAAGTTTAAGGGGATACATTTTGTTTAAATAGTTTTATTCTAGCACAGTTTTGTGTTAATGAAGTTGATAGTCAAGTTGCAATTGTAACTCCACTTATTTGTGCTGGAGCAATACTTAAAAAATGTTTTTGGACCCTTGCATACATCTCCAACACTTTTGATCTAGTCAAAAAGCCATGAAAGTTGAACCCATCTCTAAAAACAAGCCCATATCATTATGCACCATCATGTATGTCAGTTGGTATGTCCTGGTATGATTTGTCAAATGTAATGTATTGTTTTCAAATATCCACTTTTGTCTTATCTGGATCCAAAGGACACCGTTTCAAAAGTTGTGTGCTTTGTTCATATGCAGTTTTGCAAGCCCTGTTACATACTGCCCTGCTTTGTTTAAAATGAAGAGGCATTTTTCCTGGCAAACAATCCATCCCTGCTTTCTAACTGTACTGTTAGGAAATCTTCATTTAACATTTTCATTGAACACTAAAGCGGACCTACCACGTTGTAGGTCACTTTCCACTATTGGCATCAGGCTGCCGATAGGTAAGGCAAACACTGCTCCAAAAAAAATCTCAAAGCAGGAGGGGCAAGTTTTCCGAGGTAGCCCCTCCCACGTTGTGATGTCACGCCTAGGCGCTTGTCAGAGCTGAAAGGGCTCTTGGGAAATCCATCCCATCTGTCTCTGCGGCTCCATCATGTTGTGCTCTTCCTATCCCGTGTGACGGCACTGTCACAGCCGATGGGCCGATGGACTGTGAAGCTGTCTGCAACTCCTCTCTTCTCTCTCTGTCAGGACAAGAAATCCTCCCTCCCACTTCTCCAGCTTGTCTCCGGGAAAAGGGGGGGGGTTCTTGTGTTGCGGAGCTGTCAAAGTGTTTGTCTGATAAGAAGAGCAGGGGGATGGAGGACACAGGAGCTGTGCCAGGGGCAGAGAAGGAACATGTAAAAATGAAGTCACATGGGAGGTGTTCTGTCAGTGAAGCTCCCCAAATCATCCTCTGTGTCCTCCACCATCACCTCCTATCTACCTAACCTCATCCTCAGCCTACCCGTGTGCCCCCCAAATCCATGTCAGCTCCAAATCACCTTCTTGCTGAACCCCTTCACCACCACTTATCATCTCAATCTACTGCTTCTCTTTGTGCTCCCCCTGTCTCATACAGTGTCATCTTTAACCTTTTGCTTCACTTTAAATTCCATCCCTCCCTGTCAGCTAGTGTCATCCCCATCCTTTGGCTTCCCTCCCATCTCCATCCCTCCCTGTCACCTAGTGTCATCCCATCCTTCTACTTCCCGTCAAATTTCATCCCTCCCTGTCACCTAGTGTCATCCCCATCCTTCTACTTCACGTCAAATTCCATCCCTCCCTGCTACCCAGTGTCATCCCCATCCTTCTTCTTCAAGTCAAATTCCATCCCTCCCTGTCACCTAGTGTCATCTCCATCCTTCTGCTTCACTTTAGTCTCCATCTCTCCTGTCTCAGTGTCATTCTTCAGCTACACTCCGGTCTCCTATGCAAATGCAACACACAAATGCAGCACATGGATCTCTGGAAGGACCAGAACTGTCCTCCCATACCAAACCCTTTGGGATTGGTACATATGTCTACAGGGGAGGGGCACCTTAGTACTGTCAAACTGAATGGGCGGAATTGGCTTCAGGTCGCCAGTTCTTAAGATGGTGCCTTAGGGAATAAGGAAGTAAAGATTGTAAGTACCTTTTTTTTTCTTTCTGTGTAGCAGTTTTCACAGATGTAAACTGCTGACAGGTGAGAATTATGTCAATGTAATGTATGTGGGGTTCTTTGAGTTTAAACCCGCTTTAAGTAAACATTGAACAATTTTTCTAAATTGTTTTATAACCCTTTACAGGCTGAAGGCCTGAAACAACTGTTTGTCTTAAATAACTACTGATATATTTTCTCCTTTATATTATGTTAAAACAAACCTGAATACTTCAGTCCTGCAACTGCCAAACCATCATTTTATCACATTTGTTGATAATACCTGACTACTAATTACAGTTTCCCTCTGGAAGTGGTAAGGGTGTATTTATTTTTTCTCTACCAGCTTCTGCATTTTTATTATAATTTATTAAATAAACAACTTAATGTGTTGTTTTTCTTTTGCATTTACTTAAATTTGAGCCTTTCTAAGGACCTGATAATTTCATTCTGGTAAGTGAAACCTTAGAAATGAAGGATGATGTACTTACTTCTTCCTATAACTATATCACATTTGTGTTATTGAATTTAGATATTCCTATTGTTGGAAGGCATTCTTTCTTATTAACATTAGAATGCTTGTACTTGCATTGCTTGTTTTGAAAGCTCTTAAACCAAGTTTTATCCTTACTGTGGCGCCTTATCTGCAATATACAATAAAGGGCCCTATAAGTCACCGTTAGGTAATTTAGGTGTCTGCATTAGCAGCGTGTGCTACGTCCATACAGTCCATTGACATGATTTGCAGCCTGCTTAATTAATAATCCAAACTGCTAAGCTGTTACCTGGTCTGGTCAAACGCAGTGAATTTATTCAATGAGATTTATTAATCTGCGCTGGAATATGCAGGCAGGCGGATTCTGCAAGACATTCAATTACAGAAGCAATAAGCCCTGGAATCAATTATGCCAAGAGGCCCCGTTCAATGTACAAAAGGAAAGTAGAATCATAAAAAATTAACAAACCAACGCAATTAAAAAATCGTTCATTAGCGCCCAAGCCGTCAATTAGTCACTGCCTTGCGTTGCTTTAAATAATGCAAAGGTTTATCTTTTCACACCCCTTCATTTGTAAACGGGGAGAATGTGTTTGTTGAAGGAGAAAAAAAGGAAGTTATTTGCAATTAATTACATGCTTCAAAGATGTGCAGCCATTGTTTGTTCTCTCATGAGCAGATATAGTTAAGGGGTTTATAAAACTTGTTCCTTGGTTGGCTGCTTTGAGGTTGCTTGGGGCATGTGCTACTTTTTTTTTAAACTTGGTTTGTAGCTGTCACAATGAGTTGAGTGCATTTACACAGACTGTATACAATCCTAGTACCCAACCCAGGAACCTTAATTTCAGCCCTTGGGGGAGTTTGTAAGCTCTTTCCATTTTTAGGTCTAATAAACTTTTTGGCGAGTAGGTCTTTTCATGCAACTTTTAGGGCAATATACACAAAATAAGCAAACCCTTTAAATGCAGTATAATGCTTAGGGGATGACTTACAGCTGTAAATGGATGTTGTTACATAGCACTTTAGCTTTTTTGGATAGACAGTATGTTTCCATCATGTGTAGGTCACAATTTAATTATAGGATAAAAGTCAGAAAGGTTATTTATTGAAATATATGTTTTTGCTCTTGGTTATGTACACAGATTTGTTTTACAATCCATTAGTCTTTTATAGATGAGAAAGAAAAGATGTTTTATCTGAAAGACTACAAAGATTTTTGATGGAACACAGAAATAGTTTACGCACACTTAAAACATTTTAACAGAAAAACCAAACATTGAACATTTTACTGAAAAAAATACCTTTACAATGTATGGATTACTGTTCCACACAAATGGATGCCTGATACATTCTGCAAAGCCCTTAAACAAAGCTCTATCTAAAAATATACAAGGATCAGAGAGATCTGTGCAAACATGTACCAAGTAAAAATAATTGTGTGTATTTTTCCTATGCCAAAGGTAATCGATAGACAGGAAATTTAAAGTTTTACAGCATTAAGTTGTTAGTTGTATAAAAATTGGGTTGCATTTTCACAGTGCCTATAGCAGTTGTGCGCAGTTTTTATATTTTTTTATATTTTTTGAACATGGGTGGATATTTTTTTTTTTAAGCAATATATCTTTATTAGCGTTTTCAACAAATATAACAACAACAACAAAAAGCCACATAGGCTATGGATATTATTTACAGTCGCAAGCATGTGCAAGGGAGTTCTTAACTCATTGCTGATCATTCCATGGTTCGTTTTTATTAAATGTGAAGCATGTCAGACATCAAGCAATAGAGATTCTCACTTTTCATATACTCCCCCTGCTGAGCCGAATGCTCTTAGTATTTGCTTCACAAAAGATGCCTTAGTTCTTGGTAGAAAACCCTTGTTGGCAATTACAGAGGTCAGATGTTTCTTCTAGTTAACTACCAGGTTTGCACACATCTCAGGAGGGATTTTGTCCCAATGCTCTTTGCAAATCCTCTCCAGGTTATTTTTTTGTGCACATTGCAATGGCAGTATAGGGCAAGCATGTGCTTCTGGGCAAAATAGTGGAAGCTGGGTACCTACATTTTTTGTGTACTTATAACAAGACGTAGAGAGAGTTGTATCCACCAGATGGAAGGGCTTCAGATGGACTGGCAGAAGTCTGGTGAAGCCACTGTCAGCCAAAGTGAAAGGGGGTGATTGGATTACAAATTCTTCTTTTGTCCATGGAGCTATGAAAGAGATTATTGCCTGGTGAAGATTTTTTCCTGAACATCATCTAGCCTTTGCTTGACCACTTTCTTTTGGATCCATGCCATGTCTCCACTGAGGCTGCAGAGTAAAGGAGGCCATACACAGCTTGATATTTCTGTTAGATCTACCAAAAAATATATCAGTTGACGTAGATCGAATGGGAATTGATTCCTGCCCATCAGGTACAATCGACCAAAAGTGATATCCAACAGAAAATCGAAAAGTGATCGAACGTGTTAGTATATTTTCATTGATCGTACAAGTATGTGACAAGTTTTATATGTATTTCGATTGATTGTATCCGATGGTACTTTGAAACATGCGCATCAAATTTCAGAGAAGCAATTGATCGGTTGGGAATCGATCACACTGTGTGGTGGTACATTAATTGATGTTCGAATGATTTGTGTATCTACCTGTGTATGGGTACTTTAACCTCCCTAGCGCACTGCATAGGTACAGATTTCTGTACCAAAAGCGCACCAT
>CM070037.1:69456163-69489399 GCA_036250615.1 Ptychadena robeensis
TTCAGCATGTCAGCACTGGACGAGCTGGACTCGTCACAACCGCTAGGGAGGTTAAGCAGAAGAATCTTGTTAAGGATGAGGCATGGAAGAGACTCAATTGTGTATCCACAATTGTGGCACCCTAATGATTAATTTTCTGTAGGGAGAGACTTCAGAATTATAAATTCTATCAAAAACAAAGGTACATAAACAGAAGAAAGGACCACTTTGCCCCGTAGGCCTGGGAATAGAACCAACTGCCTGTGGTTGTGGAGCACTGCTGACAAAACTATTAAGAGAATGGCTGCTCCTTATGGTCCCTATGGTCCTGTGAAAGCTGATCCTTTATGCTGTCATGGTGGAGAACCAATCCACATCCTAGTGTGTGGCTGGAGTGATGAAGCAAGATACTTCTCATCTTCGTTTTACGTTCCCTGATTCCTGCTGAATAATATGCCAGAATTAGTTATGAGCCGCATAGGCAATATTCGTATTCACAAAATATCGCACATTTTTCACCTAATATTAACAATAAATTCATACATTCGAGAATTCCTGATCTCCAGTCCTTATTACCTTCATTGTGCAAATCGGCACTTGTACATGAGTGTAGATATTCGCAATAAAAATGTGTGATTAAAATGATCGTGGTCAACACTAACTACAGGACAGGAATCACTTTGTTAGAATGTGCATCTTTTCCCTTAAGATAATGGTTAAAAAAAATTAATGGAACTCATATTACATCATTTTCTTCTCCTCTGAGTATTTGCCCTTTTATTACAAGTCATGTTATTGTGGGTTAAAAACTTCCTTCAAATTCTGTCCTCCTAAAAATGAAAAATGGGTTCTGGACTCAGGTGCATGAAATGACAGTAAAAGGCGTTTTAGTGACTTCGACAGCGATACACATCTGGGGTGAGCCGTGCAATTATTTTCCATTTTATTACCACTATGACTTCTTCGAACAGCAAATAGACTTAGCAGACATGTAGAGATAAGCATATTGAGCATTATGGTGTTGTGTTGTTTTGACATTTATTTGCTGCCAGGACAAGATTGTACACCTGTTTCCCTAGTTATTTATTTATTTGATATAGTGCAATATCAATACTCAAAACTAAATATACAAAGACATTTGACTTATGAGCCCTATAGATGTGTGCATTTCTCTCTTTTACCACAAAATGGTACAAGCTGCAGGAACTGTTATAAGACAAGGAAGCTTCAAGAGCAGGTCAAGCGCAGAGAGATAATATGATTAGTTTGGTTTATTTGTTAATTTTATGGGCTATTGTGTACTGCCCCTCTGTGAGATGAGTGCAAAGACACGTATCGGGGGGGGGGGGGGGGGGGGGGGGGGGGGGGGGGGGGGTGAACCAAGGGTCAGGGTCCGGTGTCTTCCAGAACCTTCCTCTGTCTGGCCCCTCATGCAGCCTGTTGCTCCCTGCTTATCAGGGAGACCACTAGGAATGGGTACTCACTGTTGCCTCGTGGCCCGACTTTTCTGTCTTCCATTACAGCTGTACCCCATTTCATTTGTGGGGTCAACTAGGAAAACCTTTAACCATCACCTTGGAACCGGGCCTGAAACGTCTCTTTGCACTAGCACCTCCATCATCCCTTTAGGCAGGCCCCATCATAGGGTCTTCCACACTCAAGTCAATTTGCTCACTGCTAGAATGAGGTAAGAACTGGTATTATTGATGTTCCTCAGGTACAGTTCGTCAGTTTTGTGCCAGCCATGGAAGATGTCGTTGCCTCACAGTCTCTGGCCTACCCACCTCAGGGCTAGGGCCCCCTTGCCCTAAATGGGGACAAGGGGGATGTCTGTAATCCCATATCGGTTATGATCTGGGTATCTGGTTCCGCAGACATGAACTGTTCCCTTCCCACAAGAACCAACAGTGCACCTGTCTGCTTTCCACCCATAACTGGAATTTTGAATTATTATATTTGACTAGGCACTCTCACATGGCTTGTCACAGTTACATCATCACCTTATTAAAGGCATATTCATTAATATTCACATTAACTCTGAGACACCTTCCATACATGACAAAAGCCGTTCTCGTACACTTTCATAAAGCTGCCACTATTACTTTTACTAACCATTCATATAAGGAATTCCATTACTTCAATTTAAAACAAAACCATAAAAAGGTTCACCTGCAGCACAGATTTGGTTTAAACATGCCCCTTTGTCTTCTTTGTATTTGTCTACTTTTTCATATTTGTGCATTTGATCATTGTTTGTACAATTTAACGCTAGCAGGAGAAAAGATCAAGTGTTAAAGCTTTGACTTATGCTAGGCATACTGTACAAGGCTCAATGCCCTTCCGATCAAGGGGCTTTTCAAACTTCCTGCGTCACTTCCACATCATCAATCCCATCCAATACTTTGGATGGGGACCCTTGGTCCATATCCAAATAATGGAAATCGAACAAGGTTTACAAGCATATTGGATCCCTGTTCGACCTGTTATACTAATCCTGCTCGAAGAAAGGCTGAATGGCTCTATTTTTTTAATGCGCACGGCACGGTGCTGGAATCCATTAAATAAAAAGAGCCATATATGCCTATATGCCTATATGCCTATATATCTTTATAAGGTCTAAATTTAAGGCGGCAATATAATTGCAGATTGCCAGTCCATAGATTTTGGTGTCCATGTTTTCCTTGACCTGGTGATTAAGATTATAACACATATCCTACATTTCATTAATCATCTAGTTTTGTCAATATTTTCATTGTGGTGATACTCTGAGAAGGATTCAGTCATGGTTGGAAAGGTCTATCCTCAGACAAAATGGAAAAAATGGCAGACAAATTTAACATCAAGGTCTTTTTGCACATTGGCCTTCACTGTGTCTTGTGAGATGTCCAATGGTATTGAACCTCTGCCTCTGCATCTGCCTCTGCCATTGTGTGAACCTTGGTGGTTTCACAATATTTAGCTGTATATTCATTCCATAATTAGAATTTTGCTCAGGATCATCCACTTAAATTAATAAAAAAAATCATTGAGTGAGTTGTGTGTTACATCCCCAATGTCACAGCGGGTAACACCAGAGCAGCGGTGACACCAGTGAGTCACGGGTGTGGGCCCACCGGATCAACTTGCACAATTGACAAGGGTGCAATCCGGGGGCTGCAGGTGATCCCCAGGTTGTGGTTCCCAGAAAGCACCAGTGCAATATGGCTGCTGAACCAATATGTAGCCAATAGTGAGAAGCCGGATAGTCAGGAGAGGTACCAGAATGAAGTGTTGAGGATCAAGGAGTAAAGCTGGGCAAACACGTCAAGATTTTTAGTTAAATTTTAGTGCGATTGTTTATCAAAATCTATCGCGTGATCGAAATGAAAAAAAATTAAAGCATGGCAAAAGCGATCGATTTCGGACAGAAAAACGATCGTTTACAGATCCGTTCTGATTGATAATTTAAATAAAAAGCACATGAAGCGAGAGCTGTTAGTTGTCTCATGCGATCGTTTTAAGCGATCCATCTATGATTCTTTAGGAAATTACCTTTGTTTGTGTGCTGTTGGTCACTGGCCAGTTCTTCAGCTAACACCACTCCACACCCATAAATGTGTGTGTGCAAGACATATTGAGACTTTCAGGATAGAATCGCCCAGAAATTGAATGCATGGTATGTTGCAGTTTGCAATCGTTTTCACAAATTAAAATCGATTTTGGAATCGGATAGGCGATCGGATTAGAAACGATCGCAGGAAAATTGTGACGTGTATGCCCAGCTTAAGAGTAGTCCGAGGAACAAGCAGAGGGTCGGGAACTGGGATGTCAGGCATATAACAAGGGAGGCTGAAAGCAAACACAAAAGACCCAAAGATCAGGCGACTTCCTGTCACCTGAGGCTCCTTTATAAAGGCCAGGAGGGTGGAGCCGCTGATAGGTAATGCAGAACCATAGCATCCAGCAGAGGGAGCACCAGGGCTGAAAACTTAAACCCTGGTGTAAAGGACGGTACACAGATCATCTAGTCCTGCTGGGATCTGTGACACAGAAAGTGCAGAGTGAGTGAGCGGTAGTGATGGCCGAACATTCGGCGTGTCCGTCCGCGAACGGGCGGAGTGGACTTTTAAAAAAGTCCGATGTCCGCCCGTTCGCGGACAGATTCAAATTCCCCGCCTCTAGGCACCTGGAAAGCATAGTTCCTGGTTGTTCTGACGTCACATCCGGATTTACGAGCCAGATTTTCACTGATAGACCGGGTTCTCTACCCGGTCTTCAGTGAAATATTCTTCCTGCGACGGGATCTCGCTGCTAATGATCCCACCGGAGGAAGAATAGAGGGATCCTTCTCGCTGGCGAACACGGCGAGTCGAACACCCGTACTGTCCGCCAGCGAGAAGGAGGGCGAACATGCTTGTTCGCGGCCGAACTGTCCGCCTTGCGGGCAGTTCAGCCATCACTAGTGAGCGGATGCTCTGTTCTCACAGCGCTGAGCCAATCCACCGATGCAGGGGTTAACATAGTGTAGTACGTTAACTACTGCCTGGCGGATGACTAAATAGAGCATCTGCCAGGCAGGTACAGTGTATGTGATTCATCAGGACCCCCAACAAGCAATGTGCTTAATGTAGGGGGTCCCGGCGGATGACAAAACTAAGTGGAAACATGCCCTAACACCTATACCACTGTAGCTATAGAAAAGAAAAAATTGACACATTTGGACAGTTGTATTATCAATTATTTGTGGGGAAGGTACCTGCAAGATCAATTACAATTACAATTTCAATTACAAGGGAAGTTCCATAGTTCCTCAGTTCCACTTTAATATTATTGGTGTCTAAGAATAGGTCTAAGTAATATACTGAAAGCACAGATGTACTGATACAAACATGACCTTGTAAGGGATCAGGATGACCCTTTTACCTGTTTACTGCACCTGTGATATTATTATTAGGACATCAGTATATTTAAGAAATTGCTATCCTGATATAATATTTGATCTGTTTATATATTCATCAAAAATATATAATGCTTTATTTTCTTCTTTATGCAGATTTTTACCCTCTTTGCACTGTTGTGAAATGTCATTCCTCCTGTTCTCCATAACTGGCAGGATCTCCTCTTTAAATTGAATGATGCACATTCAGGATTCAGGAGGCTGGGTATGGCAGTTTGTATCCAGAAAAAGAGGGCAGTGCCACTGACCCTAATTCAACCAAGCAGTGTGGTGAGGGTGAAAAAAAGTGATGTTGGAAAAGCAATACTGCAGCGTGAGCATGATTAATTACTGCAAAAGCAGTTTTTTATGTAAAAGTTCAAAATACAGGAGCCTGGATTAGCATGTCCACCAGTTCACTAGCTTTTCAAAAGAAAAGGCTGCAGCAGCTCATACATTTTTACAGAAACGGCAGATTTTAATCATGATTATATTAACTGTGTCTGACAGCTATTTTTTTTCTCTACTATTTTTTTAAGTCTTAGTAAAACAGCTGAGAAAACTAATATTCAAAGAATCCCTCTGTACCATCAATCTCTGACTTCAGAAATTGTTTCATGAGCCATCAATAACATTTTGGAATACATAAATTGGAGCTTTTAAGAAATAAGCCATGCCACTATGAAGATGCTGAAGTGGCATGGAATATGTTGGATCTGAAGGTCGGGCAGGGACGCTTGTCCTCATTGATCAAACCGTTGCTCTTTGTCAATACGTCTCATCTATTTCCATGTCAAGGCACATGAGCCAACACTGGTTAAAGAGCTTTATAACTCATTCCAATTCTGCATACACCAAAGCTTCATTAATTCCCAAGCTTTGCATCTGCGTGTGTAAGAGACTAGTTATCATCCTCACTGATAGTTGGGATCACCATTGAAGTAAGAAACTTCCTTCAGAGGGTTAAATTTCACTTGAAACCTCTCTTACTAAACCCTTGAGTTGTAATTGCTTTGCCTCAATTAACCCTTGTACAACAAATGCCTGATGTCATATTTCCATTACCGTAGCTAAGGCCATGGTAAAATGGGTAATTATGGGCTGCACTAATGAATGTTTGTAATAATCATTGTTAATTACTTGAAAGAAAATAACAACTCCTCAACATGTAAAGACTGTGTCATGGTCTATTCTAATTTTAAAGCAAACCTAGAAAAGAAATTTGAAAAAAAGACCAAGCAGTCTAGCAAGACTACACATTTCTTACGCATTTTTGAATGCACTCACTGTTGACTATGCTTATGCTATGCTAAAACCATAATTTTTTGTAATATTTCCACAATCCTTCCCTACATTTCTACCAATGTTGGTGATGCTACCTTGTTCATGTAAGTTAGCCATACATGCATCGTTTTTCCATTCGATCAAACCACTGATTAAATATTTATAGCCCAAGGTTGATGTGGCAGATCCTTTAGATCTGCCCTCTTTGCAGCCCCTCTGTATGCTACACTCACTGAGCTTCTGTACTTCTACTCCGGAAGAAGAGAACTATGAGTTCAGGCTGTTCCACTACATGCTCTAGTGACATGAGAGTGAGTGCCTGCCACCCAGAGCATTCTGAGATTCAGCGTTTCTTTCCAAAGAAGGAGTACAGAAGGCTGTGAAGAAGGCAAGTCTATCTGCCACATATAACAGAGAAGGAAGGAAGGAGGAGCAGCGATGTTCCCACTTAGGCAATTAATTGCATGTGCTGGTGATTTTCAATCGCCTGTGGAATCGCCGGAGGACGATCGCCAGGTGATTGACCAGGTAATTTTCAACTGCGATTTTTAACGAAAAAATGTCCCCATTATAACAAAAATTGCCTCCATAAAGAATGAATGGACAAGATTTTTGATCGCCTCCATGCGCGATCGCAAATCAGAACGCGGGAAGCTGTGATTTGATCGTGGCACCAAACGCAACAGTGCACAATTTTATCATTGGGGACAAGCCCATTCAAAATATTGTAGGTGATTGACGGCGATTCCACAAGCGATTGAATCAGATTATTTGCCTAAGTGGGAACATAGCCTTGTGGTTGCGATTGGGGCCGCAATCAAATCACTACTCCCACCCTCTGATTGCCGGCAGTCGGCGGGCGCGATTATTTTCCTCTGATCGCTCCTATAGGCATGAATGGGGGTGATCGCGTGTGGAGTCGCGTCCATTCATTCTCTTAAGAGGCAATTTTTTTTATAATGGGGACCTTTTTTTATAAATTGCAGGTGAAAATCTCCTGGTCGATCGCCTTGCAATTGAAGATCGCCAGCACAGGCAATTAATCGCCTAACTGGGAACATAGCCCTTGATTAGTTGGAAGGGGTGCTGCAAAGAAGGTAGAATCGGAAAATGTACCAGAATGGGTCAGGGGCAGGCAAAGAAGGACAGAGTGACCCAGCCAGGGGATCATTGTACCATCTACAGTGTTTTTGTATTCCGTGTATAAACTGTCACATTCTTATTTAATGGACTGTGTCGACATTGATGCAGAGTTGATGTGCTGTAAAGCAATGCTGATGCACATGTGTGTGCACATCCAAATTTGAAATTGTGCGCATCTTTGTATTTGAATTTGACACCCCTGTTTGAATTAATCTCTGCATGAAAGAAAGATGATTAAATCACACTGGGTTAATTTCATTTCTGAAAAAAGAGAAGTACCCGTGAAGGTTATGGTGAGAAGGGATGAAAGGAATCAAAAAAAGCCCTCAACGCGACAGTGCATAGCACAATCCAAGCTTCTTAAAACAGAAGGTATTACATGGCCCAATCCAGCCACAAATCCCAAACTTTAGGTGAAAGCCTTGTTTGGGGACAGTGGGCGGAGCATGCAAATTATTCTTTTGCCCATCAGCCAAATGCACATCCAGAAACCGTGGTGTACAGTGCAAACATAGCCTTTTGGTAACAGAGCCATTTATTCCAAACTGCATACAGCTGTTTCAGGCTATTGGCCATCATCAGTGCAGTGCATGGAAAACATGGCTCTATGGTGTGGGGCTTGGAAGCCGACAAGGAAGTTACCAGTGAAGGTTTGGTTGAGAGGGATGAAAGGAATCAAAAAGCCTCCAACTGAGCAGTGCATAGCCATCAAGCTCTTAAACAGAAGGTATTTACCGGCCAATCCAGCACAAATCCCAAAACTTTGGTGGCAAGCCTTTTTGTTTTAGACAGGGGCGGGGCCATGCAAAGTTTGGGGATGTTGCTGGATTGGGCGTGCTATGCTGCCTCGAGTTGAGGGCTTTTTGATTCCTTTTCATCCCTTCTCACCATAACCTTCACGAGGTACTTTCTTTGTTCGCTGTCCAAGCACCACACCATGAGCTGGTTTTCCTATGCACTGCCACTTGATGATGGCCAATAGCCTGAAACAGCTGTGTATGCTGTTGGGAATTAAATGGCTCTTACCAAAAGGCTATGTTTGCACTGTACACAGCGGTTTCTGGATGTGCATTTTGGCTGATGGGCGAAAAGGCATAATTTGCATGGCTCGCTTTACTGTCTAAAAAGAGGATTCCAGTTTTGGGATTTGTGCTGGATTGGGCCATGTAAATACCTCCTGTTTTAAGAAGGCTTGATTGTGCTATTTCTGAAAAAAAACTGCAATATATATTCATTTATTTTTCTGTTCTTTTGGTTGTGCTTTAATCCCCTTGTATTCTGTGTCTGATTCATATTGGTGACTCTATCACAATGATGCATGGCTTGCATTTATCTGACTTAATTGCTGGTAATTAAATCAGTATCATCATTGTAATGTTTTGGGACGCAGTTCTGGCAGCATTTCCTCCCGCTTTCCTTTGTTTTTTACAATGAGAAAGGAAAGGATTGTGATGGATTTGTCTGCAGGGATAAAGGGGGTGTGCGCCTCTTTTTCTGGGTCCACAGCTGCTGCTTTTTATAACATTGTATTATATCCTCTTGGTAGGTCTGAGATCTGGATATTGATTGCATTATAATAGCAAAAGTTGGCCACAAAAGGGAGACAATGTAAAGGTTTTTTTATTCTTCAAAATTAGTTCCAAATAGGTTGTCATGAAAAAAAAATTCTAGATCCTCTTTGCCACCATTACAATGCTCAGTTTTAGTTTGTTCATAAACCTATACAAGAGATAAGGAAATGTGAAAGTGATCTGACTCTCCTGGGGTCATTAAACTGAGTCTTGCATCAAAATGTTCTTCTTTTTCAGGGATCAAAATTGGATTATCTAGCTTTAACAAAGTGTGACACAATCAATGTCGGAGACTCCAGACATTCAATAGAAATAATGGTCGCAGACTACCGTCTATACTACAGGTTTAATTGGAGACATGCTAGAACACCTGTATTATGTTGGTTAAAGTTAGTAGAGATTACTGTTATTTTCACTTTAAAATAAACTTCAACTGTAAACTTTGGGGGTCTAAACACTGCCCAATTACCCATGGTCTGCATATGGCCCTTAGGACACACCTTGGACACTATAGCTGTAGATTTTGTAGATTCTATAGCTGTAGATTCTTCATATTAAGTTACATAGTAGTATTCCAATAAGATCCTGAAAAGCTGAGCTCCATTAAAAATGTCATGCAATGAAGGATAAAAATCAGTATATTTAATTAAAAAAAAGAAAAAATTACCTTTATATTTCAATAACGCCATCGTTTTCCATCAACAAATGATTGAACAATGAAAAACGGCGAGAAAGAAACAAAACGGAAAACTGCATTATGTGTTTGAATGACGGCCATTTTTATCCAATTAGGCTTTCCATCTATTTTAAGATTAGAAACTTTTTATTTGAAAGACTATATTTTCCTGTTAGACTCTTTTATTAACTGGGACAGTTACAGCATGCAGAAAATGCCATACCATTATTTAAGTAGGGTAAAAACTAGAACTGAATGACGATAGACTTTTAAGCCTGTTGTGTGTAAATTATTAAAAGTATTCTAGGGAAACCATACAAAAATACACAGCGGAATACAATAAAAGCAGCGGAATACAAAAAAAAAAACCCCAGATAATTAGAATAGGTCTATATTAAAAAAAATAGGTCGTGCCTAGTGCCTAACTAAGCTGATCAGTTTTTATGAGGAAAGAAATGTAAAATCTGAATGTCACCATTTTGATAGCTATCGATTATTTAAAAAAAAGTATATCATTTGTCATAGAAGTTTTGTAATTAAGCTGCACTCTAACCCCAGCTTGGAAAAAACGTTGAAAAGAAAATACATAATGATCACAATTGTCACAATTGATCACATTTAATAAGGAGAAAAATGTCTTGAAGGAAAAAAAATGAAATACAACCTAGATGATGTGGTATTTTAAGTAAAAGGTAAAAGATATATATATAGAGCAAAGGTTGGTTGGTAACTGCAAATGAGTGAGGAGGAGACCAAATGTGGAGGGTTTTGTAGGTCAGTTAGTGGTTTGAGATAATTTAGACTATTAGTTGGTAAGATATTAGAATAGACAATGCAGGATATGATTAGAGTCTACACTAGCATTGTTCTAGTTTCATCTGTGAAAAGAAATAGATATGAGAAATTTTTTTGAGATAAAGAAAACAAAAATGTGTTAGTATGTAAATGGTAGGTATGAGCAGATTTGAATATTAACTCCTAGAATCCTGCTTGACAAGTGAAGGTGTAACGATCTGCGGTTAGGTTTGGAGTCCAGTAGCTGAAATAGCGACCCAAGTAATGACAGGATTAACAGAAGTAGCAAGAGGAAGCAACCAGAAGTGAAGTTAATAACAAGTGGAGGTCAAAAGCCGATGGTGTCAAGTCACAATGGAGCAAGATGAAGGGTAGTCGGGTTGTCAATTGCCAAGGGTAGGTACACGGATCAAGATGAAAAAACAAGTAGTGAACAGTAGGACCACAAGATACAGGCTGGAAGCACAATAATCTGGCAATGAAGCAGAGCAAGGACATGGCTTTTTTAAGAAAACTACATGGGAGGGGCCAAGGGTTTTAACAAGAATTGGTAACTAGGTGTCTTTCTACAAGGTATCCAAGAAGGTTCTAAAGCAGACATTCTGCTGGCTCAGGGGACAGAGCTGCAGTCAGACAGTGAAGCATCACTGGGTTCGGATCCTGACAGAAGGTTTTATTGGGTGCTGACCATGATTATTAACTTTGCAGTGAAATGAAATGCGCCTAGGCACCCAATCAGTATCAACACCAGATATCCAGGTTACGGGCTTTATACAATTTACTAAATTTTTATGCCCCTTTATGATATTAGACAACACAACACTTGATTTCTTTTAGAAAATTACCATTAATGACAAGTATTTGTTATTTTGAATACACAATACTCTTTGTACTCTTTCTGAGCCACAACTGACAACATCGAAATTTGTTCAACAGTTTGTTAAGTATATCAAAACCAAGATCCTGGTGTGGACTGCACAGAGCCCAGACCTCAATGGTCGAAATTACGACTTCAACTGGAAATTTCACCTGTCAATGGTGATCAATATTTTGGTCAATATTTTGCGGTCAAAATAAATTTAGACCAGGGGTGGCAAAATTTGTGGCGCATCTAATTCTGTCAACTGCCACCATCTCTATTCATAAGGCCATACCACTTTCTTTCAGTACTAAATCATCCAGTTATGTTTAAGCAACCCGCACGGAGGTCCTGTGTACAACTCCGGCATCACCAGAGGGCAACGGCCCCTCCATTACATGGAGGTCTGTGGCGCCGCCTACCCTCGTCCCCTTCACATCACCGGTGATGTGATTGGGGGCAGACCCGGAAGCATCGGCACACACACCGATGCACAGAATTGCCGGGGAAATCCAGCGGACAGGTACGTTTCTCCATGATGGGTGAAACTCAGCGCGACTTAACTCGGGCCAAACGCCAAGGAGGTTAAGGAAGTCTAAGGCAACATGGTTTTCCAACTTATATTTTTTTGCTTTCAGGTTTTTTGGCTGGTCAGAGTCTCTTTTAAGAAATGTTTTTCACCGTGCCGTTAAGGTTTTGTACTAGAGTTTTCTCCTCAACTGCAAACTTTGATAAATGTTCTTCAATTGCAAACTCTTTTTCCAGTGTCTCAGTGCACTAGCAAGCATCTTAATAGGTATTACAAAGGGACCACATGACCCCAAGTGGTGACGGTGATCAATCTTGCTTATTTTAAACATATGACACCTGCCAAAAAGGTTCAAGGAAAACGTATCAGGTGAGGCTTCCTGCTTTCTATACAGCATTTTCAACTTTCATGCATCATTTGGCGGAGATGCAAAAGTTCAAAGGACCTTGTCATGTGTGTCGCATTGGAAATTCAATCTTGCCATTTTAATTTTCTGGATTGCATCATACGAGTGAGCACTGCGGGGTGGCTGGTGTGTTTCTCAAGAAGCGGTTTGAAGTTCTTAATTTTTTCTGGCATGCTAATAAATGGCACAGATGGAAAGTTAGAGAGGCAGCATACTGTGGGAAAAAAAAAGTTTAATTCAATTTACTGTTTAATTTTACCGTCAACACCTACCTGTGTTTCTGATGGGATGTGAAAAGTTTGCTACGCTAAAAATTAGTCAACAGGCTTTAAAATACCTGAATGGCATAACCTAAAGTTAACCTCTCGAGCAATGTAATTAATTTAGTGTTTGTTTGTTTTTACATAAATCAGATGTAGATTAAACATGACACACTGCAGATGAGAACCAGATGTACCTGTTAATTACAGCACAGTGATACATTCCAGGTAAAGTCATATTAAATGATTACACAAACAGGCTGAGGACCAGAATGTAGAATGGTCGTTTTACAGTATAATATATAATACTAATTGTAGGCATTAACCTCCCTAGTGCACTGCCTGTTTCATGCCGTTTATAACGGCGCAATATGGGCAATCGAAGCAGTGTGCAAAGTACACTGCCTGTCACTCTCTCCCTCCCTCCGGGGCTCTCCATGCAGCCGGTGTCATTATTGACACCAGCTGCGTGAGTGGGAAAGCCGGCGCTCCTCCATTAACATCGTCACCACGATCGGGGCGAAATCCCGGAAATGCTGCAGCAATGAATACAATCGCTGCACCTTTCCAGGGAAGCATCGGGTCTCCCCGATGCCGGCTTCCCCTGCGGTTGAAACGACCCTGAAAGGCGAACGAACAGGGTTCGTCTCAACCGCTAGGGAGGTTAAAGTGCTCACTCGTGTAAACACAGCCATGCCAGACAGTTTTACAAAGTGCACCTCAATATGAATTCCCAGCTTAGCCAGCTTAGTTCACACTTTGATTGAAATCACTCTTTATTTACTGTACATGTTGAGGTGGTGGGAGTCTTATGGCAAAATGAGAACAGTAAGGTAGGTTTTTTTTTTTATTATATTGCCCTACACAGTATGGATATTTAATTTCCAGTTATGAATAATATCTTCTTTGTGTAGCCATTCAAAAGCCACGAGATTCCTTCTGGAAGCTATAACTATGATGTGAAGTCAGCAACATCTGCTGTCAATTAAGTACAACTCTATAGTGTTAGTCAGTGGTTCCCCAACTTTTCTTGCAGGGCCTCCCTTTTCTATTTGGGAACATTACAGGTTACAACAGGAAACACAGGTAAGGAATGAGGGCTTGCTCCCTTCTGGAATACATTTGCGCCCCCCAGTTTGGGAACCACTGGTGTTAGTACTCATTCACACTAGCCACGCTGCGGCTGTGTTTTTGCCAAAAAAGTCATAGCGGTAACACTAATGCGGCTGCTAATTGCATTTGTTACTGGCAAAACAAACCCATTTTGCGTCTCCCATATGAATGTATGTGAAACGATTTCACTGCACCTGCAACCATGTGTGCTGCGGGGCATTTGCGATAGCAGTAACACAAATGCCAGTCTAGTGTGAAAGTTGTGTTTAACCCTAGCTGAGCTGCGTTGTGGCACTGTAATGCACTGCAGCTGCAGTGTGGCTAGTGTGAACGAGCCTTTACCCTTGTAATTCTTTAAAGGGCAGTGAGAGTGAATTAGAATTTCCCTGAAGAAAACAGCACATGCAAAAAGTGAGGGCTATAGTAAGGAATAGTGATGGGCAGCATAGGCAATATTCGAATTCGCAACATCTCTCAAATTGTACATTTGCTAATTCAAGATCTCCTTCATTATTCTTTGGGAGCACTGCAGTTATAAAGTGATTTATTGCAATGTGTGTTGTCACAGCGACATCTTGTGGCAGATTGTGAAATTGCAGCTGCTGTGAAATCACATTAGACAACACAGAAGTAATCCTTTGTGAATATCGGCATTTGTACTTGCGATTATTGCGTGTGCAATGCATGGTTCTTGCACCAGAATTGCGAATATCACAAAGATATAGCACTATATTTGAGATATACTTTCGAAGTGGCGATATTTATAATAAAAATTTGCGATGTGAATATTCGTGCTGAACACTAGAAAAGAATTGACAATTCATTTATTTTTTTTACATTATGTACATTTGATCAACAATAAATACAACAACTAGGTCTATATTCATCTTGTTCTGTTAGACAAACAGCATTTTTAATAAAAACTGTACCAACCGTATAAGCCTCTGGTTCCTATAAAGATTATTTAAGTCATTTCTTTGTATACCCTACTGTGTTTACTAGCGATGGCCGAACTGCCCGCAAGGCGGGTAGTTCGGCCGCAAACAAGCATGTTCGCCCTTCTTCTCGCCTCTTCGGTGTTCGACCCGCCCTGTTCGCCCGCGAGAAGGAGCCCTTAATTCTTCCCCCGATGGGATCATTAGCAGCGAGATCCCGCCGCAGGAAGAATATTTCACTGAAGACCGGGTAGAGAACCCGGTCTTTCGGTGAAAAACTGGCTTGTAAACCCGGATTTGATGTCAGTGACGTCACATCCGGTTAGAACAACCAGGAACTATGCGTTCCAGGTGCCGGATGTGATGTCACTGACGTCACATCAGGGTTTTCCGATTCAAATTCCCACCTCTAGGAATCTGTCCGCAAACGGGCGATGGCGGACTTTTTTACCCTCCCTAGCACACTGCTGAGGTCCAGATTTCTGTACCAGAAGCGCACCATAGACTCTAATGGAATTTTTGTTTGTGTTGTAGGCTTGTAACTTTCAAAAATCTGTCCGTACGCGGGTCTAATAGACATCCGGACTATAATAATGTTTGAAACACACAGTTATTATAAAAAAAAGTACATTTAAAAAAATAATGAAATGAATCATTTGAATGCTTAAATCTCTTGAATACTTATTTGGTGAAAGATTTCAAAACAGTATTTATTGATTTCAAAACAGTATTTATGTTTGTTTATAATAACATTTTTATTTTGTTTTTGTTTTGAATTGTATTGGATACAGTTATCACTGTATCCAATACAATGGCATTCTCTGAAAGGGTTAACTTCAAACATCACATCTGGAATGACAATGGGGGTGATATTTCAGGTGTGCTCTTTGAAGATATCCCAATTTGCACATGAATGTCCCGCGGCCCCCGTGCAAATTGGGACATTCATGTGCAAATTGGGACCTTCATGAGCAAATTGGGACATTCATGTGCAAATTGGGACATTCATGTGCAGATTAGGCTGATACAGAGGTGTCACAGCCGGCTTGCATAAGGATCGCACAGACAGCACAAAATAGAGTGTGCTGCTGGGGATTCTGAGCTCTTAGCTGGACGGCACTATCTTGTCAGCTGCAATACTGCATAAGCAAGTGCAGGACGAGATGGTGCCGTCAGAAGCGCTAGGAAGGTTAAAAGTCCACTCCGCCCGTTCGCGGACGGACACGGCCAAAGTTCGGCCATCACTAGTGTTTACTACTAGCTTCTTCTTTAGCAGAATATGATACTAAGGCTATTAGTGTTGAGCTCGAATATTGGATTTTCAAATATTTAGCTTGAATATCGCCATTTTATCATCGGATATCCTCCGCTATCACAATTTATTGCAATTGTTCGCGATCCCATTCATTGCAATGGATCGCGATTATATAATCGTGATGAGATTTTTTTGAACGGAAATGACGGATATTCTCCCAGTCGAATGATTTTTAGATCGCAATTTATGCCCACAAGTGCGGATATTTGAGATTACGAATATGGAATCGAATATTATGGCGGATATTTGCGAAATTATGCAAATTCAAATATTGCCTAGTCGCTCATCACTAAAGGCTATGTCTCCACATCGTTTTGTGATCCGTTAGGACCACCTATGTTAAGAGCAATGCTTGGTGGGTGTCCTGACGGATCACATACATTTACCTGCCTGGCTCTGTTCTCACCGAGCTGAGCCAATCCACCGATGCAGGAGTTAATGTAGTGCAGTACATTCACCCCTGCATGGACAGATGTATGAACAGAGCATTCACCGGGCAGGTAATGTGTATGTGATCCGTTGGGACCCCATGGATGTAGAGGTCCCCATGGATTACAAAACGCTGTGGAGATATGTTTTAGGGTGTCTGCCGACCACACTGTTGTGTGCAAAAGTTGCAAACAATGTGCAGTAGGGCAGCTCCATGTTATCCTTATGGGCAACCACCGGGAGCAGCCTAATGCCCCCCATACATACACAGATTTTAGCATCCGACAGACTAAAAACTATCAATTTTTTTCAATCGTACAATAGGAGATTGATTGATGGAAAATAGAATATACTCCACATGGAATAACCAATTTTTGATCGATTTTTGGGGGGGTTTTTTTGATCGATTTTTTTTGGAATCGTAATTTGTACTCAATTTGTACTCAACCGATCAAAATTTGCAGACATGTCCGATCATGTTTTGATCGATTTTTTTCACAATTACGATCAAATTTAATTGATCGGACCATGTGGGCATGCACCAATTTTCAGTCGACCGATCTAAAAATTGATCGCTTTTAATCTGTCGGCCGCTAATATCTGTGCATGTATGGGGGCCATTACTCCACGTTTTAAACTCTCAATAGATAGGTTAAATTTGAGTATGTGACATCTTTTGTCCTTTATCTTCTTATCAGATGAGAATGGCCAGCTCTCTTGTGAGTATGTTTCTATGCACCAATGGACGATCCCTTTCTACCAATAAAAGGACCAGCATCAAAACATCTGATTTGGGGCTTTGGGGCAAGGGAAAGGATGGGGGAAAGCTCCAAAGCATAAGTCAGTACTATAATGAACACTTCTTTTGTCATTCTTACACATGCTGGGCAAGTGGTTTTTAGGTTTTGTCACAAATGTGGAAATAGGCTTTAAAGTAGAAATTCAATTTTGTTAATATAAATTATATCCCAGCAAGTTATTCTTTTTAAGTGAGGATTTAAATGATGGCCCAGCTTTTATGTTTCTTTTGCATTAGGCAAACTAACAAACAACAATGAAACCTCTAGTTTTTACAGAAGATAAACACTTCAAAGACAGATATGAACTCGGAGCTATTAGTAATTGCTATCTTATACAAGAAAGCTCCAGGGCCTCAAGACTTAATTATGTTAATCACATGATCTATCTTGATACAGAAAAGTGAATAATCCTTGTAAGCAATAAGTATGTTGATGATAATAGCTGCCCTTGTTATGTTTTTCTGGCTTTTTGTGGATCAGAAAGGTCAGATACGCAAGTATCATTATCAACATAACTCTGTCAAGGTGGTAAAGGAGTTTTAAAAAAAATATCAAATATCCAGTACATTGTCAAAATGGTAGAAACTTTGCTTGGTGCATTAAAAAGCATATATTTGTACCTATTGTAGTTGTCCACAAAGCTGTGCTTAAAGAGCATAGACAGATGAAAGTTTTTAAAGCCAGCCATTTTGTTTTTTTGCCAAAATTGCACTTAATATATCAGCTTTTAAGTCATAATAGTAAACAGTTAAGTATTCTAGCAGGTATCGAGTATAACATTACTCCAGTCAGAACTAGTGATGGCCGAACAATTTGCCTGGCGGACAGTTTAGGAGAACATCGGGTGTTTGCAGTCTGCCGAAAAGGCAGACTTTTCTGATTTTCATTTGCTTCCCATTGATTAAAATTGAGGCGAAGTTTGACCCCTTTCCACACAGTCAGATGGAAGAGAATAGACAATTGTTTTTTTCTCCACCTGTACTCCAGCTTCCCGGATACCGCCTGCTGGTGGCACTCTGCCAACCCTTCCCTGGGTTGTTTCCACACTCACCAGCAGGTGGCTCCCTGCAAGCATGGGTTGGGTTGAGGTCACCTGTCTCATAAGATCAGGTTTGCGCTTGAGTATTGGCCAGGAGGTGTCAGTAGGGGACCAGGGTCACTCGACCTCGGGGGGTATACCAAGCCCCCCGTGCTGCTATTGGGTGATCCGCTCCCCGAACGTTAAACGGGGAAGCGATCCGAACAGGTGCCTTTGCCCATAGGTATCCCTGTAAAATTCCATGCATCAGGATGGTTTTACCTCCTGATGCACCAAACACGGTGTGCATCGTGTTGGCCGAGTCTCATCATGGGGACTGCGGCTTAGGGCAATTTAAAAAAGTAATTCTTGAAGGCATCCTTGGATTGGAGAGGAAGCTGTTTTGTTGCGTCCAGTGGTTTCCCCGTACTGGGTTTTGCGACGTTACTTTTTGGGACAGGGCAGGCTTGCAAACCTGCATGTTGCGGAGGGCGGAGAAGGCCGACCACCCCCAGTTAGTGGGGGTGGAATTTCTTTTCAGTGGGTCCAGGCAACGGCTGCCACTGACCGTGCACATGTATAATCCGTTTGTCAAAGACGAGGAGATCCGGGCGTTGTTGTTGAGGTACGCTGACTATGTGTCGCCCCCATCTAAGCGCCTCAACCCCTACGGAACTTGTAACGGTCAGCGAGTGTTCTGGGTCCAGCTTAAGGCTGACCCGGAGGGAGTTGGCGGGGTACGGCACCCCACGCAATTCTTCTCCATAGGAAGCAATCAGGGCTTCATGTTTTACCCGGGTCAGCCAATGTTCTGTCGTGTGTGTTATAGTTTCGGCCACACCAAGGAGCAGTGCACCAATGGTCAGGTCTGCAGGAATTGCTATCAGGCAGGCCACAAGATGGCGGATTGTCCCCAAGGGCGGAGATGCCACCTCTGCGGTGAGGAAGGACACCTGGCCCGCCAGTGTCCATCGGCAAGGCGGCCGGAGGAGGATTCTAGTTCTGGCTCTGACGGAGAGACGGACAGCGATGGGGCCGTAGACGCTGGGAGTGTGGGTGCAGCGCCGAGGGAGGCTCCGGAGGCGCCGGCCCCCGTGCCGGTCCCAGAGCCGGTCCTCCCGTTGTCCTACGCCTCGGCGGCCAAGGGAGCACCTCTTCCACCTCGTCCCTTGGTGCACCCCCCGTGATTCCTCCGGTCATGGCCAAGGTGTCCGTGGTCCCCCCTGTGTCGGCTCTGGAGCCCGGTGATGCAGGTGGTGCCGGGATGCTGTCCCTTTCTGGGGATTGTGTCCCGGAAACACTGCTTGTGGAGGGGGAGGTCGATGGGGGACCAGTCGCTAGACCGAACCTTGAGGGGGGCCCACTGGCTGCTATGGACACATCGGTGTCGCTCAAGCGAAAGTCGCCGGAGTCCCCTGAATTATCTCAGTGCATTTCAGAGGTGGTGTCCGTCGAGCCATGTGGCCTGCCGTCACCGAGGACCCCTGTGGCGGCCATTGAGTGCGACACCTCACCGGGTGCCGCTGTAGACCAGGGCCTGCAGCCGACCGTGGTCTGTGCGAAGCTCCCCAGGAACCAGCAGAGACCCACGGTTGACACCCCTTCACGGTCCTCGAATCCATCTAGAAGGGTGAAGCAGAAGAAGAAGGGGAAGTAGTGGGTCTCTGTGTCGGACTAAGCGCATGGCAGAGCTACGGTTGTCCTCCTTAAATGTGCGGAGCTTAGGTTCTAGGGCGAGGAGGGCAGCTGTGTTGGACCACTGTTTCCTGCAGATATTATACTGTCCTCTGGACTGTAATTGGCGGAGGAGCCTGAGATGGCAACTTGGCCGTTTTCTTGGATATGGTCTCAGTACGGGTCTTCTCGTAACACGGAGTGCAGTCCTTTTCAAGAGACAGGCGCTGTGGGGGAAGAGGGTGGCCATGGGAGCGGGGGGGGGTGGTAGAGGTGTTGGTATTTTTGATTTTGGGGGTGTGTGTGTGTGGTGGGGGTTATGGCCAATGGGGAGGAGGGACGGGGTGAATGTTTGAGGCTTTGGTATGTTGGGTGGGAGGGATCGGGCGGGGTGGTGGGGGTGTTTTGGGGATTTATGTTTTGCGGTGGTGATAGGGGTGGGGGCGGGTGGGGGAGGAGGGGAGGTGCATGGGAAGGGTGGGTGGGGGAAGCGTGGATGTTGTTGAAGGATGAGGAGGTAAGGAAGGCGCTTGCTGGGTGTTTGAGGATGGAAGAGGGTGTGACGTTTGCGAGTGTTGGTGGATGGTGGGATGGGGTGAAAGGTGGTGGAGAAGGTGTTTTCTGGAGTGGTCGTGAGAGGGGCGAGAGAGGTGCCCGGGGCGGACGCGGGTTGGATTGGTGGAGAGGAGACGTTGGGGTGGATGGTTGCGGATGAGATTGGTGAGGCGAATGAGGTGAAGAGTTTTGGAGGGAGGGCGTGGTAAGAATGTGTTGATGCAGGGCGGAGCGGTGGTGGGTGAAGAGGGGTGAAAGGTGCACAAGAGTTTTTCTTAAGAAGTGTATGCAGTGAAGACAGGAGTCGCCAGGGTCTTGTTATCCCCACTCCTCTTCCTCATGTTATTGACTGGGGACATGTGGAGAAGTCTCCACCAGTGACGCAGGAATGGAATCCAGTGACTTGGTGGAGCCAATGGGAAGACGCTAGACTTTCAGACGATCGCGCCTCCTCTCCCCGGAGAAGCGATGCAGAGAAACAGGGTGCTAGCACCAATCATCACAGAGTGGACTCATTCACCAGAGAAGACCAAGATTCTTAAGATCACTCCAGCAGCAACAACCCACACCTGAATGAAAGTTCCCTGGAGAGGTACGTCTTCACCTACTGGGGTAGTATCATCGACCAGGCAGGGTGGCACCGATACAGATGTCCGGGAGGATGGCAAGCAGAGCTGCCTTCATCCAGCTCAAGACACTATGGCTTCCAGAGAACTTACCTTGACACAAGATTCGCCTGTTCAATGCAATGTGAAGTCATTATTGCTGAATGGGTGCGAAAACCGGAGGACACCAAAAAAAACCCCTGAAGAACCCAGACATTCATCACACCTTGTCTCAGAAAGATTCTCCACATACCGCTGTCCAACACCCATCGTAACACCAGCCTATGGAATGACATGCCTCAACCTCCTAGAAGTAAAAAATCTGGAAGAAGGATGGGTATGGTAGAGACATACCCTTCAGCAACCGCAACCAGCATCACCAGACAGGGCCTCAGTGGAACCCCCAAGGGCAAGCGGAGAGAGGCCGTCCAAGAAACACCTGAAGACGCGACCTCGAAGCAGACATCACAAGGATGGGCTACTCCTGGAGTCAACTAGAAAGAATAGCCGACAGAAACCTCTGGAGATCTACCTTGGCGGCCCATACCCCAGGGGGGTGAAGGGCGTAGTATGCAGGGAAGACTGAGTGTGTGATGTGCTGTGAGGATGGTTGTGGAGGTGACTGGTGGTGCGGAGGTTGCGTGGTGTTGGTGCAGAAGTTTTATGAGGATTGTTACGGAGGGAGGTTGGAACGTGGGTGTTGGTCATGTGATTGGAAGCGTGTTTGAATGGTTTGAATTGGGAAAGACACCGGGGAGCGATGGGCTCCCGGTGGAATTCTGTTGTTTTTGGGATGTTGTGGGTGAAGTGGGTGTGAAGGGTGTGGTGGGTGCTGGGAAGAGGACGAATGTCGGAGTCGTGAGTGGAGGGTGTGATTGTGTTGTTGTTTAAAAAGCAGACGAAGATTTACGTAATTGGAGGGCCGATCAGTCTAAGAATGTGGTTACAAGTTGGTGGCGAAGTTGATGCGGTCGAATGCGATGTGTTGGAGGAATGGTGAGTAAGATCAGTGTGTGCGGTGCCGGGCGTTTGATTTCGGAGGGTTTGGTGTGTCGTGCGTTGTGCTGTGGTTTTGTAAGGATCGTAGGCTGGCGGCAGCGGTGCTGGCCATGGATTTCGAGAAATCCTACGATCGTGTGTCGCATGTCTTGGTGGTGCATGGGTGTGTGTGCCGACGCGGAGTTTCAGAGGACAGAGGTGTGGTGCGGAGTAGGTGTGTCCGAGGGATGGTTGGGGTGGTGTGGAGATCGTGGCGCACGTCTTCTGGACGTGTGCCTACGCTAGGAGGTGTGGAGGCTGAGGATGCAATGATTGTGGATTGACTGTGGTGTCGGAATGTGACGTATGAGCAGATGTTGATGGATGGTGAATGTGACGAGTGATCGAAGGAGAGTGTTCTGGTTCTGGTGAGTTGTGTGAAGGAGAGTCTTGGGGATGTCCGGAACAATTGGTGTTCCGGCGCGAATGTTTGGAGGTGCGCAAGTGTGTGGCCATGACCTGGAGGCTTTTATCTGTATGCTTTGTGACCTCCGAAGAGGGGGAGGAGGAGGCTGATGCTGTGTTGTGTTTTCTAGGTGGAGGAGTGGGTCGTTTTCTGATTTTCTTGTAAATATTTTTGTGCTTTGATGGGGTGATGTTGTAAGGGTGGGGGTGGGTTCTCTTTGGGGTGGGGGTGGGTTTTGGGGATTGTACAGTGTATATTATGTGTCATGTATGTTATTTGTTGTTTTACTCTTCGATTTTATTGGGGGTAGGGACAGCAGTGGAGGGACAATGCAGGGTCTCACTGGTTGTGCGTAGGGAGAGGGTTGAGAGACAGTTCTTGTGATGTCGGGTGGAGGGTTATTGTATTTTTACTATGTCTGTCATATTTCTTGTATGTTAATTGTTGTTTTATTTCTTTTAGATCTTGACGGGTGCAGGGACAGCGTGGAGGGTCAGCGTAGGATTTGTTTGTTCATAGGGTGAGGGTTGAGGGAGAGTTTGTTGTGTTGGGTGGTGGGTTATTGTATTTTATATGTATCAAAATAAATGCTGAGGGGGGCAGGGGTGAGAGCTCTGTCCGCCCTAAATAAAGGAAGCACCTTGTGTGCTGTGATGGGGCTTTTTGTTATATTTTTGTTCTGTATTTTTGATGTGGGGTTGTGTTTGCTGTGCGTGTTTGGTGGTGGGGTTTTGGGGGATGGGGGTGGGCCTCACAGCGCCTGTATACCATCGCCTGGACCCGCCGCCTTCGTCTAATTCCATCTGGACGCCGCCCAGCAAGACCTGCCTATAACGCCAAGCCAACGTTGCCATGATGCCATGTGGCATTTTTGTATATATTGTAAATATCGTTTAAAGAGCAATCCTTTCATTTTGATTCTTTTACTTGATGTGCTAGAGTTCAAATTGTTACGTTGTATTTTTGAAGTTTTGTTATATTTTAAACTTGTTTTTAAATAAAAGAATAAAAAAAAAAATAAGCCAGAAGGCTATATAGGTATGCCTCACCCACCCATTCTGTGCTGAGCATTTTCACTCCTCCTTATTTTTCTCCTGAACCCTGGACACTTGAAAATCTGAGCTCTGGACTATTTTGCATCTGTTTGCTTGTTCCTGTCTTGTAAGTGCTCAATAAACCCTTTGGTTCTCTGTCAGTGTGTGTTGCCTGTCTGGTCGCCCCCTCTGCTCTGGATCCTGACACCCTGCAGCTTTAGTGCATATATTACAACATTTCTACAAGAAAATTTCCACTTTACCTGTGTATGAGCGTCGACTGAATTTTTGCTAGAGATGGAAAAAAATTTTATATCAAAAATTCTACCATCTCTGTGATTTCGAGGTAATTGCAAAGTCCCTGAACATGGTATCATCACCAAACTGGAGATGTAGAAAAGGGTTGGGGGTAGCCACAAAAAGTTTGGCTTTTAGTTTTTGCATAAATTAAGTCAAGTTAAAACTTCAAAAGTCAAATTTCGACTTTGAACTTAATTTATGCAATAACTACATGTGCTAGAGCAAAACTTCTTTTTTTTAAGTTCCCGCAGCCCTTCTCTACTTTGGTGATGATACAATTTTCAGAGGCTTTGCCATCAGCTCACAAAGTCAGCTAGTCAAAAAATTCGAACATATTTAAAAATTATCCTCCTATACACATTGTCTTAAAATGCAAAACATAAACACACAATTAAAAAAATACATAAATAAATAAATGAAATTGTAAGTACCATTAAAAAAGCATGTTATCTGAATAATGAAATAAATCATTACAGATAACCTGAAATGAGTATAAACTTATTCCCAAAGCATTAACCCCTATCCTACAAATTCACCAAATGTAAAACACACAATTTTACATTAAATAAAAAATCAATTCAATTAAATAAATTATGACATCTAACCATTTATCCCCAAAAAATTATGACAATTAACATTATTTAGTACATTACCAGCATTACATAACATTAGTAAAACAGACACTATTCAAAAATCACCACTAAAGGTTTTCTATGTAATATTGAAATGCATTAAATAAAAGTACATGGGTGACATTACACAGATGAATTAAATACACTTTTAAAAAACACTACAAAACCTTTATATATAACAATTAAATACATGTTTACATATAAAAACAACCTCTCATCAATACACACATTTTTAAAACATTAGGTTTTAAAAATCCCCCAAAACTTTTATATGTCACACTTGAAAAAAAGTTTACTGCATTTTTTTCGCAATATAAGACGTACCTTTCACAAAATGTCGCGCCTTCGCATTCCCTGCCATGACTAAGCACTGAGCTTAGCTGCAGTAGGGAAGCTGTCACAGCTCTGTATGTGAGCAGACTGAATCATTTGCTCACATACAGACATCTGTAGAGGGACAATCCATCCATGGATGGATCATCTGTCTGCAGCTGTCACAGCCCTGTTTGTGAGCAGACAGAAGCTGCCACTCACTTACACAGCCCTGCAAAAGGATCTATGGACAGATCATCCTTCTGCAGATTTGTATGTAAGCAGGAAGTCTGCTTATATACATAAGCGGAACAATCTGCCAGCAGTTGAAACTTTGCCTGTGTGTTACATAGATGTTTTTTGGTTTATTTCATTACATATAAGAGTTCTGAGGGGTCTGTTTTGTTATTGTTGTGAAAGGTACCAGTTTTTGGTTTGTTCTTTAAATGTCTGCTCTATTGATGTTGTGTTATGTCAGGCATGTTCTTTTACATGTACCGTATTATTCAACCTGTAAGAAGCTCTGCTGTATAGGACGTGCCCTATACAGTAGAGCTTTTTATCCCGGTAAAAATACCAGGGAACTGCAATTCTGCCGGTAAGGGCTCCATGCTCCAGCTGGCATAGTTGGAGTTAATTGAGGCTGGAAGCTGTCAGTGCCCCCCCCCCCCACCCTCCTTGCCCCACTGTGCAGAGCTGTATGTGAGTGGACAGAAGCTTCCTGCTTACATACAGATCTGTGAGCAGCAGCTCCAGTTGGTGAGGAATGATCAACAGGATGTATATTTTTTAATGGAATATTCAACAGACCAAATGGGACCAAATGTAAGAACTCATTGTTAAGGATTCCATAGATCTTAAGAAAACATTTAATGATTTTTTTGAATAAATGATCCACAATAATTTGTTTCCTTGTTAAGCCTGGCATTTATTTCCTGAGTTAATCATATTCACAAATGGTGTTCATACTTGTACAATTTTGCTTTAAACTACATGAATGAAATTCTTGTTAAGATATACAAAGACAACGCTACTTCATCTTTCTGCAAAGCAGCTAATTACTGAAGTTTCCTAAACTTCAAATACAAATTTTGCAGAGAGCCTAATCAATGTTCACGTTATTTCTGCTGTGTGCGTGGCTGGCGGGGTGTGGATGGAGCTGTCATTGGGGGATTATTTTGAATGAAGATCTGTGCGGAGCCCCAAGGCAACTTAGTCTATTAAATGCTTCCTGCTCCTCCTTGATTTAGTTTAACATTTATGGGTTCATGTTGGGCATAATGCTAACTATTTGTTTAAATGAGTAAAACTGACTTTTTAATGCTTATTATAAATTCTTTATGAATGTGCTTTATGATCACCAGAGGCTAAATTGGCAGCTGTTCTCAAATCCCCTCTCCATTCTTGTTATTTATACAAACACTGCAATCCAGTTAATTGTAGTGATCACCTCCTATTACAATAGTATGCAGTAATACGAGATTCAATAAGCTGAATTCCAAACATCATAGACCTGCCTAATACAGACATACATTACATACATGGCACCTTTACTTGACTTCAGCCAGTTTAAAATAGCTTAGCCATTTCCCTGACCTAAAACTCAGTTGACTGATACAACTTAATCAAGGATTCATTTTCTTACCTTGTTCAAAGAGTGGTACTGAATAGTGATGAGCGGCATAGGCAACATTCGTATTCGCGGCATGCCGGGAATTTTATGGAAAACATTGTGCAAAATATTCGCATTCGGCAATATTCAGGTTTTTATTTTTTATTGCGAATATCGGCAGTTTTATTACGAATTCCGTGCGCGCAATATATGTTTAGCATGGCGCAAATTTTTATGCGAATTTTAAAAGTGACGATTTTCGCAATATTCGCATCACCCCACTATTCATTTAAAAAACTGTTGATGGTGTTGCTAAGCTCTTGTTGCAGCCTTCCCATTCGTCCACTCACATTGAGAGGGAAGTGTAATGGATGAAAAATACCGAATATCCGGAATTGCGAATATTCAGCAAAATATTCACCATCTTTGCGAATTTCCGAATTGCCGATATTCGCGATTAATATTCGGAATCCGAATATTCGCGATCATCACAAGTACTGAACCACCTTCTTCATGTCTGAACGTTTTCCCATTGTTGAAGACTGGAAGGTTCCTATTCATATCTACTTGAGGAAGATGAGAAAGATAAGAATGAGGAAACCCAATCCACCTTCTTATCCTAATCCAGTCCAATATGTGCACTTTTTGATGTACATCATATTTTTGGGGGGAATTGGATTCATGTAATGTATCACTATGTTATTAGTTGCCCCGCTGACTCTCTGCCAGAAGATCAGCTTTTTTAAATGTGTATGGGGGCTTTATTTATGCAATTTAATGAATTTTTTACTAAAAAGATTGAGAATAGTATGCATCTTATAACCATCAAATATTTGCTCTGCAAAAGATGGTTCTGCAAGCTTTTAAAGCATTATTAATTGTTTACATGTGGCTTCACCGTTTAGGCTTTCATTACAAAAAATTTTGAAATCTGAGGCAAATTGTATATGATTGCTATTGACTGCTATGGAGCAGATATTACTTTATTTTGTATGTACCTGCATGCTAACATTATTGTGGTATTCTGGGTATTTTTTTTAGTTTTGGGCTCGTCTTACTATCCTGATGTCTTTATGTATGTCTCCACAAACTTTGTAAAGGTAAAGGTAATAGTAAATGCTGTCCTGAATTCAGGATCAGCTATTCTAATTTTGATTAGATAATAAAGTAATTTTCACCTTTGCGGGCCCCATATTAAAGTAATGTCTTATGTGTGTAGGGTTAAAACTAACTATCTGCTTTAATACTTAGATATGCTGGGGCTTAGATATGGGGGCCTGACTAAAGGGATATTGTTGGTTTAAGTAAAGGTTTGGTTGCTTTAAGTAACCTGGTAACATAAAAATATAGGAAAAATGATGATACTGGTAAATTGAGGTTGATCTTGGAATGGGTATAGATCAGATTCAGACGAAATGGTAAGACATTTTGGACTTCGTTGGATAGGATTCTAGGTAAGGGCCTAGTCGGATGGTTGTCCATTATGGGTCAACAAGAAAAAGTCCTCCAGGTGCCAGTATAGTAGATACGGCCTGAGGGGTGGTGGACGGGTATGGGAACAGTGTGTGAGATTAACATGGCCTAGCTGTTAGCTCTACCATTCTCCTTGCAGTGAGTGAGTCCTGGTGAAGTGACAAGGGATGGGCATGGGTGGTCTGTTTCAGTAGTCATAATATGGTGAGATGTGTTCTGGTGTCCATGGTTGTGAGAACACGCTCACTTCTGCTAAAGAATAGCCTTGTTTTAATATACTGTGGTACAAAAGGATGAATGTATGTTTAAGAAAAATGTTGTTAGCAAGGCTATTTATTCAATTAATATTTTAGCAAAACGTACATACAATGCTGTGTTGTTATCACTGTTGACCTTCAAAAAAATCTCCTGCTGCTGTGGCAGCATCGTTTACTTACAATGTGTGTTTAAACTAAGGAAAATTCCCATGTATGGGATATTTCCATTTCCCAAAGAGAAAGAAGTTCAAGCGCAAACTTATTTTAGGATTATTTTAAGCAGGAAGTATTATCCAGAAGTCTCTTGGGTATTCTATGAGATAAAAATCAGATACAATCTGACTGAATAAAATCCATTCTTGGAATCCTTCTTATCACCTCCCCCCTGAAAACAATTACCATATCTTATCAATAACCGTGTCCATTCCAACATACATCCTCATTAATTACTCCTGGCAGCAGATCACATTATGCTGTCCTTATTTAGAGTCGCTAGCTTGTCCTCCTTCCCGTGAATAAATGAACCGCTCTCAATTTCATTTACTTGGACCGCAGCGGTCGTCTTTCAGAGGATATTGTTTCTGTAGCAGATAAGATGAAGAGATACACTGCTAAAGTTGGCTGGAAGTTCAAAAAGAAAGGAAATCATTTCAGTGGCTTCATTTGTTAACTTAAAGGCCATCTTCAACCAAATGAATTCACGATAAAATAACATACATAATTTGGAGAATATTTAGAGAATTGAGAAATTCTCAAGAAAAAGGTGTTAAAAGACACACACCAGCCAAACTTACAAATAGATCTTGAGACATATAGGGAGAATAGTAAATGTAAAGAGTAATTTAGTTTCCCATCAACGGGATGGTAAAAAAAAACCTCCTTGCTGTCTCTTGACAGTTCTTTCTTTTTAATTATACAGACATTATTACAAGTTATGACTATTGAAAAAGATAGGTAACTTCAGCCCTCAAAGTTTCTGGACATGCCTGACATATTATCAACACAAGTAGTTCCATTCTCAATGTTGGTGACCTTGAACAGTCTCACTTGTGGCTTAAATACCTCAAGACCTTCTTCTCATAACTGGCAGAATATAAGTCAATAGTTTTGGAATGGAATCATGGCCAGTGGGGTAAAATGGAAAATAAGGAGTGCATTAGGATGGGTTTACACGTGTACATTTTTTGTTCGATCAACTGCCGATCAATTTTTTGATAGATTTTTTTGTCAAACATCGTTTGTCCATTTATCAAATGTAACATTAGATTTTTTTGTTCGTTCATCCTGATATCGAATGAAAATACATTCAGAATTACTGAATTTACCAACATTTTCGATGACCTTTTGAACAATTTTTTGTTCGAGATCGAACAAAATGTATCCATCAAACAAATTGGCCATTCTAGATTTTTGTTCAATCAACCAAAAAATAGTTTGTTCTTCGTTGATTGGACGAATGAATGTCCTTTCATTATCAATGATAGTGAAAAAAATAAAATAAACAATATAAAGGAACTTGATCAATAACAACAAAAGAAAACACTAAATGAATGACCTAAACTAGACTCCACAAATATAAAGCTCCTTAAAAATTAAAGAAAGGAGAGGAGATGGAAAAGGATTTCAATGGGTGTTGCCTGTAATACAGAAATGATTCTACTCAATACTACTTCACCAGAATTACTTTTTTGATCACAAGACCACGATCACATATCAGGCACCATATGTACAGAGGCTAATATAGGGAGTTAGATATTTACAGAAATTAGAACTAGTGTTGAGCTCGAATATTCGAATGGCGAATATTTTTCGCGAATATCGGCAATTCGAGAATTCGCCAATATCGCGAATATGTCGGCTGATATTCGCAATTCCGAATATTCGCAATACGGCCATGTATTGCGAAAATAAACATAGCATGTGACCATTCATTTTAAAGATTTTTGCGATGCGAATATTATTTTCACAATGTGAATATGATTTTCGCAATACATGGTCATACCGCGAATATTTTGGTCGTATTTTCGCAATACATGGTCGAACCGCGAATTTCCGAATATAGAATCGAATATTAGTAGAATTATTCGCGAAATATCACAAATTCGAATATTGCCTATGCCGCTCATCACTAATTAGAACACTGTATCTGGTTATGCTGTAACTAATGCTGGGCATGCACAGGTTGATTCCCCTGCAAATCGAGGAGCTTTCAAGCTTAGCTCAAGACTCCTCGATATCCAGACGCAGCACTTCTTCATCATCGGTCCCCGCCACCATAATGGAAATGCTTTCCAATATCTTGGTTCTCTCTTCAACCAAGGAAGGCTGGATGGTTCAAATTTTTTATTTGTGAACAAGCACAACGCTAGACTGTGCTAGGATCCATAAAAATTATAGAGCCATGTATGCCTAGCTTAAGTTCATGTTAAATTGCTAAGTTTGATTTCACTGCACACCATAACCTTTTTGAAGTGTCAATTAAAAGCTACAGATAATGAAATCTAGTGTATCTTATATCTGCCTTATATCTTGGCACTTCATTACCACAGAGGACTAAAAAGGAGCACTGAGGTTTTCAGTAAGCCACATTACTCCACCAACCCTTCCCAACAGTCATTATCTGCCTGCACTACATTGAGACAAACATGTGAGAACATGTTGTGTTTAAGATAACGTTTTAGATTATAATGAAATGTTTTTATTTAAGATTACATGATGAGTTGGGAGGTGGGAGTTGGCTGGGATCACAGAGAAAGCAAAATATGTTTTTTAAAACATTTTTCTTAAAGGAAAAGGCTTTTCTAAAAAAAAATAATGTAATGTAGGCAGTCTGAATAAGAGAATTACTCTTCATTTACAGTGTCTACACTTTACAATGTATTACAAGACAAAGAGGATTAACATTGTGTCATTAAGCAGAATGTGTGTTCATCTTGTATTATTCCCACTGACAATATGTGCAGCAATATGCAGAGCTTTCATTAGAATCGTAGATATAGAGGCTGGCTAATAAAAACAAATTGAATATAAATATTGGAGACATTAAGTGTTTGTTTAGTCGCATGTAACCTGACAAATCCTCTAAATACAGTGTTGTTCACACATTGCACTCCATTAAAATATGATAAGAGGAGACATTAGACTCAAAGGCTGTAATCAGCCAGCCCCAGGAGAATTGAGTCTTTAGGAATTGACTGACCTGCTGTTCAAAACCCCTAATAAGAGAAAATATATTGAACAGGCATAAAAAAACAATGGGTGCCGAACGAGAAGCTTAGATCAGCTCTGAAAAGCAGCGTGATGACGTCATCACGCTGCTCTCCAGAGCTGACTGCATCGGCGGGCACCCTTTGTGTGCCGGCTGTTACCTTCAATGAAGACACCAGTCTTCATTGAAAGTAACGGCATTGGCTGGCATCGGCCAGAGAAAATCAGACATGTCCATTCTCTGGGCAGCCGAGCTGTGGGCCGACAATGATCTGTCGCCCCATGTGGGCACCCCCGATCGGCGGCCGATTTTGCCGCGGACCGACGGCCGTAAGCGTGAACGCCCACTGCCGCACGGTGGGTGTATGGCAGGCTTAAGGCTATGTTTCCACTACATGGGGACCCCTCCGCTAAGCGCATATGCCCCTGACATAGCCGATGTAGCCGATCCGCCAATGTAAAGGTGAACGTAGTCGAGTATGTTCAGCCTCTGCACCGGTGGATGTGTAAACAGACCATCCACCGAGCAGGCAATGTCTGTGTGATACGTCGGGACCCCTTCTAAGCATATACACCCTTAAACAAAACATAATAGACGCATGTCCATCGCATAGTGTGATCTGTTCAACCCACCAATGAACAATACATCACACATTTTATATATAATTATTAACAGAAGACAATGCAACCATCATTAATGCAGCTATCATAATTTCAAAAAGAAAACCATATGTACAAACCACAGGAATTGTGTTTCTGGTAAGGCCAAAGCAAAAAAGCTATAATAGCTCAGTTTTTTTATTCCTGTCTGAATCGTCATTTTCCATCTAGTCTTATTTAAACAGTTTGACATGTTTATGATGAAATAGCAGTTAATGATAGATCGTCCTACTTAAAACAAATTAACTGATGCTTTTCATCCTGCAAGTTAATTTTAGTAGTTGGTGAGTAAAATGGTAAAATTTTTCTTACTTGAAGCTTTAACACTTTAACAAAAAATTTTTGCACAAATGTCAACCACATAAAAAACAATGAGCTCTATCATATGTCCTGCCAAGTGTCCTTAAAAGGGCCTAAAAACGTAAGTCTCTGACCACCGCAAAAAGGTTGAGGGTTCCGATAGGTGAGTAAAGCCATCTGCCCAAAATCCTTTTCCCTGGAGGAAGTCCCACCAGTACTAAGGTCAAGTGGGATCCCTCCAATGAGGCTTATCAGAAGAGGGAGAGCTGGGCTGAGGCTATTCCTCCAAATTTTTATATTTCTCTGTTTTACCTTTCTCACCTGTTTTATATTTCTCACCACTTTTTTCCCACTTTTCTTTCACTGTATTTCTCTCTCCGCTTTCCTTATAGCCTATTTATCTCTGAAAAATAACTAGCAAAACAGGGTCAAACTTGTACAAGCGAAAAATCAACATTTTATTAAACACACACATCAAATCACAAGACAGAGAGTGATACAAATACTTACACTAGCCCTTAGATGTTATATTGTCCATATTAGAAAGGCCAGAGTCAGGGCCTAAATAAGTTAGATTTTGCAAGGGGTGCCAATAGAATGTGGATTGTTGCGGAATCCCACAATTCCCCACAGGGAGTTGTTTTTAGGACTGAAGTTCTTAAGTCAAAGGGAATATGTTTATGGAGGCATAAGAAGACATTCCTGCAGTTTTCCTAATTTATTTAGAGAAACAGGTAGTATTCATATATATAAAATCAATATATTCCCAAAACCATTATCATTTGTTTTCAGCAGAATAACACAAAATGTAATTTTAAAAATACAGTAAATAAAGAAATATTTGGCATTCATCTTGATAACTAATTCCCCAGTGAAATGTACTCATATATAGAATGGACTCCTGACATGGATGACATAATCAATAGCCTAAAAATCCATATAAACATCTTAACACTTTTTTACATTGTTTACTTTTACTTTCTATTTCCCTCTTCTTTCATCTTTTGCATCTATCCCTTAATAGTGATGTCGTGAACTGTTTGCCGGAGAACTATCCGTGGTGAACATCGCATGTTCGCGTTCGCGCATGTTCGTGAACATATGGCGAGTTCGGTTCGCCCCCTATCTTTTAACATTGCAGAAA